>CM038147.1:548995042-549488032 GCA_021437245.1 Aegilops speltoides
ATAAATGGCATATCCCCGGTAAACCAATCCTACCTGAAACAGCGCTACGGGCCAGATTTGGCGATCTAAGGAGACTTCATGACGATGTGCTGCGGGTAGAGAAAGGCCTCATCGCCTCGAAAGATCTAGGATACCCACTCTACGTGGTTAATGTTCCGCAGCAAATGTCGTACGTCAAGGGCTTCCCCGCGGATAAGTTCTTCCTCCGATTCGATTACATATTCGACATGTTTCACGTGAAGAAGCTGGATTTTACTTTTGTCCGCCTTTATGCCTTGCACATGAGCTACATCATTGGGGTTGAGCAGATAGCTCATATCGTGTCGCTGACCCGCACTACATGCACGAGGCCTTCTTGGGAGTCTGTGCACAGCATCGTGAATACGCGAGGATTACATCGTCGGTTTCATGCTCGCCAATAAGGACAAGGAGGCGATTCTCATGCCTTATCATCCCGTAAGTCATCCGCGCTGCTATCCTTCCTTCGATTTCAATAATTCATTTGCACGGTGGAGGCTAATTAATTTGAGGTGTACTTATTTTGCGCAGCGGCGAGCGCGCCGTCCTCATCATCCTCTACCCCCGATTCTCCCACGCTCTTTACTTGGACTCGTCAAAGAACATTCACAAAAGGATTACACCCACATCAAAGATGTTCTCGATAATGCTATGTTTTACTACCAAGCAAGGGGTGGAGATGTTAGGGACAAGAAGAAAAGGCGGCAGCACGCCTTCAGCCATAAGACCGACTTCTGCTGCATCCAAAGAACCGAACGATTCTCTTAATGATGGATTCTATGTCCTACACCACATGCTGGAGTACCGACGGGATCACCGTAACCTTCACATGGCACCTAGATCTAGCGTTGCCCATATTCGCATTGGGCAAAGGACATAGGAGATATCGAGGATCATCGACTTGAGCTGAGTTCTATAACATCCAGCGAACTTGCCCAAATCATCATGAATGAGGTCGTCGGAAAAACAGGGATGTTCCATGCAGAAGAACAAATGTCGCGGGAAGACGTCCGAACATGGATAGCCTCTCATCGTCTCGACATGAAGCCTTTCACAAAGCTCGATGACTATCTCCCTGACTTGGATGGATGGCACGACATGATGGAGTGATTGTCGATATATGACAATGTGTCCGTTTAGTCCATAGTTTCTTTTATGACAAAACTTTGAGTTATGCACGGTGAAACTTTATTTGTTATGTAATTAAACCGTCCTCCTCGACTAGCAAAAATCACTCTAGTTAGGTCATTTGGGTACGATGAACTTCGTTATTTATGCTTATGATATGTTGTTTCTATTTTTGCCAAGTCTGTCTCTTTGTGTTGCTCAACTATATATGTTGCATATCATCGACTCATGTGACGATGCAGGTGCATAGATCATAAATGGCGAAGAAGTGCTACGCCAGGAGTATATATACGACAAGTGGCCGGAGTGTCAGGCCCAGGTGTACCGGTTTTCGGTTTCGGCGACACGCAGATGCTTAGTTTAGGTTCACGCTAATGCGAGAGAGGGATACGAACTCATGTACTCAAAGTGATAGCTATTCTCATGTATATCATTGTGTAGATGGATGACGATGTATTTGCAAGTAATCGAGACTTGTATCGCTATTTTCGAGATTGATGACGAGAGACCACTTTGTGTTGGATGATGATTATGATGATGACATAATTTGATGAGACTAATTGTATGTATATGCTATGATTACATTTGTATGTGGATGATATGCTAAAGATTATTGTATAAAACCTATTCAAATGCAAAACAAATAAAAAACAAATCTGCAGGGAAAAAAACTAATAAAACTAGTAGTAGCGAGGGGGGGGGGATTTAGCAGTAGCGCCGACTTACCAGTAGCGCTTACACCAAAACGGCGCTGCAGATAATACCAGTAGCGTCCTTTTCTAAACAGCGCTGCAGCTTTTCATGTGTAGCAGTAGCGTGTGTCAACACGCGCTATGCTATCGTTAGTCAGAGCGCTTATTAGTAGCGCCGGTACCAGCCATCGAGAGGGCTCAAACCAGCTGCTGCTAGGCTTTTCCCTAGTAGTGCATGGACACATGAAGCAAAGAGTTTCCACTATATTTGACCTTGTCGTTTGTGTCTATAACTAACAAACTTTACATGCTATTGTATTTGGCCATGGAAAAAACAAAACTTTAAGAAAAGCTACTTATGTGCAAAACAAATAGATGGCCTCCTTGAGCTATACTATTGTTTAAACTTTTCCATGGTTAAGAAGGTAGTAAATTTAACATGGCAACTTTTTCCACGGAGTACGAATTTGCCATCGCTCAAATGATAAAATTGCCATGGTCAGAAAATAAACTTTGCCATGGTTAAAAGAGTAAATTTTCCATGCCCCAAAATAATAATCCATCTTTAAGAAAAAATCATGTAGGAAAAAGAAATCTAAAAAACTTGCCATGATAGGACAACTTCAGATGTACTATCGCTAACAGTGATAATTTTCCATGGTCAGAAAAACATCGACACTTGCCATGGAAACACATGTTAATTTTTTGTAACAAGTGCTAATAGGCGTATGATTTAAACTCCAAACTTGACATGGCAAAACATCTTAATTATCCATGAAAAACAACACAACTTAAGTTGTCGATAGCATCATGGAAATTATATAATTGTAGAGCAGAGAACTTAAAAACTTACCATGGCAAAAGAATTAGAAAGATTTGCCATGTTAGAAGAATGTAGGTACAAAAAAAAGAATTTGTTTTGAAAATCATCACCTCGTTTATTCATAGGTACAGAAACAAGTTAAAATGATATCTAAAGGACAACAAAAGCAACACTAAGACATCATGCCTTGTTTCAGTGCCTAAAAATGACAAAGGCACTAATATTGTTCAAGGCAAAATAGAGAAAAACACCATTAAGTTTGCTTTGACCGCAATTTAGCTAGTTATGTCAGAAAAGGTCAGATGGCTAGTTTAAATTATTTGTCATGATATTAAAAAATGAAATTGCGATGATGCTTGAAGTAAATTTGCCTACATTATGCGTATGAACATTACAAAAACAATTATCTTAAACTTGCCATGGTTTTTAAGACACGTTCTTTTTAAAACTCGCCATATGAAGAATTTGCCATGGCAATAAAAATTAAGAATTTGCCATGCCTAACTTTTTTGCCCTCATGGTATGCTCAATGTAATCAATGATTGTAGAATTTTTTCTTGTTCATTTGCCAAGCTCAATGTACTTGAAAGTAAAAAATGATATGTCAAATTTACTATGGTCCCATGAAAAGGAAAAAAATTGCCATGATGTATTAAATTGACATGACAGAAGAAAGCTGTATTTGCCATGGCAATAACATTGAAAAACTTGCCTTGCCTAACTTTTATTTTTGCCTCATGCTATGCACAGTATACTCAATGATTGTATACCTTGTCAAATTCGCCATGGCAATAAGAAAGGAAATTTTCCATGTTCCATAAAGTAAATTTCCATGGCCAAAGAAGTTATAATTGACATGAGCGATTAGAGTAAAATTTGCCATGCCAAAATAAAGTAAAATTTGACATGGCAAAGTAGATAGCAAAAGAAAATTGAATGGCAATGTAGGTAAATTTTCCATGACAATAAGATAAAATTTGCCATGCTACAAAGTAAAAATTTCCTTGTAATTAAAAGGTAATTTTTTAAGACGACAAAATTTCCATGGTAAAAAAGCATGTTAAATTTGCCACATTATTTAATCTTTCTGCCATGGATTCTATAATAATTTTGCAATGTAAGTGAGAAAATTAGCCATGTTCATGTCAACACGATAAGGTTTAAGTTGCAATGTAAAAACATTTCTTGCCATGGAAGCAAGATTTCTGACCTCAACCATTGTTTTTTGTTGTACAATCAAATAAGGCTCAAAAAATTTGCATGGCAAGATGCCACACATTCAGAACAATGCCACAAAAACCCTGAGTTGCCATGTAGTGCATTGGAAGAGAATACAAAAGTGTCAGGTAGTGACTTCAAAAATTCCCATGCGTTATGTGTAGAAAATGCCACAAATTCAGAACCAAAACATCAAAAAGGATCCTATGTTGCCATGTACTACATTGAAAGTGCATGCAAGAAATGATGGGTAATGCCTACAAAATTGCCGTGCATCTATCTGTAGAAGATTCACACATATGCACAAAAAAATGCATCAAAATCTTGAAATTTCATTCATGTATGGGCTGCTCATATGATGTGGTGGTGGTTCTAAGAACATGCATCGTGGATTCTTGTAACCATCTATGATTCCCAATGAAAGACAACAAGGGAAATTGCTAGCTAGAGTGGCAACAGAGAAAATGGGTGGGTGGATGGGGCATCGGCGTACCTATGGCCGAGAGAGGAACAATTAATGCTATGATTCCCATCAAGCCCGACACCGTCCTGCATCACCTCATCCCAGGTGATGCAGATCCTAGCATGCACAGTGATACGTCTCCGACGTATCTATAATTTTTGATTATTCTATGCTGTTATATTATCATTTTTGGATGTTTTACCTTCATATTATAGCAATTTTATATCATTTTTTGAGACTAACCTATTGACATAGTGCCAAGTGCAAGTTGATGTTTTTTGCTTGTTTTTTACTTTGTAGAATATCAGTACCAAATGAAGTCCAAATGCCACAAAACTTTTGGGAGATTTTTTGGACGCGCTAAGGAAGCACCAGGGGGAGGTCCATGGGGCCCACCACCCACTCGGGCGTGCCAGAGGCCCCAGGCACACCCTGATGGGTGGTGGGGCCCATGGAGGTCTCCTCCACCGCTTCTCAGCTCTATAAATACTCAGATATTCCGAAAGCCTTAGGGGAGTGATCAAAACATAATTCCAGCCGCCGCAAGTTCCAGAACCATGCAATCCAATCTAGATCCTTATTTCGGCACTCTGCTGGAGGGGAACATGATCACGGAGGGGTTCATGATCCTCATTGGTGCTCCTCCAATGAGGCGTGAGTAGTTCACCATAGACCTACGGGTCCGTAGGCAGTAGCTAGATGGCTTCTTCTCTCTTTTTGATTATCAATACAATGTTCTCCTCGTTGTTCTTGGAGATCTATGTGATGTAATGACTTTTTGTGGTGTGTTTGTTGCGATCCGATGAATTGCGAGTTTGTGATCATATCTATCTATGAATATTATTTGACTCTTCTTTGATATCTTATATGCATGATTATTATAGCCTCGTATTACTTCTCCAAAACTTTGGTTTTCTTAGACCAACTAGATTGATTTTTCTTCCAATGGGAAGAGGTGCTTTGTGATGGGTTCAATCTTGCGGTGTCCTCACCCAGTGACAGAAGGGGTAGCGAGGCATGCATGTATCGTTACTATTAAGGATAAAAAGATGGGGTCTATTCCTACATGAATAGATCTTGTCTACATCATGTCATCGTTCTTATTGCATTACTTTGTTTCTCCACAAACTTAATACACTAGATGCATGCTGGATAGCGGTCGATGAATGGAGTAATAGTAGTAGATACAGGCAGGAGTCGGTCTACTAATCTTGGACATGATCATTACCTTGGATATCGTCATAGTTATTTGCTCTTCTATCAATTGCCCAACAGTAATTTGTTTACCCACCGTATGCTATTTTCTCGAGAGAAGCCACTAGTGAAATCTACGGCCCCCGGGTCTATCTTTTATCATATTGCTTTCAGATCTATTATTCCAAAAACCCAAAAATATCTTGCTGCACTTTTTTCTTTACTTATTTTATTTTGTGTTTTTGCTATCCAATCTTACACAAATCAATCTATCTTTTTACCATGGAGGGATTGACAGCCGCTCTTACGGATCGGGTAGCAAGTATTTGTTCTTTGTGTGCAGGTAACATTTACATAGTGCTGCTTGGTTTTCCTACTGGTTTGATAATCTTGGTTTCATAACTGAGGAAAATGCTTACCGTAGTTGTACTGCATCATCCCTTCCGCTTTGGGGAAATACCGACGCAGTTTCAAGCCGCATCACATAGCCGTCGGTGCTGGTGCTTCCCGTGATCCCGTTGAGCCTAACGACAGCGTGCAGTTCTTCGTCGCATCAACCCCGTACATGATGCATAGCAACCAGTGCTACTGCTGCCCATCGAGCTAGTCGCTAGTGAGCAGCTCTTACACCTAGACTAGGCTGCTCATGGCGTTGTTGTTAGGGAACGTAGTAATTTCAAAAATTTCCTACACACACGCAAGATCATGGTGATGCATAGCAACGAGAGGGGAGAGTGTTGTCCACATACCCTCGTAGACCAAAAGCGGAAGCGTTAGCACAACGAGATTGATGTAGTCGTACGTCTTCACAATCCGGCCGATCAAGTACCGAACGCACGACACCTCCGAGTTCAGCACACGTTCAGCCCGATGACGTCCCTCGAACTCCGATCTAGCCGAGTGTTAAGGGAGAGTTACGTCAGCATGACGGCATGGTGACGATGTTGATGTTCTACCAACGCAGGGCTTCGCCTACAGTATTATCGAGGTGGACTATGGTGGAGGGGGGCACCGCACACGGCTAAAAGATCAAACAGATCAATTGTTGTCTCTATGGGGTGCCCCCTTGCCCCCGTATATAAAGGAGTGGAGGAGGGGGAGGGCCGGCCGTCTCTATGGCGCGCCCTAGGGGAGTCCTACTCCCACCGGGAGTAGGATTCCCCCTTTCCTAGTAGAACTAGGAGCCCTTCCAAGTAGTAGGAGTAGGAGGGAAGGAAAGGGAAGGGAGAAGGAGAAGGAAGGAAGGGGGCGCCCCCCTCCCTAGTCCAATTCGGACCAGCCCATGGGGAGGGGTTCGGCCACCCTTTGAGGCCTTTCTCTCCTTTCCCGTATGGCCCATTATGGCCCAATACAAATTCCCATAACTCCCAGGTACTCCCAAAAATATCCGAATCACTCGGAACCTTTCCGATGTCCGAATATAGTCGTCCCATATATCGATCTTTACGTCTCAACCATTTCAAGACTCCTCGTCATGTCCCAGATCTCATCCGGGACTCCAAACTCCTTCGGTACATCAAAACACATAAACACATAATATAACCGTCATCGAAACTTTAAGCATGCGGACCCTACGGGTTCGAGAACTATGTAGACATGACCGAAACACGTCTCCGGTCAATAACCAATAGCGGAACCTGGATGCTCATATTGGCTCCCACATATTCTACGAAGATTTTTGTCGATCAGACCGCATAACAATATACGTTGTTCCCTTTGTCATCGGTATGTTACTTGCCCGAGATTCGATCATCGGTATCTCAATACCTAGTTCAATCTCGTTACCGACAAGTCTCTTTACTCGTACTGTAATACATCATCCCGCAACCAACTCATTAGTTGCAATGCTTGCAAGGCTTAAGTGATGTGCATTACCGAGAGGGCCCAGAGATACCTCTCCGACAATCGGAGTGACAAATCCTAATCTCGAAATACACCAACCCAACAAGTACCTTCGGAGACACCTGTAGAGCTCCTTTATAATCACCCAGTTACGTTGTGACGTTTGGTAGCACACAAAGTGTTCCTCCGGTAAACGGGAGTTGCATAATCTCATAGTCATAGGCACATGTATAAGTCATGAAGAAAGCAATAGCAACATACTAAACAATCGTGTGCTAAGCTAACGGAATGGGTCATGTCAATCACATCATTCTCCTAATGATTTGACCCCGTTAATCAAATGACAACTCATGTCTATGGTTAGGAAACATAACCATCTTCGATTAACGAGCTAGTCAAGTAGAGGCATACTAGTGACTGTTTGTCTATGTATTCACACATGTATTATGTTTCCGGTTAATACAATTTTAGCATGAATAATAAACATTTATCATGAAATAAGTAAATAAATAATAACTTTATTATTGCCTCTAGGGCATATTTCCTTCAGTCTCCCACTTGCACTAGAGTGAATAATCTAGTTCACATCACCATGTGATTTAACACCAATAGTTCACATCACCATGTGATTAACACCCATAGTTCACATCGTCATGTGACCAACACCCAAAGGGTTTACTAGAGTCAATAATCTAGTTCACATTGATATGTGATTAACACCCAAAGAGTACTAAGGTGTGATCATGTTTTGCTTGTGAGAGAAGATTAGTCAACGGGTCTGTCACATTCAGATCCGTATGTATTTTGCAAATTTCTATGTCAACAATGCTCTGTATGGAGCTACTCTAGCTAATTGCTCCCACTTTCAATATGTATCCAGATTGAGACTTATAGTCATCTGGATCAGTGTCAAAACTTGCATCGACGTAACCCTTTACGACAAACCTTTTTGTCACCTCCATAATCAAGAAACATATCCTTATTCCAGTAAGGATAATTTTGACTGCTGTCCATTGATCTACTCCTAGATCACTATTGCACTCCCTTGCTTAACTAAAGTGTAGGGTATATAATAGATCTGGTACACAGCATGGCATACTTTATAGAACCTATGGCTGAGGCATATGGAATGACTTTCATTCTCTTTCTATCTTCTGCCGTGGTCGGGTTTTGAGTCTTACTCAACTTCACACCTTGTAACACAGGCAAGAACTCTTTCTTTGACTGTTCCATTTTGAACTACTTCAAAATCTTGTCAAGGTATGTACTCATTGAAAAAACTTATCAAGCGTCTTGATCTATCTCTATAGATCTTGATGCTCAATATGTAAGCAGCTTCTCCGAGGTCTTTCTTTGAAAAACTCCTTTCAAACACTCCTTTATGCTTTGCAGAATAATTCTACATTATTTCTGATCAACAATATGTCATTCACATATACTTATCAGAAATGTTGTAGTGCTCCCACTCACTTTCTTGTAAATACCGCAAGTCTATACAAAACTATATGCTTTGATCAACTTATCAAAGCGTATATTCCAACTCCGAGATGCTTGCACCAGTTCATAGATGGATCGCTGGAGCTTGCATATTTTGTTAGCACCTTTAGGATTGACAAAACCTTCTGGCTGCATCATATACAACTCTTATTTAATAAATCCATTAAGTAATGCAGTTTTGTTTATCCATTTTCCAAATTTCATAAAATGCGGCAATTGCTAACATGATTCGGACAGACTTAAGCATAGATGCGAGTGAGAAACTCTCATCGTTGTCAACACCTTAAACTTGTCGAAAACCTTTTGCGACAATTCTAGCTTTGTAGATAGTAACACTACTATCAGTGTCCATCTTCCTCTTGAAGATCCATTTAATCTCAATGGCTTGCCGATCATAGGGCAAGTCAATCAAAGTCCATACTTTGTTCTCATACATGGATCCCATCTCAGATTTCATGGCCTCAAACCATTTCGCGGAATCTGGGCTCATCATCGCTTCCTCATAGTTCGTAGGTTTGTCATGGTCAAGTAACATGACCTCCAGAACAGGATCCGTACCACTCTAGTGCAGATCTTATTCTGGTTGACCTACGAGGTTCGGTAGTAACTTGATCCGAAGTTTCATGATCATCATCATTAACTTCCTCACTAATCGGTGTAGGCATCACTGGAACTGATTTCTGTGATGAACTACTTTCCAATTCGGGAGAAGGTACAGTTACCTTATCAAGTTCTACTTTCCTCCCACTCACTTCTTTTGAGAGAAACTCATTCTCTAGAAAGGATCCATTCTTAGCAACAAATATCTTGCCTTTGGATCCGTGATAGAAGGTGTACCCAACAGTAACTTTTGGGTATCCTATGAAGACGCATTTCTCCGATTTGGGTTCAAGCTTATCATGTTGAAACTTTTTCACATAAGCATCGCAACCCCAAATTTTAAGAAACGACAACTTTGATTTCTTGCCAAACCACAGTTCATAAGGTGTCATCTCAATGGATTTAGATGGTGCCCTTTTTAACGTGAATGCAGCTGTCTCTAATGCATAACCCCAAAACTATAGTGGTAAATCGGTAAGAAACATCATAGATTGCACTATATCCAATAGAGTACGGTTATGATGTTCGGACACACCATTATGCTGTGGTGTTCCACATGGCGTGACTTGCGGAACTATTCCGTATTGTTTCAAATGAAGACCAAACTCATAACTCAAATATTCTCCTCCACGATCAGATCGTAGAAACTTTATTTTCTTGTTACGATGATTTTCCACTTCACTCTGAAATTATATGAACTTTTCAAATATTTCAGACTTATGTTTCATCAAGTAGATATACCCATATCTGCTCAAATCATCTGTGAAGGTCAAAAAATAACGATACTTGCCGTGAGCCTTAACACTCATCGGACCGCATACATCAGTATGTATTATTTCCAATAAGTTAGTTGCTCGCTCCATTGTTCCAGAGAAAGGAGTCTTAGTCATCTTGCCCATGAGGCATGGTTCGTAAGCATCAAGTGATTCATAATCAAGTGATTCCAAAATCCCATCAGCATGGAGTTTTCTTCATGCGCTTTACACCAATATGACCTAAACGGCAGTGCCACAAATAAGTTGCACTATCATTATTAACTTTGCATCTTTTGGCTTCAATATTATGAAAATGTGTATCACCATGATCGAGATCCAACAAACCATTTTCATTGGGTGTATGACCATAGAAGGTTTTAATCATGTAAACAGAACAACAATTATTATCTAACTTACATGAATAACCGTGTTGCAATAAACATGATCCAATCATATTGATGCTCAACGCAAACACTAAATAACATTTATTTTAGGTTCAACACTTATCCCAAAAGTATAGGGAGTGTGCGATGATGATCATATCAACCTTGGAACCAATTCCAATACACATCGTCACTTCACCCTTAACTAGTCTATGTTCATTTTGCAACTCTCGTTTCAAGTTACTACTCTTAGCAACTGAACCAGTATCAAATACCGAGGGGTTGCTACGAACACTAGTAACATATTAAGGTTCAATTAATCATATTACTTAAGAACTCCCACTTAGATAGACATCCCTCTAATCATCTAAGTGATCACGTGATCCAAATCAACTAAACCATAACCGATCATCATGTGAAATGGAGTAGTTTTCAATGGTGAACATCACTATGTTGATCATATATACTATATGATTCATGCTCAAACTTTCGGTCTTAGTGTTTCGAGGCCATATCTGCATATGCTAGGCTCGTCAAGTTTAACCTGAGTATTCTGCGTGTGCAAAACTGGCTTGCACCCATTGTAGATGGACGTAGAGCTTATCACACCCGATCATCACATGGTGTCTGGGCACGACGAACTTTGGCAACGGTGCATACTCAGGGAGAACACTTTTATCTTGAAATTTAGTGAAAGATCATCTTATAATGCTACCGTCAATCAAAGCAAAATAAGATGCATAAAAGATAAACATCACATGCAATTAAAATATGTGACATGATATGGCCATCATCATCTTGTGCCGTTGATCTCCATCTCCAAAGCATCGTCATGATTTCCATCATCATCGGCATGACACCATGATCTCCATCATCTTGACCTATATCAATGTGTCGTCACATGATCATCTCGCCAACTATTGATCTTGCAACTATTGCTATCGCATAGCGATAAAGTAAAGCAATTATTTGGCGCTTGCATCTTATGCAATAAAGAGACAACCATAAGGCTTCTGCCAGTTGCCGATAATTTCAACAAAACATGATCATCTTATACAACAACTTATATTTCATCACATCTTGACCATATCACATCACAACATGCCCTGCAAAAAGAAGTTAGACGTCCTCTACTTTGTTGTTGCAAATTTTATGTGGCTGCTACTGGGCTTAGCAAGAACCGTTCTTACCTACGCATCAACACCACAACGATAGTTTGTCAAGTTGGTGCTGTTTTAACCTTCGCAAGGACCGGGCGCAGCCACACTCGGTTCAATTAAAGTTGGAGAAACTGACACCCACTAGTCACCTGTGTGCATAGAAAGACGGTAAAACCAGTCTCGTGTAAGCGTACGCGTAATGTCGGTCTTGGCCGCTTCATCCAGCAATACCGCCAAACCAAAGTATGACATGCTGGTAAGCAGTATGACTTATATCGTCGACAACTCACTTGTGTTCTACTCGTGCATATAACATCAACGCATAAAACCTGGCTCTGATACCACTGTTAGTGAACGTAGTAATTTTAAAAATTTCCTACGCACACGCAAGATCATGGTGATGCATAGCAACGAGAGGGGAGAGTGTTGTCCACGTACCCTCGTAGACCGAAAGCGGAAGCGTTAGCACAACGCGGTTGATGTAGTCGTATGTCTTCATGATCCGACCGATCAAGTACCGAACGCACGTCACCTCCGAGTTTAGCACACGTTCAGCCCGATGACGTCCCTCGAACTCCGATCCAGCCGAGTGTTGAGGGAGAGTTTCGTCAGCACGACGGCGTGGTGACGATGTTGATGTTCTACCGACGTAGGGCTCCGCCTAAGCACCGCTACAGTATTATCGAGGTGGACTATGGTGGAGGGAGGCATCGCACACGGTTAAAAGATCAAACAGATCAATTGTTGTCTCTATGGGGTGCCCCCGGCCCCCGTATATAAAGGAGTGGAGGAGGGGGAGGGCCGGCCCTCTCTGTGGCACGCCCTAGGGGAGTCCTACTCCCACCGGGAGTAGGATTCCCCCATTCCTAGTAGAACTAGGAGCCCTTCCAAGTAGTAGGAGTAGGAGGGAAGGAAAGGGAAGGGAGAAGGAGAAGGAAGGAAGGGGGTGCCCCCCTCCCTAGTCCAATTCGGACCAGCCCATGGGGAGGGGTGCGGCCACCCTTTGAGGCCTTTCTCTCCTTTCCCGTATGGCCCATTAAGGCCCAATACGAATTCCCGTAACTCCCCGGTACTCCCGAAAATACCCGAATCACTCGGAACCTTTCCGATGTCCGAATATAGTCGTCCAATTTATCGATCTTTATGTCTCGACCATTTTCAGACTCCTCGTCATGTCCCCGATCTCATCCGGTACTCCGAACTCCTTCAGTACATCAAAACACATAAACTCATAATATATCCGTCATCGAAACTTTAAGCGTGCGGACCCTACGGGTTCGAGAACTATGTAGACATGACCGAGACACGTCTCCGGTCAATAACCAATAGCGGAACCTAGATGCTCATATTGGCTCCCACATATTCTACGAAGATCTTTATCGGTCAGACCGCATAACATACGTTGTTCCCTTTGTCATCGGTATGTTACTTGCGCGAGATTCGATCGTCGGTATCTCAATACCTAGTTCAATATCATTACCGGCAAGTCTCTTTACTCGTACTGTAATACATGATCCCGCAACCAACTCATTAGTTGCAATGCTTGCAAGGCTTAAGTGATGTGCATTACCGAGAGGGCTCAAAGATACCTCTCCGGCAATCGGAGTGACAAATCCTAATCTCGAAATATGACAACCCAACAAGTACCTTCGGAGACACCTGTAGAGCTCTTTTTTAATCACCCAGTTACGTTGTGATGTTTTGTAGCACACAAAGTGTTCCTCCGGTAAATGGGAGTTGCATAATCTCATAGTCATAGGAACATGTATAAGTCATGAAGAAAGCAATAGCAACATACTAAACAATCGTGTGCTAAGCTAACGGAATGGGTCATGTCAATCACATCATTCTCCTAATGATGTGATCCCGTTAATCAAATGACAACTCATGTCTATGGTTAGGAAACATAACCATCTTTGATTAACGAGCTAGTCAAGTAGAGGCATACTAGTGACACTCTGTTTGTCTATGTATTCACACATGTATTATGTTTTCGGTTAATACAATTCTAGCATGAATAATAAACATTTATCATGAAATAAGGAAATAAATAATAACTTTATTATTGCCTCTAGGGCATATTTCCTTCAGTTGTCACGCTGGCACACGCACCCAAACCGCTGGTGCATCTCACTGACGGCTGCCGACCTGTACAAGAATGGGGTCGCGGAGGATGAGCTCCGTGGTTGTCCGGCCGCTGATCCTCCAAGAGGTACGCGAACAAGTCACCACCTCCGTCGCCGCACACCACCCGTGCAAGAGGAGTGCACCACCACCCACCCGTGCCTCCACCTGCGTGAGCAAAAGCCACACCATCGTGCGCGAGGCGTGCAACTGCATCCAAACCGCGCTAGCGCCTCCACATCGCACACCACCCATGGGTCACCGGCTCAAGCTGGTGAGAGCCTAGGTGGATGCTCCTCCGCCACGCCACCGCCTGCTCGCCATGCCATCACCTCCCCCCTCTAGTGCCCGCTGGAATCCGTAGGCCGCGGGCTCCCACCAATGCACAATGCTGGGGCCCCCTCCCCGATGCCCCCAAAGACAACGCGTGTAGCACCCCCCAGCCATGCTCGTGCACTCCTCCTCTGCAACTCCTCTTCACCGCCGCCGCCATTCTTCTCTCTGCAATGGTTCCTGATACTCACGGCTTCACCCCGTCGCGCAAGAGTACGCGCATCCTCTGTCACGGCTTACTCTTCACCGTCGCCGCCATCGAGAGCAGGTGTAGAAGATGTGTCTGTGTGAGGTCAGGGGTGGTAGATGGGAGGGGGAAAATAAGATCAATGGGCACTAGCACTGTTTATAGAAGAAGCCCACCCTGGTGAGATCGTGGAAATTGGCCCCTAACACGAGTACAACTTTAGTCTGCAAGGTGCGCCATAGTGACCTTGCCACTGGGCTATAGCTAGGTCCTAGTGGATTGGAGGAAGAGAAGTGGGGCTGGGGGGCTGGGTGGGATTGGGGAGAGATAGGTGTGTCATGCGAGTGGATCGTTCGGGCCGTCACGCCATGTACCGAACGCTTCTACTGACGACATGGCAAGATGACGCGAGCCACGATTTGTGCTGCTGATCAGATGGCTATGAATGCGTTCAAGCTGAAATCCTAAATACCACACCTTAGGTACAAATCAATTGGGTATGAATATAAATCAAATTCATGAAAGACAAAGCAAACAGAAGTTGCGCTCGTGTCCTATATGACAGACCCAATCAAACCAATTGAGCCTCCAGCGAAGAAAAACCAATGGCAGCCAATGGATCGCACTGGTGTGCACCAGGGCGGCCTCAGACTTACCATGGCTCCCGTCATTGGCGTCCATCAGGCGACCATCCTTCGGCATGGCTCCCTCTATGCATGTGGCGTCCCTCTTCGCCGCATGGCCATGCTTCTGGCGGCACGTTGCTACACATGACGCATGACGGATCTGCCACAGCCATCTCTCACATACTTCCGGCGGCATGTTGGCATGTTGCTACTCAGGGCGGGGCTGCTACGGCCATATCAGAGTCAGAGGAGAGCGTCAAACGATGGAGAGTCGCCAGGAGAGTTTGCAAACGCGCCCGCAAGAGACGTGCAGCAAGGTGCAGCAGCATGATCATCTATTGGCTTTCCAATCCAAATAGCTAGAGCGGAAGCATTGGATGCAGATAATGTTTGACAGTATTTTTCAATCCAGTCTGGCTAATTTTACAAATGAACTGCACTAGGGTTTGATGTCACCACCAACCGTTGGACTTGAATGAATAGACGAAGTTTACCGACCTGGAAATTTTCGTGTATAACAAACAAGGGTAAGTGGTAATAAATTTCATATTTTTTTTTTATTTCTTCAGGAAGGACTAGGAATTATATGCATAGAATCAAGCAAATGGACTCACCGGTTACTAGATGAAGCATAATTAACTTCTTCCAATTACTTCTATCCTGATTAAGTAAGGCCTGACTATTTATTAGATTGAATCATGGTCCATATAATTAGAAGAATTTCGTTTTCACAATTGGAAGATAACAGAGTGTGGAATGACAAGACTATATTGTTGATTCCTTTTGATATTAGCATGCTCATGTCTTTCTTTCCATGGAGCTTAATACTCATAGCTCACAATTCAACACTTATATGACGAAATAATTATCCAATTTTAGTGTAATCCTTCATAGAACAATCTTATATGTTGATATCTTCTATATACAGGAAACTTACTAGCGCACCTTCCGGCTTCCATGTATTAATTTTCATAGACGATGTGGTGTCATGTATTATATAGCCAACATTCAATTCCAATGTTCTATTTCATGTTTTATCAAGCCTCGCCCATTACCAAAATGTTTGACTAAAAGAATTAAAGCTGGCAATTATTTGTATGCCATATCATGTTCTCACTACTAGAAATCATCATACCTCTGACGGTGAAAATGTAATAGCCGACGAGCAGTCGTTTATGATAGCAATAGCCGACTGTCATCCCAATGGCGACGGTTATTATCAACTCACATGTTATAGTACTAATATCCGATGGTATACTATATTGCCCGACGGTGAAAATTCAGCTCTTGAGTGTCCAGTTTAATATTTGTGTGTTCATTATAATGTCCAACGGTTTTCGCTACATCGATAGGGATTCCATGTAATGCCCACGGTTCATTCTAATGTCCGACGGCTTTTGTTACCCCCACTAGGATTACATGTAATGCCTGACAGTACATTGTAATATCCGACGACTTTTGTTACCCGCACGAGGATTACATGTAATGCTTGACAGTACATTGTAATACCCGACGTAGTTTGCTACACCCATGGGGATTACCATGCCGACGGTCCATTCTAGTGTCTGGTGGTTTTTGCGACGCCCATGGGTTTTATAGGTTATGCCCGACGGTGAATTTTATTATTCGAAGGAGAAAACAAAACACTCACCTATAAGTGAAAATGACCGACAGTACATGTGTGACACAGTTATTTGAGAAAAAAAACCCGACGGGGGATAGCAATAACCGCCAGTTGTTTGGGAACACAGTAATTTCAAAAAATTTCCTACGCACACGCAAGATCCATCTAGGTGATGCATAGCAACGAGAGGGGAGAGTGTTGTCCATGTACCCTTGAAGACCGAAAGCGGAAGCGTTATGACAACGCGGTTGATGTAGTCGTACGCCTTCACGATCCGACCGATCCTAGTACCGAAAGCACACTGATGTCTATTACACAACCTTCTTCTTGTAGACGTTGTTGGGCCTGCAAGTGGACAGGTTTGTAGGACAGTAGCAAATTTCCCTCAAGTGGATGACCTAAGGTTTATCAATCCGTAGGAGGCGTAGGATGAAGATGGTCTCTCTCAAGCAACCCTGCAACCAAATAACAAAGAGTCTCTTGTGTCCCCAACACACCCAATACAATGGTAAATTGTATAGGTGCACTAGTTCGGCGAAGAGATGGTGATACAAGTGCAAAATAGATAGTAGATATAGGTTTTTGTAATCTGAAATAATAAAAACAGCAAGGTAACAAGCGGTAAAAGTGAGCGTAAACGGTATTGCAATGATAGGAAACAAGGCCTAGGGTTCATACTTTCACTAGTGCAAGTTCTCTCAACAATAATAACATGGGATAATTAGATTTATGCCCCTAGTTGTGTCCCACTCGTCTGTTTTACCCCTAATTCCCAAAAGTCACCGGTTCTGTCCAAGTCACTTTGCTCCTCTTATGTTTTTGCCCTTTGACCGTTTGACCATCAGTTTGAAAACTTCGTAACTAATTCATACTAAATCATAAAAATGCAAATAAGATACCAAAATGTTCAAAAAACATCACCTATATGTCAGTGTCATTTGCATTCATGGAAAAAGTGTTGGAAAGTGCCCATCCGAGTTTTAGCTCTTATGCTACCACCATGAATAGTAAAATCTAAAAAAGTTCAAAAAAAATTAAAAAAAAAAAATTGGTGGCAAAGAATGACAAATGTTTTGAGTGCCTGCCAAATTTCATCAGGGAATAACATTCGTGGGTGTCGTGGCAAAAAAAAACAATCAACACTCCAAAATAGATGATTATTTTGCCACGACTTCCATGAATGTCGTTCCCTAATGAAACTTGGCAAGCACTTAGAACATTTGTCATACTTTGCCACCATATTTTTTTTGATTTTTTTTGAATTTTTTTAGAGTTTAGTATTCATGGTGGTATCAAAAGAGCTAAAACTCGGATGTGCACTTTCCAACACTTTTTTCATGAATGCAAATGACACTGACATATAGGTGATGTTTTATGAACATTTTGGTATCTTATTTGCATTTTTCTGATTTAGTATGAATTAGTTATGAAGTTTTCAAACTGATGGTCAAACGGTCAAAGGGCAAAAGCATAAGAGGAGCAAAGTGACTTGGACAGAACTGGTGACTTTTGGGAATTAGGGGTAAAACAGACGAGTGGGACACAACTAGGGGCATAAATCTAATTATCCCTAATAACATAGATAGATCATATAACAATCCCTCAACATGCAACAAAGAGTCACTCCGAAGCCACTAATAGCGGAGAACAAACATAGAGATTATGGTAGGGTACAAAACCACCTCAAAGTTATTTTTTCGGATCAATCTATTCAAGAGTTCGTACTAGACACTACTAGGAAAACGGCTATAGATAAAATGGACACTAATGGCGCACCACATGTGTGGTGCACCATTAGTATATAGCAATGGCGCACCACATAAAGGTGCGCCATTAGTAATATATTACTAATGGTGCACCTGTTGTGTGGTGCGCCATTAGAAGTTTTGAAAAAATAATAATAAAAAAAATTGTTACTAATGGCGTACCGTGGGATAGTGCGCCATTACTAGTTAACATAGTAATGGCGCACCACACCCACCGTGCGCCATTAGTAGTTTTAAAAAAACGTAAAAACAAAATTAAACCACCTCAAAGTTATTCTTTCGGATCAATCTATAAAAGAGTTCGTACTAGAATAACACCTTAAGATACAAATCAACCAAAACCCTAATGTCACCTAGATACTTCATTGTCACCTCAAGTATCCGTGGGCATGATTATACGATATGCATCACACAATCTCAGATTCTATCTGAGAGTCAAGAACGTGTGCCAACCCCTATGGATAGGTTCCCAATGTCACAAAACCCGCAAGTTGATCACCAAAACATACATCAAGCGGCACATGATATCCCATTGTCACCACAGATAATCACGGCAAGACATACATCAAGTGTTCTCATAAAAGACTCGATCCGATAAGATAACTTCAAAGGGGAAACTCAATTCATCACAAGAGAGTAGAGGGGGAGAAACATCATAAGATCCAACTACAATAGCAAAGCTCGGGATACATAAAGATCGTGCCATAGAGGAAACACGAGAGAGAACACGAGAGAGAGAGAGAGAGATTAAACACATAGCTACTGGTACATACCCTCAGCCCCGAGGGTGAACTACTCCCTCCTCGTCATGGATAGCGCCGGGATGATGAAGATGGCCACCGGTGATGGGTTCCCCCTCCGACAGGGCACCGGAACGGGCTCCCGAGAGGTTTTTGGTGGCTACAGAGGCTTGCGGCGGCGGAACTCCCGATCTATCTTCTGTTCTCGAAGTTTTAGGGTACAAGAGTATATATGGGTGAAGGGGGTACGTCAGAGGAGCTACGGGGGCCCCACGAGGCAGGGGAGCGCGCCCGGGCGGGCGCGCCCCCCACCCTCGTGGGCAGCCCGTATCTCTCCTGACGTGCACTCCAAGTTCCCTGGGTTGCTTTCCTTCCAAAAATAACTTCTCCAGTTGATTTCGTTCCGTTTTGACTCCGTCTGATATTCCTTTTCCTCGAAACACTGAAATAGGCATAAAACAACAAATCTGGGCTAGGCCTCCGGTTAATAGGTTAGTCCCAAAAATAATATAAAAGTGGATAATAAAGCCCAATATTGGCCCAAAACAATAGATAATATAGCATGGAGCAATCAAAAATTATAGATACGTTGGAGACGTATCAAGCATCCCCAAGCTTAATTCCTGCTCATCCTCGAGTAGGTAAATGGTAAAAAAGAATTTTTGATGCGGAGTGCTACTTGGCATAATTTCAATGTAATTCTTCTTATTTGTGATATGAATATTCAGATCCGAAAGATTCAAGACAAAAGTTCATATTGACATAAAAATAATAATACTTCAAGCATACTAATAAAGCAATCATGTCTTCTCAAAATAACATGGCAAAAGAAAGTTCATCCCTACAAAATCATATAGTTAGGCTATGCTTCATTTTCGTCACACAAAGATGTTCCCAACTTCTATACCCCCGATGACAAGCCAAGCAATTGTTTCATACTTAAATAATCTCAAACTTTTTCAACCTTCACGCAATACATGAGCATGAGCCATGGATATAGTACTATGGGTGGAATAGAATATGATGATGGGGATTGTGTGGAGAAGACAAAAAAGGAGAAAGTGTCACATTGACTAGGATAATCAACGGGCTATGGAGATGCCCATCAATTGATGTCAACATGAGGAGTAGGATTGCCATGCAACGGATGCACTAGAGCTATGAATGCTCAACAAAAGAAAACTAGTGGGTGTGTATCCAACTCGCTTGCTCATGAAGACCTAGGGCATTTGAGGAAGCCCATCGTAGGAATATACAAGCCAAGTTATATAATGAAAAATTCCCACTAGTATAAAAAGACAACTTATGAGACTCACTACATGAAGAACAAGGTGCTACTTTGAAGCACGATATATGAGACTCACTACATGAAGAAAAAGGTGCTACTTGAAGCACAAGTGTGGAAAAAGAGATAGTAGCATTGCCCTTTTTTGGGCCTTTCTTTTTTTCTTTTGGCCTTTCTCTTTTTTATTTGGGCAATGCTCTAATAATGATGATCATCACACTTCTATTGATTACAACATAAGGATTACAACTCGAAGCTTAGAACAAGATATGACTCTATATGAATGCCTCCGGCGGTGTATAGGGATGGTGCAATGAATCAAGAGTGACATGTATGAAAAATAATGCATGGTGGATTTGCCACAAATACAATGTCAACTACATGATCATGCAATGGCAATATGACAAAAGTAATGTATGTCATGATGATGATGATGGAAGTTGCATGTCAATATATCTCGGAATGGCTATGGAAATGCCATGATAGGTAGGTATGGTGGCTGTTTTGAGGAAGATATAAGGATGTTTATGTGTGATAGAGCGTATCATATCACGGGGTTTGGATGCACCAGCAAAGTTTGCACCAACCCTCAAGGTGAGAAAGGGCAATGCACGGTACCGAAGAGGCTAGCAAAGGTGGAAGGGTAAAAGTGCGTATAATCCATGGAATCAACATTAGTCAAAAGAACTCATATAGTTATTGCAAAAATTTAGAAGTCATCAAAAACCAAGTACTATGCGCATGCTCCTAGGGGGATAGATTGGTAGGAAAAGACCATCGCTCGTCCCCGACCGCCACTCATAAGGATGCACAAGCCAGGTACACTTCATGTTTCAAATTTGTTACACAACTTTAACCATACGTGCATGCTACAGGACTTGCAAACTTCAACACAAGCATTTCTCAAATTCATAATCACCCAACTAGCATGACTCTAATATCACCATCTTCATATCTCAAAACAATTATCAAGCATCAAACTTATCTTAGTATTCAACACACTCATACGAATTCTTACAAATCTTTTATGCCTAGCATATTAGAATTATTTAAGCAAATTACCATGCTATTTAATACTCTCAAAATAATCTAAGTGAAGCATGAGAGATCATCTATTTATTCAAAATAAAACTACCACCATGCTCTAAAAGATATAAGTGAAGTACTAGAGCAATAACAAAAACTACTCCGAAAGATATAAGTGAAGATCAATGAGTAGTCGAATAATTATGCAACTATGTGAAGACTCTCCCATTTAATAATTTCAGATCTTGATACTTTATTCAAACAGCAAGCAAATCTAAAGAAAACTACATTGCAAGGATAGCACAACTCATGTGAAGAAGCAAAAACTTAGGCTCAACCGATACTAACCGATAGTTGTTGAAGAAGAAAGGTGGGATGCCTACGGGGGCATCCCCAAGCTTAGATGCTTGAGACTTCTTGAAATATTATCTTGGGGTGCCTTGGGCATCCCCAATCTTGAACTTTTGTGTCTCCTTAATTCTTCTCATATCATGGTTTCTCTTTTTATCAAAAGCTTCATTCACAACAAACTCAACAAGAACTCGTGAGATAGGTTAGTATAAACCAATGCAAAACCTTATCATTTTCTACTGTAACA
Organism: Aegilops speltoides; assembly: GCA_021437245.1. Classification (NCBI taxonomy): domain Eukaryota; kingdom Viridiplantae; phylum Streptophyta; class Magnoliopsida; order Poales; family Poaceae; genus Aegilops; species Aegilops speltoides. Next base: position 549,017,125 of record CM038147.1, read on the forward strand.
AATCACTTAAATAATTATTCAACATTGCATACTAAATACCTCTGCATATTTAATACTCCTATCCTCAAATAGAATCATTAATCAAGCAAACATATGCAAACAATGCAACCATAACAGCAATCTGCCAAAACAGTACAGTCTGTAAAGAATGCAAGAGTATCAATACTTCCCTGTCTCCAAAAATTATGAACTAAAATTCCCACTGTAACAAATTTATCAGAGCTCAATATTCAGAAAGATTCAACATTATACCACTCTCTGACTTTTCTAGGGAATTTTTGCAACAGCAGTAAACTTTCTGTTTTTCAAATAGCAACATGTATACTAGCAAAATAAGCATGGCAAAGGCTATCCTTGACTTCTTTATTGAAACTAAAGATGCAAAACATTATTCTAACTAACAGCAAGCAAAAACTAACAAAATAAAATGACGCTCCAAGCAAAACACATATCATGTGGTGAATAAAAATATAGCTCCAAGTAAAGTTACCGATGGTACGAAGACAAAAGAGGGGATGCCTTCCGGGGCATCCCCAAGCTTAGGCTCTTGGTTGTCCTTGATTATTACCTTGGGGTGACTTGGACATCCCCAAGCTTAGGCTCTTGCCACTCCTTATTCCATAGTCCATCGAATCTTTACCCAAAACTTGAAAACTTCACAACACAAAACTTATCAGAAAACTCGTGAGCTCCGTTAGTATAAGAAAATAAAACCACCACTTAGGTACCGTAATGAACTCATTCTAATTCATATTGGTGTAATATCTACTGTATTCCAACTTATCTATGGTTCATACCGTCCGATACTACTCATAGATTCATCAAAATAAGTAAACAACACATGGAAAACAGAAAGTGTCAAAAACAGAACAGTCCGTAGTAATCTGTATCAAATGTATACTTCTGGAACTCCAAAAATCCTACCAAATTAGGAAGTCCTAAGAAATTCGTGTACGAATCCAGAGAAAAAAGAATCCGATCAAGAGCACGTTTCTGTGAATTAAGAAAACTAATTTACTGGGTGCAGAAGTTTCTGATTTTCAGCAGGATCAACACAACTATCACCATAAGCTATCCTAAAGGTCTTACTTGGCACTTTATTGAAAAGCTATAAAACATGATTACTACAGTAGCATAATCATGTGGACACACAAAAACAATAAGGATAAATATTGGGTTGTCTCCCAACAAGCGCTTTTCTTTAATGACTTTCTAGCTAGGCATGATGATGATAATGATGCTCACATAAAAGATAAGAATTGAAACATAACGGGAGCATCATGAAGCATATAGCACATTTAAGTCTAACCCACTTCCTATGCATAGGGATTTCGTGAGCAAAAAACTTATGGGCACAATAATCAACTTGCATAGGAAGGTAAAACAAGCATAGCTTCAAAATTTTAAGCACATAGAGAGGAAACTTGACATTATTGCAACTCCTACAAGCATATGTTCCTCCCTCATAATAATTTTTAGTAGCAATCATGAATGAATTCAACAATGTAACCAGAACCTAAAGCATTCTTTTCATGATCTACTAGCATAGAAAATTTACTACTCTCCACATAAGCAAAATTCTTCTCATGAATAGTAGTGGGAGCAAACTCAACAAAGTAACTATCATGTGATTGAAAATTAAGATCAGGATGACAAGTTTCATGGTTATCATTATTCTTTAAAGCATACATGTCATCACAATAATCATCATAGATAGGAGGCATGCTTTCATCATAGTAAATTTGCTCATCAAAGCTTGGGGGACAAAAAATATCATCTTCATCAAACATAGCTTCCCCAAGCTTGTGGCTTTGCATATCATTAGCATCATGGATATTCAAGGAATTCATACTAACAACATTGCAATCATGCTCATCATTCACATATTTTATGCCAAGAATTCTATGTAATTCTTCTTCTAGTACTTGGGCACAATTTTCCTTCCCATCATACTCACGAAAGATATTAAAAAGGTGAAGCGTATGAGACAAACTTAATTCCATTTTTTTGTAGTTTTCTTTCATAAACTAAACTAGTGATAAAACAAGAAACAAAAAGATTCGATTGCAAGATCTAAAGATATACCTTCAAGCGCTAACCTCCCCGGCAACGGCGCCAGAAAAGAGCTTGATGTCTACTAACAACCTTCTTCTTGTAGACGTTGTTGGGCCTGCAAGTGCACAGGTTTGTAGGACAGTAGCAAATTTCCCTCAAGTGGATGACCTAAGGTTTTTCAATCCGTAGGAGGCGTAGGATGAAGATGGTCTCTCTCAAGCAACCCTGCAACCAAATAAAAAAGAGTCTCTTGTGTCCCCAATACACCCAATACAATGGTAAATTGTATAGGTGCAGTAGTTCGGCGAAGAGATGGTGATACAAATGCAAAATAGATAGTAGATACAGGTTTTTGTAATCTGAAATAATAAAAACAGAAGGGTAACAAGCGGTAAAAGTGAGCGTAAACGGTATTGCAATGATAGGAAACAAGGCCTAGGGTTCATACTTTCACTAGTGCAAGTTCTCTCAACAATAATAACATAGATAGATCATATAACTAGCCCTCAACATGCAACAAAGAGTCATTCCGAAGCCACTAATAGCGGAGAACAAACGTAGAGATTGTGGTAGGGTACGAAACCACCTCAAAGTTATTCTTTCGGATCAATCTATAAAAGAGTTCGTACTACAATAACACCTTAAGATACAAATCAACCAAAACCCTAATGTCACCTAGATACTCCATTGTCACCTCAAGTATCCGTGGGCATGATTACACGATATGCATCACCCAATCTCAGATTCATCCAACCAACACAAAGTACTTCAAAGAGTGCCCCAAAATTTCTATCGGAGAGTCAAGAACGTGTGCCAACCCCTATGCATAGGTTCCCAATGTCACGAAACCCGCAAGTTGATCACCAAAACATACATCAAGTGGCACATGATATCCCATTGTCACCACAGATAATCACAGCAAGACATACATCAAGTGTTCTCATAAAAGACTCAATCCGATAAGATAACTTCAAAGGGGAAACTCAATTCATCAGAAGAGAGTAGAGGGGGAGAAACATCATAAGATCCAACTACAATAGCAAAGCTCAGGATACATAAAGATCGTGCCATAGAGGAAACACGAGAGAGAACACGAGAGAGAGAGAGAGAGAGAGAGAGAGAGAGAGAGAGAGAGAGAGATCAAACACATAGCTACTGGTACATACCCTCAGCCCCGAGGGTGAACTACTCCCTCCTCGTCATGGATAGCGCCGGGATGATGAAGATGTCCACCGGTGATGGGTTCCCCCTCCAGCAGGGCACCGGAACGGGCTCCCGAGAGGTTTTTGGTGGCTACAGAGGCTTGCGGCGGCGGAACTCCTGATCTATCTTTTGTTCTCGAAGTTTTAGGGTACAAGAGTATATATGGGTGAAGGGGGTATGTCGGAGGAGCTACGGGGGCCCCACGAGGTAGGGGGCGCGTCTGGGGGGCAGGGGGTGGGCGCGCCCCCACCCTCGTGGGCAGCCCGTATCTCCCATGACGTGCACTCCAAGTTCCCTGGGTTGCTTTCCTTCAAAAAATAACTTCTCCAGTTGATTTCGCCCGTTTGAGTCCGTGTCTGATATTCCTTTTCCTCGAAACACTGAAATATGCATAAAACATCAAATCTGGGCTGGGCCTCCGGTTAATCAGTTAGTCCCAAAAATAATATAAAAGTGGATAATAAAGCCCAATATTGCCCAAAACAGTAGATAATATAGCATGGAGCAATACAAAATTATAGATACGTTGGAGACGTATCAGACACCTCCGCGATCTGCACACGTTCAGCTCAGTGACGTCCCACGAACTCTAGATCCAGCTGAGGTTGAGGGAGAGTTTCATCAGCACGATGGCGTGATGACGGTGATGATGAAGTTACCGACGCAGGGCTTCGCCTAAGCACTACAACGATATGACCGAGGTGGAAATCTGTGGAGGGGGACACCGCACACGGCTAAACAATCAACTTGTCTGTTCTAGGGTGCCCCCTCCCCACGTATATAAAGTAGGGAGGGGGAGGCCGGCCGACCATCTTGGGCGCGCTAAGGGGGGAGGAATCCTCCTCTTAGTAGGAGTAGGATTCCTCTTTTCTAGTCCTACTAGGAGAGGGAAGGAAGGAGAAGGGGAGGGAGAGGGAAAGAGGGGCCGCGCCCCCCTCCCCTAGTCCAATTCAGACTCCCTTGGGGGGGCACTTCCTGGCTGCTGCCCTCTCTCTCCCCTAAATCCCACTAAGGGCCCAAATAACTTCCTGGGGGGGGTCCAGTAACCCTCCGACACTCTGGTTTTATCCGAAACCACACGGAACACTTCTGGTGTCCGAACATAGCCGTCCAATATATCAGTCTTTATGTCTCGACCATTTGAAGACTCCTCGTCATGTCCGTGATCACATCCGGGACTCCGAACAACCTTCAGTACATCAAAATACATAAACTCATAATACCGATCGTCATTGAACGTTAAGCATGCGGACCCTACAGGTTCGGGAACTATGTAGACATGACCGAGACTCATCTCCGGTCAATAACCAATAGCGGAACCTAGATGCTCATATTGGTTCCTACATATTCTACGAAGATCTTTATCGATCAAACCGCATAACAACATACTTTGTTCCCTTTGTCATCGGTATGTTACTTGCCTGAGATTCGATCGTCAGTATCTCAATACCTAGTTCAATCTCGTTACCGGCAAGTCTCTTTACTCGTTCTGTAATGCATCATCCCGTGACTAACTCATTAGTCATATTGCTTGCAAGGCTTATAGTGATGTGCATTCCTGAGAGGGCCCAGAGATACCTCTCTGACAATCGGAGTGACAAATCCTAATCTCGATCTATGCCAACTCAATGAACACCATCGGAGACACTTGTAGAGCATCTTTATAATCACCCAGTTACGTTGTGACGTTTGATAGCACATAAAGTGTTCCTCTGGTATTCGGGAGTTGCATAATCTCGTAGTCATAGGAACATGTATAAGTCATGAAGAAAGCAATAGCAACAAACTAAATGATCAAGTGCTAAGCTAACGGAATGGGTCAAGTCAATCACATCATTCTGTAATGATGTGATCCCGTTGATCAAATGACAACTCATGTCTATGGCTAGGAAACTTAACCATCTTTGATTAACGAGCTAGTCAAGTAGAGGCATACTAGTGACACTCTGTTTGTCTATGTATTCACACATGTACTAAGTTTCCGGTTAATACAATTCTAGCATGAATAATAAACATTTATCATGATGTAAGGAAATATATAAATAACAACTTTATTATTGCCTCTAGGGCATATTTCCTCCAGTCTCCCACTTGAACTAGAGTCAATAATCTAGATTACATAGTAATGATTCTAACACCCTGATGACCCACAAGTATAGGGGATCTATCGTAGTCCTTTCGATAAGTAAGAGTGTCGAACCCAACGAGGAGCAGAAGGAAATGATAAGCGGTTTTTAGCAAGGTATTCTCTGCAAGCACTGAAATAATAGGTAACGGATAGTTTTGTGACAGGCTAATTTGTAACTCCACCATAGGATAGACAGCATACATCTCATCAAAGTATCGAACGAATACCAAATTCACAAGGCTACTAATAGAAAGATTTCTCCCATGTCCTCAGGAACAAACGTAACTACTCACAAAGCATATTCATGTTCATAATCAGAGGAGTATTAATATGCATATAGGATCTGAACATATGATCTTCCGCCAAATAAACCAACTAGCATCAACTACAAGGAGTAATCAACACTACTAGCAACCTGCAGGTACCAATCCCGTACTTAGAGACAAGAATTGGATACAAGAGATGAACTAGGGTTTGAGATGAGATGGTGCCGGTGAAGATGTTGATGGAGATTGCCCTCTCCCGATGAGAGGAGCGTTGGTGATGGCGATGGCGATGATTTCCCCCTCCCGGAGGGAAGTGTCCCCGGTAGAACAGCTCTGCCGGAGCCCTAGATTGGTTCCGCCAAGGTTCTGCCTCGTGGCGGTGGAGTCTCGTCCCGAAAGCTTTCTTATGATTTTTCTTCGGACGAAAGACTTCATATACCAGACGATGGGCACCGGAGGGCCAACAGGGGGCCCACGAGGCAGGGGGCGCGCCTAGGGGGGTAGGGCGCACCCCCACCCTCGTGGCCAGGTGGGGCCCCCTCTGACGTACTTCTTCCACTCAATATTTTTTATTATTTCCAAAAATAACTTTCGTGGAGTTTCAGGACTTTTGGAGTTGTGCAGAATAGGTCTCTAATATTTGCTCCTTTTCTAGCCTAGAATTCCAGCTGCCATCATTCTCCCTCCTTATGTAAACCTTGTAAAATTAGAGAGAATAGGCATAATTATTGTGACATAATGTGTAATAACAGCCCATAATGCAATAAATATCGATATAAAAGCATGATGCAAAATGGATGTATCACACCCATGGAGTCTTGGTGCTGATAATGTTTTGCTCGTGAGAGAGGCTTAGTCAATGGGTCTGCAACATTCAGATCCGTATGTATCTTGGAAATCTCTATGTCTCCCTCCTTGACTTGATCGCGGATGGAATTGAAGTGTCTATTGATATTCTTGGTTCTCTTATGAAATCTGGATTCCTTTTTCAAGGCAATTGCACCAGTATTGTCACAAAAGATTTTCATTGGACCCGATGCACTAGGTATGACACCTAGATCGGATATGAACTCCTTCATCCAGACTCCTTCATTTGCTGCTTCCGAAGCAGCTATGTACTCCGCTTCACACGTAGATGCCACCGCGACGCTTTTCTTAGAACTACACCAACTTACAGCTCCACCGTTCAATGTAAGTACGTATCCGGTTTGTGACTTAGAGTCATCCGGATCAGTGTCAAAGCTTGCATCAACGTAACCATTTATGACGAGCTCCTTTTCACCTCCATAAACGAGAAACATATCCTTAGTCCTTTTTAGGTATTTCAGGATGTTCTTGACCGCTGTCTAGTGATCCACTCTTGGATTACTTTGGTACCTCCCTGCTAAACTGATAGCAGGGCACACATCTGTTCTGGTACACATCATTGCATATATGATAGAACCTATGGCTGAAGCATAGGGAATGACCTTCATTTTCTCTCTATCTTGTGCAGTGGTCGGGCATTGAGTCTGACTCAACTTCACACCTTGTAACACAGACAAGAACCCTTTATTTGCTTGATCCATTTTGAACTTCTTCAAAACTTTATCAAGGTATGTGCTTTGTGAAAGTCCAATTAAGCGTCTTGATCTATCTCTATAGATCTTGGTGCCTAATATATAAGCAGCCTAACTGAGGTCTTTCATTAAAAAACTCTTATTCAAGTATCCTTTTATGCTATCCAGAAATTATATATCATTTCCAATCAACAATATGTCATCCACATATAATATTAGAAATGCTACAGAGCTCCCACTCACTTTCTTGTAAATACAGGCTTATCCAAAAGTCTATATAAAACCATATGCTTTGATCACATTATCAAAACGTTTATTAGAACTCTGAGATGCTTGCACCAGTCCATAAATGGATCACTGGAGCTTGCACACTTTGTTAGCATCCTGATAAAACCTTCGGGTTGCATCATATACAACTCTTCTTCCAGAAATACTTTCAAGAATGCAGTCATTACATTCATCCATCTGCCAAATTCCATAATCATAAAATGCAGCAATTGCAAACATGATTCGGACAGACTTAAGCATCCCTACGGGTGAGAAGGTCTCATCATAGTCAACTCCTTGAACTTGTCAAAAACCTTTCGCAACAAGTCGAGCTTTGTAGATAGAGATATTACCGTCAGCGTCAGTCTTCTTCTTGAAGATCCATTTATTCTCTATGGCTTGCCGATCATCGGGCAAGTAAACCAAAGTCCACACTTTGTTCTCATACATGGATCCCATCTCAGATTTCATGGCCTCAAGCCATTTCACGGAATCTGGGCTCATCATCGCTTCCTCATAGTTCGTAGGTTCGTCATGGTCAAGTAACATGACCTCCAGAACAGGATTACCGTACCACTCTGGTGCGGATCTTACTCTGGTTGACCTACGAGGTTCAGTAGTAACTTGATCTGATTTTACATTATCATCATCATTAGCTTCCTCACTAATTGGTGTAGGAATCACAGGAATTGATTTCCATGATGAACTACTTTCCAATAAGGGAGCAGGTACAGTTACCTCATCAAGTTCTACTTTCCTCCCATTCACTTATTTCGAGAGAAACTCCTTCTGTAGAAAGGATCCATTCTTAGCAACAAATGTCTTGCCTTCAGATCTGTGGTAGAAGGTATACCCAACAGTTTCCTTTGGGTATCCTATGAAGACACATTTCTCCGATTTGGGTTCGAGCTTATCGGGTTGAAGCTTTTTCACATAAGCATCACATCCCCAAACTTTAAGAAACGACAACTTGGGTTTCTTGCCAAACCACAGTTCATAAGGTGTCGTCTCAATGGATTTAGATGGTGCCCTATTTAACATGAATGCAGCCGTCTCTAAAGCATAACCCCAAAACGATAGAGGTAAATCAGTAAGAGACATCATAGATCGCACCATATCTAATAAAGTGCGGTTACGACATTCGGACACACCATTATGATGTGGTGTTCCGGGTGGCGTGAGTTGTGAAACTACTCCACATTGTTTCAAATGAAGACCAAACTCGTAACTCAAATATTCTCCTCCACGATCAGAGTGTAGAAACTTTATTTTCTTGTTACGATGATTTTCCACTTCACTCTGAAATTCTTTGAACTTTTCAAATGTTTCAGACTTATGCTTCATTAAGTAGAGATATACCCATGATACATCTCCAACGTATCTATAATTTTTGATTGTTCCATGCTATTATATTACCCCTTTTGGATGTTTATGGGCTTTATTTTACACATTTATATCATTTTTGGGACTAACCTACTAACCGGAGGCCCAGCCCATATTGCTGTTTTTTTTGCCTATTTCAGTATTTCGAAGAAAAGGAATATCAAACGGAGTCCAAACGGAATGAAACCTTCGGGAGCGTGATTTTTGAAACAAACGTGATCCGGAGAGCTTGGAGTGCTAGTCAAGAAGCTTCCAAGGGCCCCATGAGATGGGGGCCGCCCCCCCTGTAGAGCCTGCCGCCCTGTCTCGTGGGCCCCTCGGATGGCCATCGACGTACTTCTTCCTCCTATATATACCTACGTACCCAGAAAACATCCAGGAGCACCACTAAACACAATTTCCACCGCCGTAACCTTTTGTATCCGCGAGATCCCATCTTGGAGCCTTCGCCGGCACTCTGCCGGAGGGGGAATCAACCATGGAGGGCCTCTACATCGACATCCTTGCCCATCTGATGAGTTGTGAGTAGTTTACCACAGACCTACGGGTCCATAGTTATTAGCTAGATGACTTCTTCTCTCTTTTTGGATCTCAGTACAATGTTCGCCCCCTCTCTTGTGGAGATCTATTCGATGTAAACTCTTTTTTCGATCTGTTTGTCGAGATCCGATGAATTGTGGGTTTATGATCAAGTTTATCTATGAATAATATTTGAATCTTCTCTGAATTCTTTTATGTATGATTGAGTTATCTTTGCAAGTCTCTTCGAATTATCAGTTTGGTTTGGCCTACTAGATTGGTCTTTCTTGCCATGGGAGAAATGCTTAGCTTTGGGTTCAATCTTGCCGTGTCCTTACCCAGTGATAGAAAGGGTTGCAAGGCACGTATTGTATTGTTGCCATCGAGGATAACAAGATGGGGTTTATATCATATTGCATGTGTTTATCCATCTACATCATGTCATCTTGCTTAATGCGTTACTCTATTCTTATGAACTTAATACTCTAGATGCAGGCAGGAGTCGGTCGATGTGTGGAGTAATAGTAGTAGATGCAGGCAGGAGTCGGTCTACTTGTTATGGACGTGATGCCTATATACACGATCATGCCTAGATAATATCATAACTATGCGCTTTTCTATCAATTGCTCGACTGTAATTTGTTCACCCACCGTAATACTTATGCTATCTCGAGAGAAGCCTCTAGTGAAACCTATGGCCCCCGGGTCTATCTCTTATCTTATTTGCTTTCAATCTACCTTTATTTGCATCTTTACTTTTTGCATCTATATCATAAAATACCAAAAATATATTTATCTTATCATACTATCTTTATTAGATCTCACTTTCGCAAGTGGCTGTGAAGGGATTGACAACCCCTTTATTGCGTTGGTTGCGAGTTCTCAGTTTGTTTGTGTAGGTGCGTGGGACTTTTTAGGAGCCTCCTACTGGATTGATACCTTGGTTCTCAAAACTGAGGGAAATACTTACGCTACACTTTGTTGCATCACCCTCTTCTCTTCGAGGAAAACCAACGCAATTTCAAGACATAGCAAAGAAGGATTTCTGGCGCCGTTGCCGGGGAGGTCTTCGACAAGTCAAGACATACCAAGTAACCATCACAAACCCATCTCCCTCGCATTTACATTATTTGCCATTTGCCTCTCGTTTTCCTCTCCCCCACTTCACCCATGCCGTTTTATTCACCCTCTCTTTCCCAATCTCCTCCTCTCTTTTTCGCTTGCCGTTCTTTTGTTTTCTTGTGTGTTAGATTATTTGTTGCCATGGCATAAGATAATACCAAATTGTGTGATTTCTCGAATACCAATAATAATGATTTCCTTAGTACTCCGATTGCTCCTCTTAATGATGTTGAGTCTTGTGAAATCAATACCGCTTTGCTGAATCCTGTTATGAAAGATCAATTTGCCGGCCTTGCTAGTGAAGATGCCACTACTCATCTAAACAATTTTGTTGATTTGTGTGATATGCAAAAGAAGAAAGATACGTATAACAATATTGTCAAATTGAAGTTATTTCCGTTTTCACTTAGAGATCGTGCTACAGTTTGGTTTCCGTCTTTGCCTAAAAATAGTATTGATTCTTGGAACAAGTGCAAAGATGCTTTTATCTCTAAGTATTTTCCTCCTGCTAAGATCATAACTCTTAGGAACAATATTATGAATTTTAAACAACTTGATCATGAGCATGTTGCCCAATCTTGGGAAAGAATGAAATTGATGCTTCGCAATTGCCCTACTCATGGTTTGAATTTATGGATGATCATACAAAATTTTTATGCCGGTTTGAACTTTGCTTCTAGAAATCTCTTAGATTCGGCCGCGGGAGGCACATTTATGGAAATCACGTTAGGAGATGCTACAAAATTGCTTGATAATATTATGGCTAATTATTCTCAATGGCACACCGAAAGATCTTCTAGTAAAAAAGTGCATGCTATAGAAGAAATCAATGTTTTGAGTGGAAAGATGGATGAACTTATGAAGATGTTTGCTACTAAAAATACTCCTCTTGATCCCAATGATATGCCTTTGTCTTCTTTGATTGATAATAATAATGAATCTACGGATGTGAATTTTGTTGGTAGGAATAGTTTTGGAAACAACGCTTATAGAGGAAATTTTAATGCTAGACCATTCCCTAGTAATCCCTCTAATAATTATGGAAATTCCTACAAAAATTCTTATGGTAATTTTAATAAGATGCCCTCTGATTTTGAGAATAGTGTGAAAGAGTTTATGATTTCTCAAAAGAATTTTAATGCTTTGCTTGAAGAAAAATTGCTCAAAGTTGATGATTTGGCTAGGAACGTTGATAGACTTTCGCTTGATGTTGATTCTCTTAAAGTTAGATCTTCTCCTCTTAATCATGATATCGATGAGTCTCTCAAAGTAATGAGAATTTCCATTGACGAGTGCAAGGAAAGAACCGCTAGATTGCATGCTAAAAAGGAAAGCTTTATAAAAGCGTGTTCTTCTAGTGTCCATGGAAATAATGATGAGGATCTTAAAGTTATTGATGTGTCTTCGATTAGATCTATGTTTTGCAATATGAATTTTTATGATTATGGGAGTGATGATGAATCAACTTTGCCTAGAAGGCGTCCCAAAAATTCGGAATCTTTAGATCTTGATGTTAAATTTGGTAAAAGTGAGATTAGAGAATCCTCAACTTCTAATAATATTGAACCTACTATCTCGGATTTCAAGGAATTTGACTATGATAATTGCTCTTTAAAAGTTTGTATTTCCTTGTTGCAATCCGTTGTTAATTCTCCTCATGCTTATAGTCAAAATAAAGCTTTTACCAAACATATTGTTGATGCCTTGATGCAATCTTATGATGAAAAACTTAATTTGGAAGTTTCTATACCTAGAAAACTTAATGATGAGTGGGAACCTACTATAAAGATTAGAATTAAAGATTATGAGTGTTTTGCTTTGTGTGATTTGGGTGCTAGTGTTTCCACGATTCCGAAAACTTTATGTGATATTCTATGTTTCCATGATCTTGATGATTGCTCTTTAAATTTGCACCTTGCGGATTCCATCATTAAAAATCCTATGGGAAGGATCAATGATGTTCTTATTGTTGCAAATAGAAATTTGGTGCCCGTAGATTTTATCGTTCTTGATATAGATTGCAATCTTTCTTGCCCTATTATTCTTGATAGACCTTTCCTTAGAACGATTGGTGCGATTATTGATATGAAGGAAGGGAACATTAGATTCCAATTTCCATTAAATAAAGGCATGGAGCACTTTCTAAGAAAGAAAGTTAAATTACCTTATGAATCTATCACGCGTGCTACTTATGAATTTAGTGCCAAAGATGGCACTCGTTAGATCTATCTTTGCTTTTATGCCTAGCTAGGGGCGTTAAACAATAGCGCTAGTTGGGAGGCAACCCAATTTTCTTTATGTGTTTTTGCTTTTGCTCCTGTTTAGTAATAAATCTTGCACCTACCTTCTGTTTAGATGTGTTTTTATCTTTTAATTAGTGTTTGTGCCAAGTAGAACCTATAGGATAACCTACGATGATAGTTGAATTGATTCTGCTGAAAAACAGAAATTTTGCGCACACGAATATAATTTTGTTAAATCACAGGAACGTGATTTTGCGTTGATTCTTTTTGCTGATGTTCAACAAACAAATTGTCCAGGACTTCCTATTTTGGTAGGATTTTTAGAGTTCCAGAAGTTTGCGTTAGTTACAGATTCCTACAGACTGTTTTGTTTTTGACAGATTCTGTTTTTCGTGTGTTGTTTGCTTAATTCAATGCATCTATGGCTAGTAATTCAGTCTATGAACAATAAAGAAGTTGGAATACAGTAGGTTTAACACCAAAATAAATAAAGAATGAGTTCATTGCAGTACCTTATGTGGTGGTTTTGTTTTCTTTCCCTAACGGAGCTTATAAGATTTCCTGTTGAGTTTTGTGTTGTGAAGTTTTCAAGTTTTGGGTAAAGCCTTTATGGACTAAGGAATAAGGAGTGGCAAGAGCCTAAGCTTGGGGATGCCCATGGCACCCCAAGATGTTCAAGAATAGCCAAAAGCCTAAGCTTGGGGATGCCCCGGGAAGGCATCCCCTCTTTCGTCTTCGTTCATTGGTAACTTTACTTGGAGCTATATTTTTATTCGCCACATGATATGTGATTTGCTTGGAGCGTCGTGTATTATATTAGTCTTTGCTTTTTAGTTTACCACAATCATGTTGGGGAACGTAGTAATTTTCAAAAAATTTCCTACGCACACGCAAGATCATGGTGATGCATAGCAACGAGAGGGGAGAGTGTTGTCTACGCACTCGAGACCAAGCGAAGCGATCACAACGTAGAGGAAGTAGTCGACGTTCTCCTCGCGATCCAACCGATCCCAACGCCGTTACTCCGGCGCCTCCGAGTTCTTGACACACGTACAGCTCGGTGACGCTCCTCGGGCTCCGATCCAGCAATGCTCCGGGGAGAGAGTTCCGTCAGCACGACGGCGTGGTGACGATCTTGATGTTCTACCGATGCAGGGCTTCGCCTAAGCACCGCTACGATATGACCGAGGTGGAATATGGTGGAGGGGGGCACCGCACACGGCTAAGGAACGATCTCAAGGATCAACTTGTGTGTCTTAGGGTGCCCCCCTGCCCCCGTATATAAAGGAGCAAGGGGGAGGGCCGGCCGGCCCTAGAGGGGCGCGCCAAGTGAGGGGGAGTCCTCCTCCTAGTGGGAGTAGGACTCCCCTTTCCTAGTCCAACTAGGAGGGGGAAGGGGGAAGGAAGGAGAGGGAGAGGGAGAGGGAGGGGGCGCCCCCTCCTTGTCCAATTCGGACTCCCCATGGGGGCGCCACCTCCTGGCGCAGCCCTCTCTCTCCCTCGTGGCCCAATAAGGCCCATTACTTCCCCGGGGGGTTCCGGTAACCCCTCCGGCACTCCGGTATTATCCAAACCACTGAACCATTCCGATGTCCGAACATAGCTGTCCAATATATCAATCTTTACGTCTCGACCATTCCGAGACTCCTCGCTGTGTCCGTGATCACATCCAGGACTCGAACTCCTTCGGTACATCAAAATACACAAACTCATAATATAACCGCCATCGAAACCTTAAGCGCATGGACCCTACGGTTCGAGAACAATGTAGACATGACCGAGACACGTCTCTGGTCAATAACCAATAGCGGGACCTGGATGCCCATATTGGCTCCTACATATTCTACGAAGATCTTTATCGGTCAGACCGCATAACAACATACGTTTGTTCCCTTTGTCATCGGTATGTTACTTGCTCGAGATTCAATCGTTGGTATCCAATACCTAGTTCAATCTCGTTACCGGCAAGTCTCTTTACTCATTCCGTAATACATCATCTTGCAACTAACTCATTAGTTGTAATGCTTGCAAGGCTTAAGTGATGTGCATTACCGAGAGGGCCCAGAGATACCTCTCCGACAATCAGAGTGACAAATCCTAATCTCGAAATACGCCAACCCAACATCTGCCTTTGGAGACACCTGTAATACTCCTTTTAATCACCCATTACGTTGTGACGCTTGGTAGTACCAAAGTGTTCCTCCGCAAACGGAGTTGCATAATCTCATAGTTATAGGAACATGTATAAGTTATGGATAAAAGCAGTAGCAACATACTAAATGATCGTGTGCTAAGCTAATGGAATGGGTCATGTCAATCAGATCATTCAACTAATGATGTGACCTTGTTAATCAAATGACAACTCCTTTGTCTATGGTTAGGAAACTTAACCATCTTTGATTAACAAGCTAGTCAAGTAGAGGCATACTAGTGACACTGCTTGTCTATATATTCACACATGTATTATGTTTCCGTTAATACAATTCTAGCATGAATAATAAACATTTATCATGATATGAGGAAATAAATAATAACTTTATTATTGCCTCTAGGGCATATTTCCTTCATCTCCCACTTGCACTAGAGTCAATAATCTAGATTACACAAGAATGATTCTAACACCCATGGAGTCTTGGTGTTGATCATGTTTTGCTCGTGGAAGAGGCTTAGTCAACGGTCTGCAACATTCAGATCCGTATGTATCTTGCAAATCTCTATGTCTCCCACCGGACTAGATCCCGGATGGAATTGAAGCGCCTCTTGATGTGCTTGGTCCTCTTGTGAAATCTGGATTCCTTTGCTAAGGCAATCGCTCGAAGATTGTCACGAAGATTTTCATTGACCCGATGCACTAGGTATGACACCTAGATCGTATATGAACTCCTTCATCCGACTCCTTCATTGGCTGCTTTCAAGCAGCTATGTATTCCGCTTCACATGTAGATCCCGCCACGACGCTTTGTTTTGAACTGCACCAACTGACAGCTCCACCGTTTAATGTAAACACGTATTCGGTTTGCGATTTAGAATCGTCCGGATCAGTGTCAAAGCTTGCATCAACGTAACCATTTACGATGAGCTCTTTGTCACCTCCATATACGAGAAACATATCCTTAGTCCTTTTCAGGTACTTCAGGATGTACTTGACCACCGCCCAAAGGATCCACTCTGGACTACTTTGGTACCTCCCTGCTAAGCTAATAGCAAGGCACACATCAGGTCTGGTACACAGCATTGCATACATGATAGAGCCTATGGCTGAAGCATAGGGAACATCTTTCATTTTCTCTCTATCTTCTGCGGTGGTCGGACATTGAGTGTTACTCAACTTCACACCTTGTAACACATGCAAGAACCCTTTCTTTGCTTGATCCATTTTGAACTTCTTCAAAATCTTGTCAAGGTATGTGCTTTGTGAAAGTCCAATTAAGCGTCTTGATCTATCTCTATAGATTTTGATGCCCAATATGTAAGCAGCTTCACCGAGGTCTTTCATTGAAAAACTCTTATTCAAGTATCCTTTTATGCTATCCAGAAATTCTATATCATTTCCGATTAGTAATATGTCATCTACATATAATATCAGAAATGCTACAGAGCTCCCACTCACTTTCTTGTAAATACAAGGCTTCTCCAAAAGTCTCAGATAAACCCAAATGCTTTGATCACACTATCAAAGCGTTTATTCCAACTCCGAGATGCTTGCACCAGTCCATAAATGGATGGCTGGAGCTTGCACACTTTGTTAGATCCCTTTGGATCGATAAAACCTTCTGGTTGCATCATATACAACTCTTCTTCCAGAAATCCATTCAAGAATGCAGTTTTTACATCCATTTGCCAAATTTCATAATCATAAAATGCGGCAATTGCTAACATGATTCGGACAGACTTAAGCATCGCTACGGGTGAGAAGGTCTCATCGTAGTCAATCCCTTGAACTTGTCGAAAATCCTTTATGACAAGTCGAGCTTTGTAGACAGATAACATTACCGTCGGCGTCGGTCTTCTTCTTGAAGATCCACTTGTTTTCTATTGCTTGCCGACCCTCGGGCAAGTCAACCAAAGTCCACACTTTGTTTTCATACATGGATCCCATCTCGATTTCATGGCCTCAAGCCATTTTGTGGAATCTGGGCTCACCATCGCTTCTTCATAGTTCGTAGGTTCATCATGATCTAGTAGCATGACTTCCGAACAGGATTACCGTACCACTCGGTGCAGATCTTACTCGGTTGATCTACGAGGTTCAGAGTAACTTGATCTGAAGTTTCATGATCAACATCATAAACTTCCTAACTATTTGGTGTAGATCTCGCAGAAACCGGTTTCTGTGATAAACTACTTTCCAATAAGGGAGAAGGTACAGTTACCTTATCAAGTTCTACTTTCCTCCCACTCACTTCTTTCGAGAGAAACTCCTTCTCTAGAAAAGATCCATTTTTAGCAACAAATGTTTTGCCTTCGGATCTGTGATAGAAGGTGTACCCAACTGTCTACTTTGGGTATCCTATGAAGACACATTTCTCCGATTTGGGTTCGAGCTTATCAGGTTGAAGCTTTTTCACATAAGCATCGCATCCCCAAACTTTAAGAAACGACAGCTTTGGTTTCTTGCTAAACCATAGTTCATAAGGTGTCGTCTCAACGGATTTTGACGGTGTTCTATTCAGCATGAATGCGGCCGTCTCAAGAGCATATCCGCAAAACGATAGCGGTAAATCTGTAAGAGACATCATAGATCGCACCATATCTAGTAAAGTGCGACATGACGCTCGGACACACCATTGCGCTGTGGTGTTCCGGGTGGCGTGAGTTGCGAAACTATTCCGCATTGTTTCAAATGTAGACCAAACTCGTAACTCAAGTATTCTCCTCCACGATCAGATCGTAGAAACTTTATTTTCTTATTACTATGATTTTGAACTTCACTCTGAAATTCTTTGAACTTTTCAAATGTTTCAGACTTGTGTTTCATTAAGTAGATATACCCATATCTGCTTAAATCATCTGTGAAGGTGAGAAAATAACGATATCCGCCACGAGCCTCAACATTCATTAGACCACATACATCAGTATGTATGATTTCCAACAAATCTGTTGCTCTCTCCATAGTACCGGAGAACGGGGTTTTAGTCATCTTGCCCATGAGGCACGGTTCACAAGTGCCAAGTGATTCATAATCAAGTGACTCCAAAAGTCCATCAGTATGTAGTTTCTTCATGCGCTTTGTACCGATATGACCTAAACGGCAGTGCCACAAATAAGTTGCACTATCATTATCAACTCCGCATCTTTTGGCTTCAACATTATGAATATGTGTATCACTACTATCGAGATTCATTAAAAATAGACCACTCTTCAAGGGTGCATGACCATAAAAGATATTACTCATATAAATAGAACAACCATTATTCTCTGATTTAAATGAATAACCGTCTCGCATCAAACAAGATCCAGATATAATGTTCATGCTCAACGCTGCACCAAATAACAATTATTTAGGTCTAAAACTAATCCACGAAGGTAGATGTAGAGGTAGCGTGCCGACCGCGATCACATCGACTTTGGAACCATTTCCACGCGCGCGTCACCTCGTCCTTTGCCGGTGTTAAGCAATCCGTAGTCCTGCTTTGAGTTGCAAATATTAGCAATGTAACCAGTATCAAATACCAGTGCTATGCGAGCTCTAGTAAGGTATACATCAATAACATGTATATCACATATACCTTTGTTCACCTTGCCATCCTTCTTATCCGCCAAATACTTGGGGCAGTTCCGCTTCGGTGACGATCCGCTTGCGGTAGAAGCACTCGATTTCAGGTTTAGGTCCAGACTTGGGTTTCTTCTCTGAGCAGCAACTTGCTTGCTGTTCTTCTTGAAGTTCCTTCTTCTTCCCTTTGCCTTTCTTCTTGAAACTAGTGGTCTTGTTGACCATCAACACTTGATGCTCCTTCTTGATTTCTACCTCCGCAGCCTTTAGCATTGCGAAGAGCTCGGGCATAGTCTTTACTAACCCTTGCATATTATAGTTCATCACGAAGCCTTTGTAGCTTGGTGGCGTGATTGAAGAATTACATCAATGACACAATCAACCGGAAGATTAACTCCCAGTTGACTCAAGTGATTGTAATACCCGGACATTCCGAGTATGTGCTCACCGATGGACCCATTCTCTTCCATCTTGCAGCTATAGAACTTATTGGAGACTTCATATCTCTCAATCCGGCATTCTGTTGAAATATTAACTTCAACTCTGGAACATCTCATATGCTCCATGACGCTCAAAACGTCGTTGAAGACCTGTTCTAAGCCGTAAAGCATGGCACATCTTGAACTATAGAGTAGTCATCACTTTGCTCGCCAGACGTTCTTAACGCCGCCGGTTGCATCAAAGAAGAGGCTGGCACCTAGCGGTGCATCTAGGACGTAACTCTTACAGGCAGCAATGAGGATAATCCTCGAATTACGGACCCGATCCGTGTAATTGCTACCATCATCTTTCAACTTTGCTTTCTCAAGGAACGCATTAAAATTCAACGGAACAATAGCACGAGCCATCTATCTAAAAACAAACATAGATAAGCAAGATACTATCAGGTACTAAGTTCACGATAAATTTAAGTTCAATTAATCATATTACTTAAGAACTCCCACTTAGACAGACATCTCTCTAGTCATCTAAGTGATCACGTGATCCAAATCAACTAAACCATAACCGATCATCACGTGAGATGGAGTAGTTTTCAATGGTGAACATCTTATGTTGATCATATCTACTATATGATTCACGCTCGACCTTTCGGTCTCCGTGTTCCGAGGCCATATCTGCATATGCTAGGCTCGTCAAGTATAACCTGAGTATTCTGCATGTGCAAAACTGGCTTGCACCCGTTGTAGATGGACGAGAGCTTATCACACCCGATCATCACGTGGTGTCCGGGCACGACGAACTTTGGCAACGGTGCATACTCGTGGAGAACACTACTTGATAATTTTAGTGAGAGATCATCTTAAAATGCTACCGTCAATCAAAGCAAGATAAGATGCATAAAGGATAAACATCACATGCAATCAATATAAGTGATATGATATGGCCATCATCATCTCGCTTGTGATCTCCATCTCCAAGCACCATCGTGATCACCATCGTCACCGGCGCGACACCTTGATCTCCATCGTAGCATCGTTGTCCTTTATGCCATCTATTGCTTCTACGACTATCGCTACCGCTTAGTGATAAAGTAAAGCAATTACAGGGCATTTGCATTTCATATAATAAAGCGACAACCATATGGCTCCTGCCAGTTGCTGATAACTTTGGTTACAAAACATGATCATCTCATACAATAAAATATAGCATCACGTCTTGACCATATCACATCACAACATGCCCTGCAAAAACAAGTTAGACGTCCTCTACTTTGTTGTTGCAAATTTTACGTGGCTGCTACGGGCTTTAGCAAGAACCGATCTTACCTACGCATCAAAACCACAACGATAGTTTGTCAAATAGACTCACATGCAGAATACTCAGGTTATACTTGACGAGCCTAGCATATGCAGATATGGCCTCGGAACACGGAGACCGAAAGGTCGAGCGTGAATCATATAGTAGATATGATCAACATAAGATGTTCACCATTGAAAACTACTCCATCTCACGTGATGATCGGTTATGGTTTAGTTGATTTGGATCACGTGATCACTTAGATGACTAGAGAGATGTCTGTCTAAGTGGGAGTTCTTAAGTAATATGATTAATTGAACTTAAATTTATCATGAACTTAGTACCGATAGTATCTTGCTTATCTATGTTTGTTTTAGATAGATGGCTCGTGCTATTGTTCCGCTGAATTTTAATGTGTTCCTTGAGAAAGCAAAGTTGAAAGATGATGGTAGCAATTACACGGATCGGGTCCAGAATTCGAGGATTATCCTCATTGCTGCACGTAAGAGTTACGCCCCAGATGCACCGCTAGGTGCCAGCTTCTGCTTGATGTAACCGACGACGTTAAGAACGTCTCGCGAGCAAAGCCGATGACTACTCTATAGTTCAAGGTGTGCCATGCTTTACGGCTTAGAACCAGGTCTTCAACGACGTTTTGAACGCTATGGAGCATATGAGATGTTCCAGAGTTGAAGTTAATATTTCAACAGAATGCCCGGATTGAGAGATATGAAGTCTCCAATAAGTTCTATAGCTGCAAGATGGAAGAGAATGGGTCTCGCTGCTGAGCACATACTCGTAATGTCCGGGTATTACAATCACTTGAGTCAACTGGGAGTTAATCTTCCGTTGATTGTGTCATTGACAGAATTCTTCAATCACCGCCACCAAGCTACAAAGGCTTCATGATGAACTATAATATGCAAGGGTTAGTAAAGACTATGCCCGAGCTCTTCGCAATGCTAAAGGCTGCGAGGTAGAAATCAAGAAGGAGCATCAAGTGTTGATGGTCAACAAGACCACTAGTTTCAAGAAGAAAGGCAAAGGAAGAAGAAGGAACTTCAAGAAGAACAGCAAGCAAGTTGCTGCTCAGAGAAGAAACCCAAGTCTGGACCTAAACCTGAAATCGAGTGCTTCTACCGCAAGCAGACCGGTCATCGAAGCGGAACTGCCCCAAGTATTTGGCGGATAAGAAGGATGGCAAGGTGAACAAAGGTATATGTGATATACATGTTATTGATGTATACCTTACTAGAGCTCGCAGAGCACTGGTATTTGATATCGGTTCTGTTGCTAATATTTGCAACTCAAACAGGACTACGGATTGCTTAACACCGCAAAGGACGAGGTGACGATGCGCGTGGGAAATGGTTCCAAAGTCGATGTGATCGCGGTCGGCACGCTACCTCTACATCTACCTTCAGGATTAGTTTTAGACCTAAATAATTGTTATTTGGTGCCAGCGTTGAGCATGAACATTATATCTGGATCTTGTTTGATGCGAGACGGTTATTCATTTAAATCAGAGAATAATGGTTGTTCTATTTATATGAGTAATATCTTTTATGGTCATGCACCCTTGAAGAGTGGTCTATTTTTAATGAATCTCGATAGTAGTGATACACATATTCATAATGTTGAAGCCAAAAGATGCGGAGTTGATAATGATAGTGCAACTTATTTGTGGCACTGCCGTTTAGGTCATAGCAAGATAAGATGCATAAAGGATAAACATCACATGCAATCAATATAAGTGATATGATATGGCCATCATCATCTCGTGCTTGTGATCTCCATCTCCGAAGCACCATCGTGATCACCATCGTCACCGGCGCGACACCTTGATCTCCATCGTAGCATCGTTGTCCTTTATGCCATCTATTGCTTCTACGACTATCGCTGCCGCTTAGTGATAAAGTAAAGCAATTACGATGCTTGCATTTCATATAATAAGCGACAACCATATGGCTCCTGCCGATTGTCGATAACTTTGGTTACAAAACATGATCATCTCATACAATAAAATATAGCATCACGTCTTGACCATATCACATCACAACATGCCCTGCAAAAACAAGTTAGACGTCCTCTACTTTGTTGTTGCAAATTTTACGTGGCTGCTACGGGCTTTAGCAAGAACCGATCTTACCTACGCATCAAAACCACAACGATAGTTTGTCAAATAGACTCCGTTTTAACCTTCACAAGGACCGGGCGTAGTCACACTCGGTTCAACTAAAGTGAGAGAGACAGACACCCGCCAGTCACCTTTAAGCACGAGTGCTCGTAACGGTGAAACCAGTCTCGCGTAAGCGTACACGTAATGTCGGTCCGGGCCGCTTCATCTCACAATACCGCTGAACCAAAGTATGACATGCTGGTAGGTAGTATGACTTGTATCGTCCACAACTTACTTGTGTTCTACTCGTGCAAAACATCAAACCATAAAAACCTAGGCTCGGATGCCACTGTTGGGGAACGTAGTAATTTCAAAATTTTCCTACGCACACGCAAGATCATGGTGATGCATAGCAACGAGAGGGAGAGTGTTGTCTCGCACCCTCGTGACCCGAAGCGAAGCGATCACAACATAGAGGAAGTATTCAGACGTTCTCCTCGCGATCCAACCGATCCCAGCGCCGTTACTCCGGCGCCCGAAGTTCTTGACACACGTACAGCTCGGTGATGCTCCTCGGCTCCGATCCAGCAAAGCTCCGGGAGAGAGTTCCGTCGGACGACGGCGTGGTGACGATCTTGATGTTCTACCGATGCAGGGCTTCGCCTAAGCACCGCTACGATATGACCGAGGTGGAATATGGTGGAGGGGGGCACTGCACACGGCTAAGGAACGATCTGAAGGATCAACTTGTGTGTCTTAGGGTGCCCCTGCCTCGTATATAAAGGAGCAAGGGGAGGGCCGGCCGGCCCTAGAGGGCGCGCCAAGGGGGGAGTCCTCCTCCTAGTGGTAGTAGGACTCCCTTTCCTAGTCCAACTAGGAGGGAAGGGGAAGGAAGGAGAGGAGAGGAGAGGAAGGGGGGCGCCCCCTCCTTGTCCAGTCGGACTCCCCATGGGGGCCACCTCTGGCGCAGCCCTCTCTCCCCTCGTGGCCCATTAAGGCCCATTACTTCCCGGGGTTCCGTAACCCCTCCCAGCACTCGTATTATCCAAACCACTCGGGACCATTCCGATGTCCGAACATAGCTGTCCAATATATCAATCTTTACGTCTCGACCATTTCGAGACTCCTCGTCGTGTCCGTGATCACATCCGGGACTCCGAACTCCTTCGGTACATCAAAATACACAAACTCATAATATAACCGTCATCGAAACCTTAAGCGTGCGGACCCTACGGTTCGGGAACAATGTAGACATGACCGAGACACGTCTCCGGTCAATAACCAATAGCGGGACCTGGATGCCCATATTGGCTCCTACATATTCTACGAAGATCTTTATCGGTCAGACCGCATAACAACATACGTTTGTTCCCTTTGTCATCGGTATGTTACTTGCTCGAGATTCGATCGTCGGTATCCAATAATGTCGTGGATTTGTCACGGCAGATGTCCTAGCGTAAGGACTTAGTCGTGGAGCCATCGCTACGGGTTTACTTGAAGGGGTTAAAGCGGACACAAAGACACAAGGGTTTATACTAGTTCGGCCCCTTCGAGGAAGGTAAAAGCCTACGTCTAGTTGTGATGGAATTGATGTAGTCTCGATGGCTAAGGAGCAAACAAGCTTCGCCTAGGCTCGAGTTGTGGTTGTCTGTCTTTGAACCGTCGCCGGGTCGTCCCCTTATATACACGAGTGATGCCCGTCGGTTCACAGAGTCCCAACCGGTTCATACTCGTATCCCGGTTGGTATCTCTCTATTCCTAACTTACAATACAAGTTATACATCAGGCCGGTTTACGGCTACAAGTTCTAAACCGACTATAGGCCTTGGGCCTTTCTGCGCTTGTACCACTAATGGGGTTAACTCGCCCAAATCGGCGGTTTACACCTAGTGGTAATATCCCCAACATTAGGCCCAGTTGATTTGAAACAGTTCATGTCAATCCTTCACAAAGCTTGCATCTTGGACATCTTCTATTGTCTAGTAAACCGCCATGTCGTCATTACTTCTGGTCACTGTAAACCGGCATGACGTCATCCTGAAATTTGATCCTTTATAATGCCTTCTTTAATAGCAGTTCACGGATCCACGCAGCTTGACCTAGCCAGGGCTGCCTTATAAATAGGACCGAAGGTCATTTCTTTCCTCCTTCGTCTCCTCTTCTTCGTCTTCCTCGCGCGCTGCTCCCGGAGCTCCACCATCATCGCTAATCTACGCCTCGTCCCGGGCGCTGCATCGACTGATCGTGCGAATCTGCGGCCTCTTTCCGCGTCTTCTCCGTTCCCGGTGAGCTTCTTCCCCTTCTCGACTTAGATCTGTTTTTAGGGTTCCAGCTTCATACCGTGTTCTTCGTGCGTCTCCATCTATCCTTTTAACTTTGAACCACACTGTGAATCTGTACTGTATTAATAGCGATTCCCACGCATCCGCTGTACTTTCTCATCTTAAGCCCATGGATCTTCTGCATACATATCTGCCTCATAGTCTACTTCCGTTTCTGCTTCACTTCCGTGAAATATTTTCTGTTTTCTGTAAACCTGCGTTTGATCCGTAGCTATCATGGGATCTTGTGAAACTTGTTTCTGCAAACTATCCATAGCTTCAATTATTTCCAAAGTCTAGATTAGGCGGTTTAACTCACCATAAGAAAAAGCTGCTAAACCGGCATAGGTACACCATTAGTCCCCTTGTTGAACCGCCAGAGTCCATCTGATATCATATCACAAGAAACCGATTTATAGACACTGCCTCCGGTTTATGACAACTTAGATCAATCACTTTGTAACAAGCACGCTCTTGAACCGGATCAATTACTTTTGTAGATCCTATCATGGCCAAACAAGTGTACGAATGCAACTGGGTTCCTTCTCGCGTCACCGAGTCGCAGCTGAATGATCTGGTCTTGATTGGCGCTTTAGATGACAAAGATACAGTCCATTGGAGGGTCCCTGGAGAGGAATGTCCTCCCACACCCCAGGAAGGAGAAGTTGTGGTCTTTGCAGATCACCTGGCCCGGGGCTTCAAACCGCCCGGTTCAAAATTTTACCGGGACGTGTTGGCCAATTTTCAGCTCCGTCCCCAGGACATTCGCCCTAACTCCGTCACCAATTTATGCCACTTTCAAGTACTATCTGAAGTATATCTGCAAGAGGAACCTTCTGTTGAACTGTTTAGAGACCTCTTCCACCTAAACCGTCGCACTGAATTCACTGATGGCCCCAATACGGAATTGGGTGGTATGGCTATTCAAAAGAGGAAAGAGATCACCTATCCCCACGTCAAACTCCATACTCACCCCAAAGAGTGGAATGCGACTTGGTTTTATTGCAAGGACACTTCTCCTGAAGATGAAAATCCCTTACCTGGCTTTCGTCCAGAGCGGCTAAGCAATACTCATCCGTTTCCTCAAAGATTAAGTGCCAAAGATAGAAGCAAATATGCTCCGCAACTGTCCAAGCTCCGAGCCTTTATGGCCAACGGTTTGACTGGAATTGATCTTGCCCGCTGCTGGTTATCCTGGGGCATATTGCCTCTGAGCCGGCGTTCCGGTTTGATGTGTCAGTATACTGGCAGTGTCGACGACCCACTCCGACACATAAAACTTGAACTTTCTGATGATGAAGTTACGGACTCGGTGAAAAGGATGCTGAATGAACCGGAGCACCTCTGCGCTCAAACTGGTCTAGCTCCTTACTGTACCACCAACAAGCCACCTGCGGTAAGTTTCTAATTGCTTCATCATTAAACCTATTACTGCTTCATGTATCTAACATTTAATCACTTCTGATCCAGGGTGATAATCCGTTTTGGAGCAAAAAACTTTCACAAGACAAAGCGGAGAAAGCAGGGCGGCCAACCCGGCCCAAAACAAAAATTGTCAAGAAATCAGCCCATAAGAGAAAAACCACTGCTTCATCTGACCCGGCCATTGACGATGATGTGGGTAATCCGGAACTTGATTCTCTTGGCTTGCTTTTTAACCGCCTTATTGATGATGATGCTTGTCAGGATGATGCGGAAGCCAGCAACGCAGGATTCGCTGAGGTAACTATTCTCTCTTCCGATTCAGCAAATTTGCCTTTACCAAAATTTCGCCAGGCAAACCGGAAAGTTAATTTTTCTCACCCTCTTGCTTATTTGGATCCCAAATTTCTTATGAAGACACAGCAACATGAAGCTCGCCGCACAACCCAGCACATTGGCCAGGTAGTTACCTTTGCCGGTTTACCAAATAGCCCGGTTCGAAAGCGCCGCTCCGAGGTTTCCGACCTTTTTATTGCTTTAAATTCCAAAGCGGGTTTCTTCTGTCAACCTCTTAATCCGTCCGACTCTGATTATCAGGTTACTTCCCATTCATCCTCTGGCGAATCCTCAGCCACTCAGCTACCACCATTGAAGATAGCCACCGGGTAAGTCAAACCGGCCATATGCTTTCTGATATATTCTGTAATGGATATGCCTTTTTCCTGACTCTTTGCCTCTTTAGAACCAAACCGAAACCCAGCAAGAAGGCCCGCTTGGAGAAAACAGCTGAAGAAGCTGCCGCCTCAGATCATGAGAGAGCGCCTGATCTTGAAAATTTTGCCTCTGAAGATATTCCCAATGATCCTCCGGTTCAAGAGGAGGTTATTCCTGAAGAGAGGCCTGTCAATACTTCAATCTCTGCTGATCCACCTGCCAGCACCGTCCGGTTTGATAAATCTCACAGTCCTGCTACTAAAACGGCCGTGCCCACACAATCCGTCGAGTCAAAAGATGATGACGTTGTGATTACTGGTATGGGCTGCTCTGAACCGGGGAATCCTGCAACCTTAACCAGGCACACTGTGAAAGAGGATTTTTCCACCTTGAATAAAGGAAAGTGGGATGTCGAACTGGAAACATATGCTGCTTTAAGCACCCAAGACCTTCATTCTGGCTATTTAAACCGGCTTTACACTTGCCGAGACTATGAAGCTGGCCTGGTCAAATTAATGAGGGACAAGTTTGAGGTAACTCACTCCTTTTCTTACCGCCAGTATATCAGTCCTTGTAGCCCCCAAGGGCCGGTTTGTAATCTTGATCAAACCGGGACTTGACTATATTTCTTAATCAATTTTGAAATCTGCCTGCATAACCACAAGGGCCGGTTTAACTCTGCATATCTAAACCGGTACTTCAATAAAAACTGCCTTAGGAAACATTGGTAGATCAAATAGCCATTAGCCCCCAAGTGCCAAGTTGAATACTTGTATTGAGCTTGGGACTTTGCCATCTAGTAGCAATATAAAAATCGAAGGTACATTAGCCCCCAAGTGTCAAGCATATAACTGTGTTGTGTGGTTGGGACTTTGACTTCCTTGAATTTCTGGCTGAACATACTGTCGATACACAGGCTGAGGTGAAAATCAAAGATGACCGGATTGCCGATTTACAAGCAGCTTTGAAAACCCAGCAGGCCGAAACAGAGAAGGCCAAGAAAGAGTTAACCAGTGCTTTGAACGCTGCTGAACAAGTGAAGGAAAGCTTGAAGAAAGAACAGGCGGACTGGGCCACTGAGAAGGCCAATTTGATCAAACGGGCAGAAAATGCTGAAGCTGCCCTTAAACCGGTGGTAGATGATCTGATAGCCGTAAAGCGGCTAGTGCACTCTATGACTGCGGCAATCTTTGGTAAGCTTCCTTTGAACAACTATGATGTGTTGCACCTGCTGTATCATTACTCCGGTTTGAAACTAACCGTTTACTGTTGTAGGCACACGCATTGGGCACTTAGGAAATGATGTGCGGAAGAAACTGAAGGCTGTCTATACCTTGGTAGAACAGTTGTATACCGGAGCCCAGCGCATCATCACCACAGCGTCACATAACAATCCGGCACCTTCCTTGATTCAAGATACTCTGAACCGGCTGTCCATGCTTCCTGCCCGGATTGAAGAGGTGAAAAAATCTGCCGCTCGAACCGGAGCTATCAACGCCTTGATCCGAGCCAAGGCATGGGTACCAGACTTTGATCCTGTGGAAGCATCCCAAGGCTATCCCAGTGTTAAAGAAGATGGCTTTGATTTCAATGAAGAGGATTTACGGGCTATAAACCGTGCAGTACGCCCGCTGGCTTGTCAGTTGGCCGAAGAAGCCGATTTGGAGCATTACCAAGCGCAATACAATGACCAAAACAAGCGAGTGCCTGCCCCGACTTTTGAAGCGGAAAATCTGATCCCTCCAATCCGTAAGCATACTTATGCTCCTGATATTGAACCGTCTTCTCTGATCCACGAAGAGGCTGTTTTTCAAGCGCTAATGGGGATCGACTGGACCACTGTTGATTTCCAGCCAATGGGTAGAGACGAAGAGGCTGAAGCGGCGGAAGATGAAGAGCAGGCTTGAACCGGTGGCCGGTTTAAATATCTGTCATTGGCGGTTTACCCAAAGAACAGTGATCTCACTTGGGCACCATGTTGCCTTGTAATAATGTTAATTAAAACTTTCTGCCTGAATATGCCTTCGTGCATAAGTAGTGAAACTTTTGCTTGATTCGTATTTTCCTGCAACCAGAAAAAGTTGAACCTCGGTGGCGGTGATACCGCCAGCTGTTTTATGGTATTCAATATATATATATCAGAAATCCAATAAGTATGTGACACAGATACCTGCCGTGTCTGGGCATGAAGCTGGCGTAGCCAAACCTGAAGCGGAGGCCTTAAAAACCATGACCGTCTGTGAAGCGGGGAGAAAATAACTCCCATATAAACCGTGCTGAATCAGCACAAGCCCCCTTGTTATTCAATGATGATTAACAGGAAGAAAGTAAACCGGGCAGATAAAACTCCGGCGTAAGATTAAACCGTATCATGTCAATGTGTAACTGACAGTTGAACCGGATAAAAATATTTGTCGGGTTAAAAACACAACAAAAAATCGAATCCCAATTATGGAAAAATATAGCAACAAAGGCAATAACTCTTTGCAAAAGAAAAGCTTTACTGAGCTGGTCAGATGGCATTACCATGGTCAGACGCAACCAAGCTCCCCGAAGGCGTAGCGATGGTGCAAGTCGGCCAGTCCCCAAAGACTCTTGGCGAAATACGCCGGTCAAGTGGCATGACATTGGTTCGGGTTCGACCAAGCCCCAAATGACTCGGCCCTAGTGGCCGACCAAGAGGCGTGACCGGTTCAGACGTGACCGTGTCCCCAAATGATCTGGTGGCTTTCGCCTATCAAGAGGTGTTGCATTGGTTCGACACGACCAAGCCCCAAATGATAAAACAAATGTCAAGGGTAAACCGAGGCCACTTTAAAATGAAGCACCCCATGTAACCACGCATGATAAAAAGACAGAGACCCGCTTTAGCCGAGGCTCGGTTTTATTATATCGAAGATAATATATACATTGTCATGATATGTACATAAACTGAGCCAATGACTCAAGTGTAGTAAGGCCGAAGATGAGCTATATTCCACGGCCTGTTGGTCTCCTCCTCTGATGTACGTGAGTCTTGACGCTCTCGAATATCAATCAGATAGTATGATCCGTTGTGTAGATTCTTGCTGACCACAAAAGGTCCTTCCCAAGGTGGGGATAACTTGTGCATGTCTGTCTGGTCTTGGATGAGGCGAAGCACCAGATCTCCTTCTTGAAAGGTTCTGGTTTTAACCCGGCGGCTGTGATAACGACGAAGATCTTGCTGGTAAATCGCCGAACGAGCAGCTGCCATATCACGCTCTTCATCCAATAGATCCAAAGCGTCCTGCCGTGCCGTCTCGTTGTCCGCTTCAACATAAGCCGCTACACGGGGTGAATCGTGCCGGATATCACTGGGAAGGACCGCTACGCTCCGTGAACCATGAAAACGGTGTATATCCATGGACCGTTTGGCGTAGTATTGATACTCCATAGCACCGATGGTAGCTCTTCAACCCAGCACCACGGTGTTCGTTATAACGGAACCATAAGCGAGGTTTTATGCCTCGTAAGATCTCTTGATTAGCTCGTTACGCCCGCCCGTTGATCGGGATGAGCCACTGACGATATATCAAGTCGGATGTGCTCACGCTCACAGAACTCTTTCATAGCACCTTTGGATAAATTAGTGCCATTGTCAGTAATGATACTGTGTGGAAAATCAAACCGGAAAATCACCTTCTTGATGAACTGCACCGCTGTCGCCGCATCACACTTGCTGACAGGCTCCGCTTCAACCCATTTGGTAAATTTGTCCACTGCCACCAACAGGTGGGTCTTCTTATCCTTGGATCGTTTAAATGGCCCGACCATATCTAGCCCCCAAGTTGCAAACGGCCACGTTATTGGGATCATCCTCAACTCTTGCGCCGGTACATGCGCACGCCTTGAAAATTTCTGACATCCATCACACCGTTTAACCAAGTCCTCCGCATCAGCGTGTGCGGTCAACCAGTAAAATCTGTGACGAAACGCCTTTGCCACCAGGGACTTTGAACCGGCGTGATGTCCACAATCTCCTTCATGGATTTGTCTTAAGATTTCACAGCCTTCCTCAGGGGAAACACAACGTTGAAACGTCCCTGATACACTGCAATGATGCAACTCACCATTAAGAATCGTCATAGACTTGGGCGCGGATTATCCGTGCGGCGTA
Source organism: Aegilops speltoides (assembly GCA_021437245.1). NCBI lineage: Eukaryota > Viridiplantae > Streptophyta > Magnoliopsida > Poales > Poaceae > Aegilops > Aegilops speltoides. The sequence goes on from CM038147.1 coordinate 549,048,034, forward strand.
ATCTCATCTTCTGGCAACTCCTCGAGTCATATACGCAAGAAAAGGAATCGTCCAATCCGGAATAGCATGTAATGCTGCCACCAACTGAGCCTCCGGATCAGGAATAGCCAAATCCGCTTCACCAGGGAGCTGGACTGACGGGTTGTGCAAGATGTCCAAAAAGACATTAGGCGGGACCGGTTTACGCTGAGAACCCAACCGGCTTAAAGCGTCCGCCACTTCGTTCTTCCGGCGATCCACATGATCCACTTGATAACCCTTGAAGCAACCTGCAATATTATCCACTTCTCGACGATATGCGGCCATAAGCGGGTCCTTAGAGTCCCAAGTGCCAGATACTTGCTGAGCCACCAGGTCCGAGTCACCAAAGCACTTAACCCGGCTTAAGTTCATTTCCTTAGCCATCCGGAGGCCATGGAGCAAGGCTTCGTACTCAGCTGCATTATTAGTACAAGGGAACATTAAACGGAGAACGTAACAAAACTTATCACCTCGTGGGGAAGTTAACACGACTCCAGCCCCCGAGCCTTCCAACTGCCTGGATCCGTCGAAATGAATAGTCCAATATGTGTGATCCGGCTTCTCCTCTGGTGCTTGTAACTCCGTCCAGTCATTAATGAAATCAACAAGCGCTTGAGACTTCACTGCTGTGCGTGGTATATACTTTAGTCCATGCGGCCCAAGCTCTATGGCCCATTTGGCAATCCGGCCAGTCGCCTCCCGGTTCTGTATGATATCACCCAAAGGAGCTGAACTAACCACTGTGATAGGGTGCCCTTGGAAATATTGCTTTAGTTTCCGACTGGCCATAAAAACACCATAGACTAGCTTCTGCCAATGCGGATACCTTTGCTTGGACTCAATAAGCACCTCACTGATATAATAAACCGGCCTTTGAACTGGATATTCCTTGCCTGCCTCCTTGCGCTCCACCACAATGGCCACGCTTACTGCTCGAGCATTGGCTGCCACATATAACAACAGCGGCTCCTTGTCAACCGGAGCTGCAAGAACAGGCGGTTTGGCCAATTGCCGCTTTAGATCCTCAAATGCTTCGTCAGCAGCCGGACTCCAGACGAAATTATCTGTTTTCCTCAGCATCTGGTATAAGGGGATGGCCTTCTCTCCAAGGCGGCTGATAAACCGGCTCAATGCAGCGATTCTGCCCGCCAGACGCTGAACATCATTGATACACTTCGGTTTAGCCAAGGAAGTAATAGCTTTAATTTTCTCCGGATTAGCCTCAATTCCTCTGTTAGACACCAGAAACCCCAATAACTTGCCTGCCGGAACACCAAAAACGCACTTGGCCGGATTAAGCATCATCTTGTAAATGCGCAAGTTGTCAAAGGTTTCCTTCAAATCGTCCACCAGTGTCTCCTTTTGTCTTGATTTCACCACAATATCATCCACGTAAGCATGCACATTGCGGCTGATCTGTATGCAGCAATTTCATGCGCACCACCGATAAGTAGCTCGGGCGCTTTTGAGCCCAAAAGGCATAGATACATAGCGAAGGCTCAAAGGGAGTTATAAACGCCGTTTTCTCCTGGTCCTTAACCGCCATTTTGATCGATGATATCCAGAGTACGCATCCAAAAACTTAAACGCTCATCTCCGCCGTGGCATCGATAATCTGATCAATGCAGGGGAGGGCAAAAGGATCCGCTGGACAGGCCTTGTTAAGATCTGTGTAGTCCACACACATACGCCAGGTGCCATTTTTCTTAAGAACCAGCACCGGATTAGCAAGCCACTCTGGATGAAACACTTCAATAATAAAACCAGCCGCCAAAAGCCTGGCTACTTCCTCTCCAATGGCTTTGCGCCTTTCTTCGTTAAACCGGCGGAGGAACTGTTTCACCGGTTTATACTTAGGATCCACATTAAGTGTGTGCTCAGCGAGTTCCCTCGGTACACCTGGCATGTCAGATGGCTTCCATGCAAAGATATCCCGGTTCTCACGGATGAACTCGATGAGCGCGCTTTCCTATTTGGGATCCAGGTTGGCACTGACAGTGAACTGCTTGGACGAATCGCCTGGCACGAAGTCAACAAGCTTGGTCTCAGCTGCCGATTTAAACTTCAGATCCGATTCATGCTCTGTAGTTGGCTTCTTTAAAGGGGTCATATCTGCCGGATCAATGTTGTCCTTATAAAACTTCAACTCCTCCGTGGCACAGACCGCCTCTGCATAAGCTGCATCACCTTCCTCACATTCCAAAGCAACTCGGCGGCTTCCATGCACCGTTATCGTTCCTTTGTAACCCGGCATTTTGAGCTGCAAGTAGATATAACAGGGTCGTGCCATGAACTTAGCATAAGCCGGCCGCCCAAACAAAGCATGATATGGGCTCCGGATTTTTACTACCTCAAAGGTTAGCTTTTCAGACCGGGAATCGTGCTCATCTCCAAAAGCCACATCCAGGGCTATCTTACCAACAGGATAAGTAGATTTGCCTGGTACTACGCCATGGAACACCGTATTGGACGGTCTGAGATCCTTGTCTGTTAGACCCATGCGACGGAAAGTTTCATAGTATAGTATATTAATACTGCTTCCTCCATCCATAAGTACCTTAGTGAACTTATAGCCCACCACCTGAGGGTCTACCACCAATGCCAGCTGACCCGGATTATCAACCCGGGGGGGATGGTCCTCTCTGCTCCACACGATAGGCTGCTCCGACCAGCGTAAATAACGCGGCAAGGCCGGTTCAACGAGTTCTTGCTCGCTTGTGAAGCTTCGATCGCGCTTGTCCAAACTAGTTGTGAAAACATGATATCGCCCACTATTCAACCGCTTGGTTGGCTCGATAACCCGATCTTTGTTGCTGCTGCCCACCCGATTATTCGACTATTGTGACTGCCTTGATTAAGACCTGAACCGAAGCTCCATCGTGACCCGGCCCGTGGAAACCGGATCTGAACCGCCACCGACCCTGGTCATACCGAAAGCATTGGAGTTTTGAACTCTGCATAATATAACGATCTTTCCAGAGATGGTTCGATGGGGACTCCTTCGTCCCGTGCTTGGGGCAAGGTTGATTCAATAAGTAATTCAAACGACTCATGTTAGGATTTTGGCCCCGATTTGCCTTGCCTCTGCGCCGCTGCCCTCTGTCCTGTGCATTAGTGTTGGCTACGAAATCCGGGTTGCCATCTGCCTTGCGCTTGCCTCCGTTTCCATGACCCGCCGGTTTGTACTGCTGCCCCTTGGAGTTGCCGTTCTTCTTTCCCTTCCCTTCTTCATCATCATCAGCCTCGGGATCCTTGGTACTGTCCGAATCAGTATACTTCACCAAAGCGGCCATGAGGGTTCCCATGTCATTACAGAACCGCTTCATGCGCCCAATTTTAATTTTAAAGGCTCAAACCGGCAGTTGCCTTCTAATGTTAAGATCGCAGAGTCAGCGTTGATCTTGTCGAGGAATGCAAAATCTCGAAACACGGCGCGTACCCAGCGGGTTGTTGACTCCTTCCTCCACGGACACAAGCCGCCAGTGTACTATGGACTTGGGCTGCTTACGTATCCTTGAAGTTACGAATAAACCGGCTCAGAATCGGGCCCATGAGCTGATAGAATTGGGCGGTAAGCTCTTCAACCAAGTCGAGCCGTGCCTTCCAAATCATAGTGAAGTACTTTGCACATGCGGTCTCATCGACATCTAGCATCTCCATGGCCATCTCAACCCACGCTTGAGGGACAGATCAGCGGTGTAATTCGCACCTTGCCCGGACCCTTAAAGTCTTTAAGCGGCGCACATTGCGTAAAGCGGGGATTAAACAGGCACCCTAAAGCGGATCGACTCTGGTCAGCGAAGGTGGTAGGGCGAACCGGTGTATGTTGACCCGCGTCATCTTGTGCTGCTAACTCGGCCTCCCTGCATGCCCGGGCCCGGTCCACCACTTCCTGAGCATCACGAACGCCACCCATCTGGTGATTGCCTCGGGCCGCTTAACGGTCCCGCGCGTTGCTTGATATGGCCGGTTCATCCATACGCCTGCTGTAGCTCCGGCTTGGACGGGGCGTAGAATTAATCCGATCACGGCTGTATGAATACGCCTCCTGCTGGATCAGCGTAGTCCGGAGAAGCTCCTTAACCCGGCGTGTCTCAAGCGCTTGTGGGAATCTCCTTCGATTGGGATAGCCTCAATCGTCGGCGGCGCAACAAGGTTGTCCATAGGATTAGAATAATGGCACAGGGGTGTTCAGCATGCGGTGGAGGAACCACCATATTCTGCTGAGGAGGCTCCATCAGGCGTGGTTGCACCGTCGCTCCTGCTCCTGGTGCCTCAATCCGGTTTACCTCCTGTCTTTGGGCGGATTACTGGGTCCGTCTCCCGGGGTCTGAAATAGATTTCTAGGATCAAATCCCAATGGCAGGCGTGATCTATACTTCCGCTTCAACACCTCCTGCGATGCACTCGTCAAGCATGAGTTTGTAAGCTCAGGCGTCAGGCGCCCGCTCTGCGCCATCGCGCCTTCTCCGACGCTAGATCCGCTTTGGCTTGCGTGATCTGCTCTTTCACCTTCGCAATTTCTGCATTATGAGCCTCCTGATCCGCCGGGTTGTCCTCCGCCATAAGCGCAGCTAGTGCATCAAACAGATCTGATAGAACTTGAACCGGCGGGCGCACCGGGCCTCCTGCTCCTGCTGCCGCTGCCGTTGCTGATCCGAAAAGCATCGCTGCTGCGGTTGAAGAGTGGTTCGCTGCCTGCGTACCGGCCATGAATATTCCAACCCGGTTGAACTGGCATGGGGAGTCCGGAATACTGTCGCCGTCGGAACAGCCCCCGATCATATCGTCCTGCAGCTGGTACAATGACTCGGTCTCTCCTGTTGAAGCTTCATCGCCGGAATAAACGACGGTCTCACTACCGTGTTCTGAACCGGCGGCGTGTTCTCCTCCGTGGATGACTCCAACGAAGACATGCTTCATGGCCGGTTTAACCTGGGCAGGTCGCGCACGCTGAGCCGTCTCGACGAGGTCGGTGCGGATGTCGGCTCGAGCCCAGCTCCCGATCTTGCCGATGAAAACGTGTATGCCGCGAAGGGACCCGGTATCCGTACTCGATTGAATCGGCCTCGGGACCCCATCCGGCATCGTCGATGTAGATCCGGCCGCGACGACTCTTGGTCATCCGGCCCATGACGTAGCCTTCGAGTCCTTTGAGCTTGCCCTCCAAGATCGTCAAACCATCGTGCGATAGCCCCACGGTGGGAGCCAACTGTCGTGGATTTGTCACGGCAGATGTCCTAGCGTAAGGACTTAGTCGTGGAGCCATCGCTACGGGTTTACTTGAAGGGGTTAAAGCGGACACAAAGACACAAGGGTTTATACTAGTTCGGCCCCTTCGAGGAAGGTAAAAGCCTACGTCTAGTTGTGATGGAATTGATGTAGTCTCGATGGCTAAGGAGCAAACAAGCTTCGCCTAGGCTCGAGTTGTGGTTGTCTGTCTTTGAACCGTCGCCGGGTCGTCCCCTTATATACACGAGTGACGCCGGTCGGTTCACAAAGTCCCAACCGGTTCATACTCGTATCCCGGTTGGTATCTCTCTATTCCTAACTTACAATACAAGTTATACATCAGGCCGGTTTACGGCTACAAGTTCTAAACCGACTATAGGCCTTGGGCCTTTCTCTGCTTGTACCACTAATGGGGTTAACTCGGCCCAAACTGGCCGGTTTACACCTAGTGGTAATATCCCCAACAAATACCTAGTTCAATCTCGTTACCGGCAAGTCTCTTTACTCGTTCCGTAATACATCATCTTGCAACTAACTCATTAGTTGTAATGCTTGCAAGGCTTAAGTGATGTGCATTACCGAGAGGGCCCAGAGATACCTCTCCGACAATCGGAGTGACAAATCCTAATCTCGAAATAAGCCAACCCAACATCTGCCTTTGGAGACACCTCTAATACTCCTAATCTCGAAATCACCCAGTTACGTTGTGACGTTTGGTAGTACCCAAAGTGTTCCTTCGGCAAACGGGAGTTGCATAATCTCATAGTTATAGGAACATGTATAAGTTATGGATAAAAGCAGTAGCAACATACTAAACGATCGTGTGCTAAGCTAATGGAATGGGTCACGTCAATCAGATCATTCAACTAATGATGTGACCTTGTTAATCAAATGACAACTCCTTTGTCTATGGTTAGGAAACTTAACCATCTTTGATTAACAAGCTAGTCAAGTAGAGGCATACTAGTGACACTCTGTTTGTCTATATATTCACACATGTATTATGTTTCCGGTTAATACAATTCTAGCATGAATAATAAACATTTATCATGATATGAGGAAATAAATAATAACTTTATTATTGCCTCTAGGGCATATTTCCTTCAAATCATCCTTGCTGTACACACCTTTTGGGAGAAGCCTATTTGATTAGAATATGCTAGAATACTCTATGTGCTTCACTTATATCTTTTGAGCTTGATAGTTTTTGCTCTAGTGCTTCACTTATATCTTTTAGAGCACGGTGGTGTCTTACTTTTGAAGAAATTGCTAGTCTCTCATGCTTCACTTATATTATTTTGAGAGTCTTTTAGAACAGCATGGTAATTGCTATGATCATAAAGTTGTTCCTGGAATGATGAGCATCTAAGTTGGGTATAATAAAAACTATCATAGAAAGTGAATTGGATGCTATGATCAATTTGATGCTTGATAATTGTTTTGAGATATGGAGGTAGTGATATTAAAGTCATGCTAGTTGGGTGATTATGAAATTAAAAGAATGCTTGTGTTGAAGCTTGTGATTCCTGTAGCATGCACGTATGGTGAACCGCTTTGTGATGAAGTTGGAGCACAATTTTATTTATTGATTGTCTTCCTTATGAGTGGCGGTCGGGGACGAGCGATGGTCTTTTCCTACCAATCTATCCCCCTAGGAGCATGCGCGTAGTGCTTTGATTTTTGATGACTTCTAAATTTTTGCAACAAGTATATGAGTTCTTTTTATTAATGTTGAGTTCATGGATTATACGCACTCTTTCACCCTTCCACCATTGCTAGCCTCTGTTGTACCGTGCAACTTTCGTCGGTACCATACACCCACCATATACCTTCTTCAAAACAGCCACCATACCTACCTATTATGGAATTTCGATAGCCATTCCGAGATATATTGCCATGCACCTTTCCACTGTTCCGCTCATATGACACGCATTACTTTTGTCATATTGCTTTTTGCATGATCATGTAGTTGACATTGTATTTGTGGCAAGGCCACCTTCATAATTTTCATACATGTCGCTCTTGATTCATTGCATATCCCGGTACACAGCTGGAGGCATTCATATAGAGTCATATCTTGTTCTAGCTTTGAGTTGTAAATCCATAAAAGTGTGATGATCTTCATTATTAGAGCATTGTCCTAGTGAGGAAAGGATGCTGTAGACTATGATTCCCCCACAAGTCGGGATGAGACTTCGGACTTTACAAAAAGGAAAAAAGGGAAAAAATAGAAAGGCCAAAAAGAAAAAAAGGGAGGCCAAAGAAAAGAAAAAAAGAGAAAGAAAAAATAATAATAAAATGAGAGAAAATGAGAGAAGGGACAATGCTACTATCTCTTTTTCCACACTTGTGCTTCAAAATAGCACCATGATCTTCATGTTAGAGAGTCTCATATGTTGTCACTTTCATATACTAGTGGGAATTTTTCATTATAGAACTTGGCTTGTACTCCCTCCGTCCCAAAATAAGTGTCTTGAGTTTAGTATAAATTTGTACTAGAGCTAGTACAAAGTTGAGACACTTATTTTGGGACGGAGGGAGTATATTCCAGTTATGGGCTTCCTCAAAGTGCCCTAGGTCTTCGTGAGCAAGCAAGTTGGATGCACCCCACTTAGTTTCTTTTGTTGAGCTTTCATATATTTATAGCTCTAGTGCATCTGTTGCATGGCAATCCCTACTCACTCACATTGATATCTATTAATGGGCATCTCCATAGCCCGTTGATACGCCTAGTTGATGTGAGACTATCTTCTCCGTTTTTGTCTTCTCCACAACCACCATTCTATTCCACATATAGTGCTATGTCCATGGCTCACGCTCATGTATTGCGTGAAAGTTGAAAAAGTTTGAGATTATTAAATTATGAAACAATTGCTTGGCTTGTCATCGGGGTTGTGCATGATTAAATACTTTGTGTGATGAAGATAGAGCAACAGCCAGACTATATGATTTTGTAGGGATAACTTTCTTTAGCCATGTTATTTTGAGAAGACATGATTACTTTGATTAGTATGCTTGAAGTATTACTATTTCTTATGTCAATATGAACTTTTATTTTGTATTCATTTGGATCTGAACATTCATGCCACAATAAAGAAAATTACATTATGAATTTTATGCTAGGTAGCATTCCACATCAAAAATTTCTTTTTTATCATTTACCTACTCGAGGATGAGCAGGAAATAAGCTTGGGGATGCTTGATACGTCTCCAATGTATCTATAACGTATCTATATATTACCCCTTTTGGATGTTTATGGGCTTTATTTTACACATTTATATCATTTTTGGGACTAACCTACTAACCGAAGGCCCAGCCCATATTGCTGTTTTTTTGCCTAGTTCGGTATTTCGAAGAAAAGGAATACCAAACGGAGTCCAAACGGAATGAAACCTTCGGGAGCATGATTTTTGGAACAAACGTGATCCCGAGAGCATGGAGTGCATGTCAAGAAGCTTCCGAGGGCCCCACGAGATAGGGGGCCGCGCCCCCCCTGTAGGGCGCACCCCCTGTCTCGTGGGCCCCTCGGGCGGCAACCGACGTACTTCTTCCTCCTATATATACCTACGTACCCCGAAAACATCCAAGAGCACCACGAAACACAATTTCCACCGCAGTAACTTTCTGTATCCGCGAGATCCCATCTTGGAGCCATCACCGGCACTCTGCCGGAGGGGGAATCAACCATGGAGGGCCTCTACATCAACATCCTTGCCCCTTCGATGAGTTGTGAGTAGTTTACCACAGACCTAGGAGTCCATAGTTATTAGCTAGATGGCTTCTTCTCTCTTTTTGGATCTCAATACAATGTTCTCCCCCTCTCTTGTGGAGATCTATTCGATGTAAACTCTTTTTAGGGTGTGTTTGTCGAGATCCGATGAATTGTGGGTTTATGATCAAGTTTATCTATGAATAATATTTGAATCTTCTCTGAATTCTTTTATGTATGATTGAGTTATCTTTGCAAGTCTCTTCGAATTATCAGTTTGGTTTGGCCTACTAGATTGGTATTTCTTGCCATGGGAGAAGTGCTTAGCTTTGGGTTCAATCTTGCGGTGTCCTTACCGAGTGACAGAAAGGGTTGCAAGGCACGTATTGTATTGTTGCCATCGAGGATAACAAGATGGGGTTTATATCATATTGCATGTTTTTATCCCTCTACATCATGTCAAATTGCTTAATGCGTTACTCTATTCTTATGAACTTAATACTCTAGATGCACGCAGGAGTCGGTCGATGTGTGGAGTAATAGTAGTAGATGCAGGCAGGAGTCGGTCTACTTGTTATGGACATGATGCCTATATACATGATCATTCCTAGATAATCTCATAACTATGCGCTTTTCTATCAATTGCTCGACAGTAATTTGTTCACCCACAGTAATACTTATGCTATCTCGAGAGAAGCCTCTAGTGAAACCTATGGCCCCCAGGTCTATCTCTTATCTTATTTGCTTTCAATCTACCTTTATTTGCATCTTTACTTTTTGCATCTATATCATAAAATACCAAAAATATATTTATCTTATCATACTATCTTTATTAGATCTCACTTTCGCAAGTGGCCGTGAAGGTATTGACAACCCCTTTATTGCGTTGGTTGCAAGTTCTCAGTTTGTTTTTGTAGGTGCGTGGGACTTTTGAGGAGCCTCCTACTGGATTGATACCTTGGTTCTCATAACTGAGGGAAATACTTACGCTACACTTTGCTGCATCACCCTCTCCTCTTCGAGCAAAACCAACGCAAGCTCAACATGTAGCAACCCATATCTGCTCAAATCATCCGCGAAGGTCAGAAAATAACGATACCCGCCGCAAGCTTCAATATTCATCGGACCGCATACATCAGTATGTATAATTTCCAACAAATCTGTTGCTCGCTCCATTGTTCCGGAGAACGGAGTTTTAGTCATCTTGCCCTTGAGGCATGGTTCGCAAGTACCAAGTGATTCATAATCAAGTGTTTCCAAAAGTCCATCAGAATGGAGTTTCTTCATGCGCTTTACACCAATATGACCCAAACGCAGTGCCACAAATAGGTTGTACTATCATTATCAACTCTACATCTTTTGGTTTCAATATTATGAATATGTGTGTCACTACTATCGAGATTCAAAAATAGACCACTCTTCAAGGGTGCATGACCATAAAAGATATTACTCATATAAATAGAACAACCATTATTCTCAGATTTAAATGAATAACTGTCTCGCATCAAACCAGATCCAGATATAATGTTCATGCTTAACGCTGGCACCAAATAACAATTATTCAGGTCTAAAACTAATCTCGAAGGTAGATGTAGAGGTAGCGTGCCGACGACGATCACATCGACTTTGGAACCATTTCCCATGCGCATCGTCACCTCGTCCTTAGCCAATCTTCGCTTAATCCGTAGTCCCTGTTTCGAGTTGCAAATATTAGCAATGAACCCAAGATCAAATACCAGGCACTACTGCGAGCATTAGTAAGGTACACATCAGTAATATGTATATCACATATACCTTTGTTCACCTTGCCATCCTTCTTATCCGCCAAATACTTGGGGCAGTTCCGCTTTCAGTGACCAGTCCCTTTGTAGTAGAAGCACTCAGTCTCAGGCTTAGGTCCATACTTGGGCTTCTTCACTTGAGCATCAACTTGCTTGCCGTTCTTCTTGAAGTTCCCTTTCTTCCCTTTACCCTTTTTCTTGAAACTGGTGGTCTTGTTGACCATCAACACTTGATGCTCCTTCTTGATTTCTACCTCCGTAGCCTTTAGCATCGCGAAGAGCTCGGAAATTGTCTTATCCATCCCTTGCATATTATAGTTCAACACGAAGCTCTTGTAGCTTGGTGGCGGTGATTGAAGAAATCTGTCAATGACACTATTAACTGGAAGATTAACTCCCAGCTGAGTCAAGTGATTATGATACCCAGACATTTTCAGTATATGCTCACTGACAGAACTATTCTCCTCCATTTTGCAGCTGTAGAACTTATTGGAGACTTCATATCTCTCAATCCGGGCAGTTGCTTGAAATATTAACTTTAACTCCTGGAACATCTCATATGCTCCATGACGTTTCGTCGTTGAAGTTCCAGTTCTAAGCCGTAAAGCATGGCACACTGAACTATCGAGTAGTCATCAGCTTTGCTCTGTCAAACGTTCACAACGTCCGGCGTTGCTCCTGCAGCGGGTCTTGCACCTAGCGGTGCTTCCAGGACGTAATTCTTTTGTGCATCAATGAGTATAATCCTCAAGTTACGAACCCAGTCCGTGTAGTTGCTACCATCATCTTTCAACTTAGCTTTCTCTAGGAACACATTAGAATTCAAAGGAACAGTAGCATGGGCCATTGATCTACAACAACATAGACATGCAAAATACTATCAGATACTAAGTTCATGATAAATTAAAGTTCAATTAATCACATTACTTAAGAACTCCCACTTAGATAGACATCCCTCTAATCATCTAAGTGGTCACGTGAACCAATTCAACTAAACCATGTCCGATCATCAGGTGAGATGGAGTAGTTTTCAATGGTGAACATCACTATGTTGATCATATCTACTATATGATTCACGCTCGACCTTTCGGTCTCAGTGTTCCGAGGCCATATCTGCATATGCTAGGCTCGTCAAGTTTAACCCGAGTATTCTGCGTGTGCAAAACTGGCTTGCACCCGTTGTCTGTGAACGTAGAGCTTATCACACCCGATCATCACGTGGTGTCTCGGCACGACGAACTTTCGCAACGGTGCATACTCAGGGAGAACACTTGTACCTTGAAATTTAGTGAGAGATCATCTTATAATGCTACCACCGAACTAAGCAAAATAAGATGCATAAAGGATAAACATCACATGCAATCAATATAAGTGATACGATATGGCCATCATCAGCTTGTGCCTTTGATCTCCATCTCCAAAGCACCGTCATGATCACCATCATCACCAGCGCGACACCTTGATCTCCATCGTAGCATCGTTGTCATCTCGCCAACTATTGCTTCTACGACTATCGCTACCACTTAGTGATAAAGTAAAAACAATTACAGGGTGATTGCATTGCATACAATAAAGCGACAACCGTATGGCTCCTGCCAGTTGCCGATAAATCTGTTACAAAACATGATCATCTCATACAATAAAATTTAGCATCATGTCTTGACCATATCCCATCACAACAAGCCCTACAATAACAAGTTAGACGTCTTCTACTTTGTTGTTGCAAGTTTTACGTGGCTGCTATGGGCTGAGCAAGAACCATTCTTACCTACGCATCAAAACAACAACGATTTTTCATCAGTGTGCTGTTTTAACCTTCAACAAGGACCGGGCATAGTCACACTCGATTCAACTAAAGGTGGAGAAACTGACACCAGCCAGCCACCTGTGTGCAAAGCTCGTTGGTAGAACCAGTCTCATGCAAGCGTACGCGTAATGTCGGTCCGGGCCGCTTCATCCAACAATACCGCCGAATCAAAGTATGACAACTAGTAAGCAGTATGACTATTATCGCCCACAACTCATTGTGTTCTACTCGTGCATATAACATCTACGCATAGACCTGGCTCGGATGCCACTGCTGGGGAATGTAGTAATTTCAAAAAAATTTCTACGCACACGCAAGATGCATCTAGGTGATGCATAGCAACGAGAGGGGAGAGTGTTGTCCACGTACCCTCGTAGACCGATAGCGGAAGCGTTATGACAATGCGGTTGATGTAGTCGTACGTCTTCATGATCCGACCGATCCTAGTACCAAAAGTACGGCACCTCCGTGATCTGCACACGTTCAGCTCGGTGACGGCCCACGAACTCTAGATCCAGTTGAGGTTGAGGGAGAGTTTCGTCAGCACGACGGCGTGATGACGGTGATGATGAAGTTACCGACATAGGGCTTCACCTAAGCACTACAACAATATGACCGAGGTGGAAATCTATGGAGGGGGCACCACACACGGCTAAACAATCAACTTGTATCTTCTAGGGTGCCCCCTCCCCACGTATATAAAGGAGGGAGGGGGAGGCCGGCCGGCCATCATGGGCCCACCAAGGGGGGAGGAATCCTCCTCCTCGTAGGAGTGGGATTCCTCCTTTCCTAGTCCTACTAGGAGGGGGAAGGAAGGAGAGGGGGAGGGAGAGGGAAAGTGGGGCCGCACCCCCCTATCCTAGTCCAATTCGGACTCCCTTGGGGGGGGCGCCACCTCCTGGCTGCTGCCCTCTCTCTCCCATAAAGCCCACTAAGGGCCCAATAACTTCCCGGGGGGGGGGGGTCCGGTAATCCTTCGGCACTCCGGTTTTATCCGAAACCACCCGGAACACTTCCTGTGTCCGAACATAGCCGTCCAATATATCAACCTTTATGTCTTGACCATTTCGAGACTCCTCGTCATGTCCGTGATCACATCCGTGACTCCGAACAACCTTCGGTACATCAAAGCATATAAACTCATAATACCGATAGATCGTCATCGAACGTTAAGCGTGTGGACCCTACGGGTTTGAGAACTATGTAGACATGACCGAGACTCATCTCCGGTCAATAACCAATAGCGGAACCTGGATGCTCATATTGGTTCCTACATATTCTACGAAGATCTTTATCGGTCAAACCGCATAACAACATACTTTGTTCCCTTTGTCATCGGTATGTTACTTGCCCGAGATTCGATCGTCGGTATCTCAATACCTAGTTCAATCTTGTTATTGGCAAGTCTCTTTACTCGTTCCGTAATGCATCATCCCGTGACTAACTCATTAGTCACATTGCTTGCAAGGCTTATAGTGATGTGCATTACCGAGAGGGCCCAAAGATACCTCTTCGACAATCGGAGTGACAGATCCTAATCTCGATCTATGCCAACTCAACAAACACCATCGGAGACACTTGTAGGGCATCTTTATAATCACCCAGTTACGTTGTGACATTTGATAGCACACAAAGTGTTCCTCCGGTATTCGGGAGTTGCATAATCTCATAGTCATAGGAACATGTATAAGTCATGATGAAAGCAATAGCAACAAACTAAAGGATCAAGTGCTAAGCTAACGGAATGGGTCAAGTCAATCACATCATTCTCTAATGATGTGATCATGTTGATCAAATGACAACTCAAGTCTATGGCTAGGAAACTAAACCATCTTTGATTAACGAGCTAGTCAAGTAGAGGCATACTAGTGACACTCTGTTTGTCTATGTATTCACACATGTACTAAGTTTCCAGTTAATACAATTCTAGCATGAATAATAAACAGTTATCGTGATATAATGAAATATAAATAACAACTTTATTATTGCCTCTAGGGCATATTTCCTTCACCAGTTAACTTTGATTCTCGGCGATATGTTTCAATGTCCACATTAATAAACATGTGGAATGACCGATGTTTTATTCTAGATAATTCCCGTATAACAAAGTTTCCATAAATTAATATCTAAAATTTCTATTGTAAGTGCATTATGTTGTTTTCACAATTAATGCTTACAAAAATTGGCACTAAACAACAAAAATAGGATGGTTAAAAAATGTGCACTTACAAAAGTACCATAAGGAGATAGCCCTTGAGAGTCGAAAAGAAGTAGTTGTTGTCTCAGCCACGATTTATCTTCTTCGGCGGCGTCACCGCCCAGAGTATTGCTCGACTTAGTCTTTTATATACAATGTCTAGTTCTAGGTTGGGTTGTCACCGTGTGGCATAGGGCATCTTGCCATGGAGTGTATTGCATGCCCACATTGGAACAGTGACTGGAGGCTCATGACGCTTGCGGGACTGGTGGTACTGGTTGCTGGCATGCAACACCAGTATTTTCTTAGAGATTCGATATCTTTATGTAGAGGTAAATACACTCAAAGTCTTAGAACTTGAATGCGACTGCCAGTTTGTTGCATAAATTTGTAAAATACGTGATTCTAGTCATCAAACTTGCACGGGCGTGAAATACGGTCACAATTTGCCTAAGCGGGCGTATCTGTTGTTTCCGTGGCACGCCAACATAGCCAGGCCCGCTGTCAGCCATTGCAACCCTGCATGCTTGATAAAATTGCAGAAAAGCAATCAGTTTTCTTTCTATTTACATGAGAGCCTCTCAAATAAAATGGAAGGTTTCAAACCCATGACCCGTGGATAGTAACCTCGCGCGAATTGCCAACAGACTAATGATGATTCATGTTCAGTTCACACGACTAAATTTTATATCCTAGCAACCAATAGGGACCGAATAATTATAGACAAAATATAACCCAAAAGAGGTCGTGCCTCGTGGCGTGACCTCGTGGTCGCTCGTGCCTGAGCAAACTAACTATAATTGGAAACTGATTGTGTGTCAGTACAACAAACGTGATGGTTTTTTTTTTGAATAGCAAACGTGCTAATGGAAGTGTCCTTCCGTACGTGATTCTGATTTGCACTTCTCGGTCAGAGGCATCTCAGGCACACGACATGTGCATGTTTGGATGTGCAAACGAATATGTGCATGTTTCACATATTACGTGAGCAAATTTTGTTAGTTCTCGGCCATTATAATTAGGATCCACAGCTTGTTTGCGTCGCTTTGCTAGGCTGTTTGGGAACGTATGTCATAGATAGGCGTAGTTTTCTTTTTTGAACAGGTACATGGCCGTGTAGGAATTGGACCCAACTCATTGCTTTGCATGGCAGTCTGGAAATTGTATGGGGTATGGAGACATCTACACATATGTACTTTTTAATAATATAATAGATTAGCTGTAAATGTGCCCCCCTTACTGAAGAAGATAAGAATCCATATGTGTTATGCAAAATTAACTTTGTCATCTTGTAAGCGCTCTAGGCATTGTCTAGAGGGTGAAAAATATGAGGAACAAAAAAGAATTACTGGATTAATTTACAACATCCATCCTTTACTTCGTCCATGTCGTTGTTGTTTACCCCTGGGAGTATTTTTAACATGAGTATTTTTAACTTGAAAATCTCTGGTGAACTGCCATTTAGAGTATATTTGCTTGCTCTGTTAATTTTTTTTGGGTTACTCCATCTTGCTCTGTTAAGTAGATATGTGGAGTAGCAGCAGTAAGCTAGACCCTCCATCTTGCTCTGTGCATAGTCAAAGCTACTCCAAGTTAGCAGCAGTACTGTTAACTTTTCAATTTGCTTGGATTACATTTAAATTGTAGTACTCCAGTACTCCATTAATTTTGCTTAGAGTATTTAACAAGATTGAACTATATTTGTGTGGAGTAATTTTTCTTGGAGTATTTAACAAGATTGAACAAGATTTAACTTTTCAACATTTAACATTACTTTTCAGTAGGTATTCTGAACATGCTTTTGAATATTTGCAGATTCTGAACATGCAAGCAGATCTGCAGGAGTAAACAAGTTCTTGCAGTAGATATTGCAAGTGTTTGTTCTGAACATGTACTCTCACCGAAGATATTGCAAGTGGTCTGACAAGATTTTCTCAATTTGCAAGTTTACTTAATTAACTAGACATCTTGGAGTAGTTAGAAAATCATGAATTATTTGCAGAAATCCATAGAAGTATTGTACTCCAGTGTGCATTACTTACATAAAATTGCTTGCAAGCTTATTTTCCGACTTCCATATTCTGAAACTGAAAAAGCTTAGTTAACTTGTGTTAAGTTTCAGTAATATTCAGTGGAGTGTTTACTATAAATTTTGAACATCACAGTAATTTCACTTGCTGTTAACTGATGTAGCATTAGGAGTAGTTTTACTGCAGTAGTGCTTGAACTACTCCAAGCATTAGGAGCACTGTAAAGGGAGTAAATGCAGGGCGAGGAATTTTTACTGCAAAGTAGGATTGCACAGGGAGTTGTTAGGAGTGGTAGATGTTGATGATCATAGTCAGGAGTAGTTTTGCCTTTGGTGATCATCCAAAAATGTGATGTACTATTGTACTTTGAGTGAAAACTTGCACTGTGCTCGTACTTTTGCAAAACTAGATGATTCCCCCGCGCGTTGCAGCGGGAATTAGTAGCTCAAAGTTTCTTGAAATACGATTAAGAACATATGGGTCGACAATTAACCAAATGAACCATTGCTATGGATAATAATGACTCATTGTTTTTATTTCATAGAAAGGAAAAGGCATATTGATGTGAAAGTGAGCATGTGGTTTTATAATAGAATCCTCACCATAAAAACGATTAAAACTATTGGTGGTATATATTTTGTCAGATTCTTTTGAGAATAACACTTCTAGAATATCTTGTAGCATAGAACTTGCGGAACATTAACCAAAATAATCATCAGGAAGAAAATAGTATTGGGCAGATAATCGCTATCATTCCCTTGCAGACACCTTCATTCAATCTGCAATGTTATAGTAGGCTAGAAGCCTACAACCAATCTTCAATGGTGTGTGTTGTTCAGAAAGGAAGCTAGCCTGGTATTTCAGAAAGCAGCATGCCACAGAGCAATTAAAATATCGTAATCACACATTCACACTACAGAGTTAGAACTTGCAGAACATTAACCAAAAGAACCATCAGCAAGTAAAGAGTATTGGGCAGATAATCAAAGCTATCGATTCCCTTACAGACACCTTTGTTCAGTCTACAATTTTAAAACAAACTACACCCGGCATTCCTAGAGAAAGAATTACAATCTTCAGCGGTGTGATATATATGAGCCATTATTGGGAAGAGAAGCTAGCCTGCCATTAAGGAAAGCAGTATGTTCAACACTTAAACCAGCATGAGATGAAGCAAGGTATTATGAGGCAAAATATAGTAGCTTTTTTTTCAATTGAATTGCAATTTATTCAGTTATGGAATACCAAAATACAAATAATCAGAACCCTGCAGAGTACATACCTCCCAGGCAGCAATAATCAGTGTGGAACAGTGTAACGGCCGGCGATGGTTAACTGAAGGTACCATACCTTCAGATAACAAACCCATCCAAACGACCACTCAAGGTAGCAAATCCTCGAACACCCTGTTGTTACGTTCTTTCTGAATGAAGCATAAGGCCAAGATAACAGCGATGATTAACTTCTCTTGTCTGAATCTCATAATAAAAGCATTCTGAATTTTTGATCAATCGATGTCCTCGCCACTCACATGTGTATTCTCTTATCTGTGGTTCACATAATTGACCATCTGATCCATGCCTCACCCCAAATATGTGTATATCATCCTACTACTTGAATCTCTACACATAAACAAACACACATTCACGCACTGAAAAAAGAGAGTCATATAAAGAAGGTGAGGAAGAGCCTGGACTGAAGGTGTCCCTCCTGATCCCCAACAGTGCGCCTCCTAAGTCGTGGTCAATGGAGGCGGACAGCGCCCTTCCCCCATGGCGTTCCTGAGCGGCGGACGACATCTGGCATGGGTGAAGACCCCTTCCTCTCCGCCCAAGGGCTGCACTTCGGTAACTGCGCTGCCGGCCTGTCCTGTCAAGAAGCCACACTGCGTTTAAGAAAGGAAGAGCACATCGGCAAAGATATCAGTCCGCTGGGCACTGATTCCCCCCGATGGAGGCGTGTGTTCGTGGCGACGACCGATTTGGCATGGGCTGGAGAGCGCGGAGGCGGCGTCTCGCATTGGTGGCAGATTTGGATTTTTAAAGATGTGAAAGTGAAAGGGGATCAGGCTATCCATGCATACCGGGCGGCATGGGCGTAGACGTCGTGGAGGAAGGGGTCGGTGTAGTTGACACGCCGTTGGACGGAGATACAGTGGCTGCGGCCATCGAGCTCCCTCGACGGCATCAGCAGGATCTCCTCCGCCATGGGTCCCATCGTAGTACCTTCAAGCGAGAATGACGACCGATCAACTATTCCTATCTCAGGTGGTCTGTATGCATGCGGCGAATAGATGTAGATGATGCAGGTGTTGGCATGGTGGTGAAAGGTTTGAAGTAGATGGAAGAAGCCGCCGCGCCGTAGCAGATCCTGGATCGGTACAGCGAGGCGGGGATGTGAAGGGAAACTGTTAGTTTTGATGACGTGAAAGCAAGTTCAGTGGAGATGAAGTGAAGCATCCGGGCAACCGATCCACTATATGTTCAATCGTAGAATAAGATGAAGGGACGGGACGGAACAAAACTATCAATGGCTATTGATTTGCTGTATCTGAGTGGAATTGGAGGAGACGAAGAGAAGGGTAAGGACGCTTTGGGGAAAAAGATACAACACGGACTATTCAATATCCTTCCATGGGCTGCCAACGTCTTACAGCCCATTAGAAAACTTCCTTGAAAAGTGGCTTCGTACAGCCCAGCCAGAAGAAATCAGTCGACAGCGAGAGCTAAAGCGCCGGACGTGGCTGGAATTGATGACGTGGCTGACTGCTGAGGTGTAGTGAGGTAGATGGCTGCATGTTGATTAGTGATGTGGATAGGCTGCATGTCAAGAGAAATAGGTTAGTGGGGATGAACTATTTATGTATTATAGATATATCTCAGTTTTCGTTGTTATGAGAATGTTATATGCATGGTTTCGTGTTAAATCTGAAGTTCTGCAGCAAATTTTCATCGTCGTGAGAATGTTATATTCACGAATTCACTTGATTATGTTTCCAACTTTTCATAATTTATTATTTGCACATGCTGGCCTTCATTCTTCAAAAGTTGGGTGTACAGGAGCTCTAGAAAGAAGAATCCTGAAGAAAAACCACACCAAGCAATCCGTTTTAGCTCACTGGAGATAGTTATGTGCGAATCTAGTTACATGTATATTTAGTTGTATTTTATAGCTGAATACCAAAATTGTACTATGCTTGGCTGTTGTATGAAATATTATACTTATTGGCTCTTTTGAACCAAATTATCTAATTGCACAAATATAGAATTCACGTGTGGTACCCAAACAGAAATCCTGGTAATTGGTTCCATTTGACTAGTGAGACCTACTTTAATATGAAAAAGAAACAAAAGAAAACTGAAAGTGGGCTGGAAAAAGGTTGAGGCCCAAAAAATGTGGACTATAAAAGGCTGTGGCCCAAAACATAAAAGTCTATTGGGCATGGCTCATGTAGCTGACCAAACATGAAAGAAAAAAAATAAATGGGCTGAATTACTTGGCCAGGCCCATGTAGAACACCGAATTGGATCGGGCTGATTCTAATCAACGACCTTTTCATTTGGTCGCAATTTTGCCACGTCAGCTTGCCACGTCAGATCCGTCGTGGCCTGGGCAGACAGCTAGCGACCAAAACAGAAGGTCGTTGAACCAATGACCTTTTGTTTTGGTCATTGCCTTCTACGACCTTCTCACAGAGAAGGTCGTTAATTTCAGTTTACGATGGCCAGCTTTTGACCATCTGTTTTTTGTCACAAAAAGATCGCAAATGAAAAACAATGACCTTTCAGTGACCAATAGTGATGGTCGCAAGTTGACATATTTCTTATATTGGACAACCTCGTGTCTGGGACCGTGAAGCGTCAACAGACAGTCTCATGCTCTAGCGCAGGACAGAGTACAGGGTCGTGGCAAACATCATGGTAGAGGCATGTTGGCTGCGACAACTACTCCACGAGCTCCGACGGGCCACCAGACAAGGCGGAGATGTCTACCATGACAACGTGAGCTTGATGTACCTCTCCATCAACCCTGTACAACATCAACGGACAAAGCATATCAATATCGATCTTCACTTTGTCTGTGAGCGGGTTTCTTTGGCAATGTTTGTGTTCTACAGGTACCATCTACATACTAGGTCGTCGACATCTTCATGAAGGGGCTCCAGACGACCACCTTCCTTGACTTCTGGTCTAGCCTGAACGTTTGTGATTGCACGGGCGGGGGGGGGGGGGTGTAGCCCACGATGTGCTCCACTTGGTCTCGCCCGTTGTGCATGCCTATACATAGCTAAGTATGTTTTTTTGAGGGGTGTAGCTAAGTATGTTGTTGTGCTTCGTATAAATCCCCTTAGTGGGCTGATCAATAGAATCATGGAGAGTCCTCTTCTTCAAATAAACCTAGGGTTTGATCCATGATGAGCTAGGCTACAACTGTCCTCCTAACCATCCATTGACTGGTTGGTTCTCATCTCTAAAAAACAACTGGATCACTCATAATATACTTCCTCATTATTTCCATAGTTCTCTCATAATATGCTCATCTAATATGGTGAGCGTTAAGATGATTCGTCAATCCTCTTATGCAGTGTCCAAAAACACGTTTTACATGACGGCTTCGGCTATTTATCATGCATCCCATATATATAGGCGCTTTTGCTATAACATAGACGCCTGATTTTTTTTTCTTGTACAATCAATTTACTTTTTTTCCTTTTCATGCGCGTTTGCTTTTGTTCTTTCTTCTGAGTCGGTTTTTCCCTTCTTTGTGTGTATATGTGGGTGTATATATGTGTGTGCTCGTGCTTGTTTGTGCATGTGAGTGTCGCTTGTGTGAATCCATGTGTGTGTGCACGTGCGATATCAATGCGAAACGTAAAACCATCTTCGATGTGTTCGTGTGTGTACATGCGCGTGAGTCGAACTGTCAATATCAGATGAGGCGATTAATCTCCAAAGATAAATGCAAGTATTATGTAATCTGTGTGCATGAGGAGAAATCAAGATAATTTAAGTCAATAGTCGGCCCATGTACAGTGAAAAATTATTTTTTTTTGCTAAAAGTGCATAAATTAATTAACGCCATAGAAACCCAATCTTATCTTTCACAACTCCCCCGCAAAAAAAATAAAAATCTTTCAGAACTCGATATATTTAGCAATTTCTGCAAAAGAAAATATATGTGGGAAACGCTTTCCATCAGTAGACTGATAGGAGGAAACCATCATGCGCTTGCTGGGCCGTTGATGCTAGCACTCTCATCCAACGTCACCTGCTTGCCCTATATATACACTACTCCCTCCGTTCGTTTTTATATGACGTTTAACACAACTGATTTTGAACTGTTTAGAGCACTGTCTGAACAGGCTTAAACGTCTTATATAAGTGAACAGAGGGAGTATTACTATCTCCTTACCACATGTCTCCAATCCACGATCATTAAACCCTAAGCACATGTTGACGCTGCTGCTTCTGATCTCCTCGACGGCGTTGGTCTCGCCAAATGCAGAGTGCCGGCAATTCCCCACAAGCCGATCTGATCTCATGCCGCTGGATGCCTCGATGACGACGAGTAATCCTCTCCCGTCATCCCGTGGTGACGAGGAGGCAAGCAGATCCGATATCGTGCAGCCGAACGCCTCCGCGATGACGAGATCGTCTATCCCCTCATCCAGTGGCGGCAAGGAGGGGCATTCTGCGGGAGGTAGCTGCCGGAGCAACGAATCCAACGCCGAGGACATCAAGCGGGCAAGGTCTCCACGGCCCGCAACACCACGCTCCATCTTCCTTGGCATGTTGTCCCGCCGATGACGATCTTCCACGGTTTCTTCACCAACGGTGCAGAGCACTCCACATGGAGCCCCTAATGCATGTTCCTCCTTCACGTCGTCTAAACTTCTTGTGGTCGTCACTGTTCCCATGCCGATGACGACCCCTACGTTAAATCATGGGTCGTCCCGGTGAGTGCTTCCATGGTCTGGTTGGTAGGTCCCTCGCGCATGTACAATCTCCATCAAGGTGGACCATGGTGACACTGCGCCAAGACAAAGCTTGCCCCGTGACCATTCTTGTATACTGAAGCAAATTAGGATATCACAAGAAGCAAGCACTCTTTTTGTTGGAAGCATTGTTTCATTCAAAGAAATTTTTTTGACAATGTCATATTTTTTTATCTTTTGGTATGCAATATTGTAGATCTGAGGTAATATTTGTAACTTGGGAAGCAAACACTATTTTCTTTGGAAGCATGTTGATGGAAGCAAATGTATTTCTTTTCTACGTTGTAAACAATTTTTATTCATATCTTGGAAGCAATCTCGTTGAACAAGGGAAAAAAATATTCTAGGTAGGAAGCAAATTCAAATTGGATTGGATTCATCACAGCTGGAAACAATTTTTCTCGTATGGAAGCAAACTGCATGGCCCCTAATTACACGCAGCGCTAACAGTAAGAATAGACGAGATTATTGGAAGCAATTATCAGGGATTGTTTCGTAAAAACGGTACTTCCATTGCTAAAAAAAATGCTTCCAACCATGGAAGCAAGAATATTTTTTGTTTTCGTGGAAGCAGTATCGTGATGCTTTTCAAACAATATATAATTCGACACAATCTTGTTGTGCTCACCAATTGATGGAAAGCTAAATTACTACGTGTAAGATGGAAAAAATCCACATCGAAGTAATTCCTTCGGAAGCAAAACTGAATAAAATTGGAAACAACATTTTCTGCAAGTCCGCAAATTATATCGCATACAATGCCTATTTTCTATTACTACTCTCCTTACCATCGGAAATTTGTTGCCTAAATATATGGAGAACATTGATTTAGTTTCCTAAATAACATAAGTAATTATTAGCAAATACCACGTAATCAGCTCCGGCAGGTTTTAATTTTAGAAACTGCGCGTGCGCAGGGGCCTGCTCATCTAGCGGCTATACACACTTCCATCCAACGGCTTGCTACTGGTCTGAGCGGTTCCCACTATCTGCTTTGGCCGCTGACAATATCTAAAGCAAGACTAGCCAATAATGCTGGTCAAAAACTAAAGACTAGCCAATAATGCAAGTCTTAATTTATTTGTATTTATCTCACTGTTGCACTTTTCAATACGCATGTGGTACAAAGTAACAACCTCTAATAAAATATAAGAAGTCACCAAAAAACGTCTTATATTTTTGTTACAAAGGGAGTATTCATTAGCCACACAATAATTATTCAAATCTGAAAATGAAGGAACTGTATTCTCCTAGCAAGTGTGGAGCAACGGGGTCTCCGCGTACGGGCCGTTGAGCACCCCATTAGCGATGACATTGTATGCCTTCTCGGTCATGTGGATTTGGTCCCAGTTGGCAAATCTAGATGGGTCGGGGCAAACCTTCGCCTTCTGGTTGCACTCATGGCCTGTGCCATAGGGGCCATCGCCACCACAACATGCCACCAGAGGCTTGTCAATGCCATTCCTGAGAGGATTCTTGACAAACTCCATGAAGGCGCCATAGTAGTCGCCGTAGATGATCTTCACGCCGGGGTTCTGCGACTTGAGCATGCTGATCTTTTGTTTCAGTAGCTGGTTGTGCATCTGGGAGAATGTGTTGAACCACTTGAGGCAGCCGAACTGGTCATAGTCCGCGGACTTGTTGCTCTTGTGATCACTCAGGTAAACCGGGACGCACCCGATGGGGAAGTTCCCAGGAACAAGGATCGTCTTGGCACCGAGGTTGATCACCTCCTGGACGCCGGCGCCTATGCGGGCTATCACGTCAGGCATGTACTCATGGGGCGTGTCCCGGCTGCGCCGACGATCGAAGAACCAGAAGTTATAGTCGTTGCCGCCGATCTCGCCAAAGACGACCAGGGACTCGCTGAGGAGACTCTTGGTGGCAGCTGATCACAGACAAAAAAAATAAGTTGACCAAGAACACAATGTGCATGCAGACATGTGGCCTAATTAGAATATGATAACCTGACTGTAACGTATGTTTTTGCATGCGTTACGTACCATCTCCCGGGGCAATCCGTGCGAGCACTCTCTTGAAAGAAGCGAGCTGATCGTCGAGGCACCCGCGCGACAGATTGAAGTTATACCTTGACATGAAGTACTTGGGGTTGAGCGCAATAGAGCCAAACACGGCAAAGTTGGCACCGGTCGGGAAATTCCCCGTCTTCTCCTCGGGAGCGCTCGGCGGCAGCAACGGCAGGCCCAACGCTTGCGCTGACACAACAACAGGCACCAAATTTAGCATGCACACAAAATTCAAACTGTTCGAACACACATGCATGCATCTACGTACTCACCGTAGAAGTCGATGATGAGACGCCCATCGGAGGCACGTCCCGTGGGGCGGTGGAAGTAGGTCTCTCCATAAGGGGGCACAGAGGGCGGACCCGGCGGACCATTGCGGGTGATGTACACGAAGTTGCCGGTGTCGGTGATGGAGTCGCCCAAGGAGAAGATGCGCTTGAAGCAACCGCACGACCCTAGATCAGCGTTCAGGAGCAGGATGGCAAACACGAAGATGACTGCAAGGGAAATGGAGCAGTGGCGATTGGAACTCCCCATCTTAGCTATCTAGCTAAACAGGAGAAGAGACAGACGCTAGCTCTCTGGTTACAAATACAAGTCTTCCAGATCTACGTTTCGTTTAGTATTTAAAATGGGTTCCCTTCATCCCCATTTATATTAGAGCGTTATGCGGTCCAAGTGAGCATACTAAGATGACTATCAATTTAATGCTATTTTTTAGCAGTGTATCTTACTACCCCACAATTCTTTCCCTCCAGTTATATCTTTGGTGCCTCGTCGAAGTCATAGGATTAGAATCATAGTGACCGTCTGATTAGTTTCCTTTTTAATTGATTGTTTCCTGTTAATTGATCCCGTAAATCTAGCTGCTTCCCAATCGTAACCTCACAGCCACAATTTGCTTCCTAAAACTGCTTTCTAGAATGTCATCTTATCCTTGATTTGCTTCCTAAAACTGCTTCAAATAATTTGCTTCCTAAAACTGCTTCAAATCCTAAAATTGCTTCCCGGAATGTCGTCAATTCCCTTTTTTGCGTATGATTAAATTTAGAAATTAATTAAGTTCTTTTTAAATGTGTGTTTCCTCACTTATTTCAACATGATTTTCGTACCACGGAAGCATTCTTCTTGGTGCAAGGAAGCATCATTTTCTAGTGTGATGGGAACAAAACTGTTTACATGGCCGAAAACTTTCTGTTCATTTTTTTTTTCACTTATGGCAACATGATTTTGTACCACGGAAGCATTCTTCTTGATACACAGAAGCATCATTTTCTAGTGTGAGGGGAACAAACTGTTTGCATGGCAGAACACTTTCTGTTCGATGAATACATTCATTTGTGCTTTAGAAGCATCACTTTCTAGTGAGATGGAACATCTTAATAGCAAAAAAGCAGGTGTGGGAACCAAACAAGAAACAAGAAGAATTGGAACAAATCCACTCAGTATGAATAAAAAACTACAAATCTCTTGTTTAATAAAAAATAAACATTACTACAGAGATACTATTTTCACTTTCACCCAGCCGACATTACAATGGCTGTTGAATGGTATGCATTCCACACAACGCAAGATCCCTGTGGCCAACATTGCAGACGTCGGCGAATGGCGATTTCCTTCTATTTACATCACACTATACATCAATGTAGCCTTGTTGGCATATTGCAGAAACAAGAAGCATGGTTGCAGTCACCTGTAGCACAATGTCTGCATGTTGAAAAATATTAAGAAACAAGGAGACACGCACTTGCAATGGAAAATTTATCATGATAAGCTGAATAATAGTACATTGAAAGTTTACCAGATGATGGTATGCTCGCAGTGATTGAAACACACATGGTTCATGGAAAATGTATGGACAATAAGAAACACACAATAACAATGGTGATGCAAAAATTCAGCACTATTGGTGCACATGTAAATAAAAGTGAAGCATAATTACATTGGTAGTGTTAGCAACACACAATAAGAAACACACTTTATATCGCACGTCAAACACTACCAAACTTTGCCATGATCTTTGTAAATAGATTTGCCATGGACACATGAAGCGAAGAGTTTCCCCTAGTTTTGACCTTGTTGTTTGTGTCTATAACTATCAAATTTTACATGGTATTAAATTTGGCCATGGAAAAAACAAAATTTTAAGAAAATCTATTTATGTGCAAAACAAAAAGATGGCCTCCCTGAGCTGTACTCATGTTTAACTTTGCCATGTTTAAAAAAATTAGTAAATTTGACATGGCAACTTTTGCGAAGGAGTACGAATTTGCCATCCTCAAACGAAAAAAATGCCATGGTCAGATTTTTTTTGCCATGGTTAAAAGAGTAAATTTGCCATGCCCAAAAATAATAATTCATCTTTAAGAAAAATTCAGGTTGGAAAAAGAAATCTAAAAAACTTGCCATGGTAGGACAACTTCAGATGTACTATCGCTAACAGTGATAATTTTCCATGGTCAGAAAACCTTCTACACTTGCCATGGAAACACATGTTATTTTGCCGTGACAAGTGCTAATTGGCGTGTGACTGAAACTCCAAACTTGACATGGCAAAACATCTTAAAACGCACCATGGCAAAAGAATCAGAAAGATTTGCCATGTCAGAAGAATGTAGCTACAAAAACAAGATTTTTTTTGACAAATCATCTCATCCTTTATTCATAGGTACAAAAACGAGTTAAAAATGCTATCTAGAGGACAACAAAAAAACACTAAGACATCATGCCTTGTTTCAGCGTCTAAAAATGACAAAGGCACTAACATTGTTCAAGGAAAAAGAGAGAAAAACACCATGAAGTTTGCTTTCATCGCTGTTTAGCTAGTTATGTCTGAAAGGTCAGATGGCTAGTTTAACTTATTTGCCGTGATATTAAAAAAAATGAAATTGCGATGGTGCTTGAAGTAAATTTGCCTACATTATGCATATGACAATTACAAAAACAATTATCTTAAATTTTCCATGGTTTTTAGGACACATTTTTTTTGAAAACTTGCCATATGAAGAATTTGCCATGGCAATAAAAATGAATAATTTACCATGCCTAACTTTTCCCCCTCATGGTATACTCAATGTAATCAGTGATTGTAGACTTTTTTCTTGTTCATTTGCCATGCTCAATGTACTTGAAAGTAAAAATTTCCATGTCAAATTTACTGTGGTCCCATGAAAAGGGAAAAAATGCAATGGCATATTAAATTGACATGTCAAAATAAAATTGTATTGCCATGCCTAACTTTTCTTTGCCTCATTCTATGCATAGTATACTCAATGATTGTGCACTTTGTTATTTTTGCCAAGGTAATAAGAAAGGAAATTTGCCATGTTCCGTAAAGTAAATTTGCCATGGCCAAAGAAGCTATAATTGACATGAGCAGTTAGTGTAAAATTTACCAGGTATGGAAAGTAAATTTGTCATGTATTTAAAGTAAATTTCCCACGGCAAAATAAAGTAAAATTTGACATGGCAAAGTAGATAGTAAAAAAAATATGAATGGAAATGTAGGTAAATTTTGCATGGCAATGAAATAAAATTTTCCATGCTACAAAGTAAAAAAAATCCATCTTATTAAAAGATAATTTTTTAAGAAGAACAAATTTCCGTGGCAAAAAAGCATATTAAATTTGCCACGTTATTTAATTTTTCTTCCATGGACTGTATAATAATTTTGCAATGTAAGTGGGAAAATTAGTCATGTTCATGTCAACACGATAAGGTTTAAGTTGCCATGTAAAAACATTTCTTGCCATGGAAGCCAGATTCTTGGCTTCAACCATCTTTTGTTGTACAATCAAATACGCCTCAAGAAATTGCCATGGCAAGAAGCCACACATTCAGAAACGATGCGACAAAAAACGCTGAGTTGCATGTAGTGCACTGGAAGAGAATACAAAAGTGTCAGGTAGTGACTTCAAAATTTTCCATGCGTTATGAATAGAACATGGCACAAATTCAGAACCAAAACATAAAAAGAAATTCCTAAATTGCCATGTACTGCATTGAAAGAGCATGCAAGAAATATCGGGTAATGGCTACAAAATTGCCGTGCATGTATCAGTAGAAGATTCACACATTCAGGAAAAAATGCATCAAAATCCTGAAATTTCCATTCATGGATGGGGTGCTCATATGATGTGGTGGTGGTTGTAAGAACATGCATCGTGGATTCCTACAACCATATATGATTCCCAATGAAAGACAGCAAGGGAAATTGCTAGCTACAGTGGCGACAGAGAAAATGGGTGGGTGGATGGGGCATTGGCAATTACCTTTGGCCGAGAGAGGAACAATACACGCTGGTGATTCCCATCAAGCCGGGCGCCATCTTGTATATCCTCATCCCAGGTTACGCAGATCCCAGCGCGCATAGCCGTCGGTGCCGGTGCTTCCCGTGATCCCGTCGAGCCTGAAGACGGTTGATACGTCTCCATCGTATCTACTTTTCCAAACACTTTTGCCCTTGTTTTGGAATCTAACTTACATAATTTGAATGGAACTAACCCGGACAGACGCTATTTTCAGCAGAATTGCCATGGTGTTATTTTTGTGCAGAAATAAAAGTTATCGGACTGACCTGAAAATCCACGAACAATATTTTTGGAATATACAAAAATACTGGCGAAAGAATCAAGACTAGGGGTCCCACACCCTGTCCATGAGGGTGGGGGGCGCGCTCACCCCCCTGGGGCTCCATATATTGATGTTCGGGGAGAAAAAAATCAGGGAGAAAGATTCATCGCGTTTTATGATACAGAGCCACCACCAAGCCCTAAACTCTCTCGGGAGGGTTGATCTGGAGTCTGTTCGGGGCTCCGAAGAGGGGAATCTGTCACCGTCGTCATCATCAACCATCCTCCATCACCAATTTCATGATACTCACCGCCATGCGTGAGTAATTCCATCGTAGGCTTGCTGGATGGTGATGGGTTGGATGATATTTATCATGTAATCGAGTTAGTTTTGTTAGGGTTTGATCCCTAGTATCCACTATGTTCCGAGATTGATGTTGCTATGACTTCGCTATGCTTAATGCTTGTCACTAGGGCCCGAGTGCCATGAATTCAGATATGAACATATTATGTTTTCATGAATATATGTGTGTTCTTGATCCTATCTTGCAAATCAATAGTCACCTACTATGTGTTATGATCCGGCAACCCCGAAGTGACAATAATCGGGACCACTCCCGGTGATGACCGTAGTTTGAGGAGTTCATGTATTCACTATGTGTTAATGCTTTGGTCCGGTACTCTATTAAAAGGAGGCCTTAATATCCCTTAGTTTCCAATAGGACCCCGCTGCCACGGGAGGGTAGGACAAAAGATGTCATGCAAGTTCTTGTCCATAAGCACGTATGAGTATATTTAGAATACATGCCTACATTACATTGATGAACTGGAGCTAGTTCTATGTCACCCTATATTATAGCTGTTGCATGAAGAATCACATCCGACATAATTATCCATCATTGATCCATTGCCTACGAGCTTTTCACATATTGATCTTTGCTTAGTTACTTTTCCGTTGCCACTGTTACGAGTGCTACAAAACTGCTACTGTTACTTTTGCCACTGTTACCGTTATTTCCATACTACTTTGCTACTAAATACTTTGCTGCAGATATTAAGTTTTCCAGGTGTGGTTGAATTGAAAACTCAATTGCTAATACTTGAGAATATTCTTTGGCTCCCCTCGTGTCGAATCAGTAAATTTGGGTTGAATACTCTACCCTCGAAAATTGTTGCGATCCCCTTTACTTGTGGGTTATCAAGACTATTTTATGGATCCGTTGTCGGGGAGCATAGCTCTATTCTTTGAGTCACTTGGGATTTATATCTGCTGATCACTATGAGGAACTTGAGAGACGAAAAAACCAAGATTTATCCCTCAACTACGAGGGGAGGTAAGAATCTGCCATCTAGCTCTGCACTTGATTCACCTTCTGTTATGAGTAAACTTGGGACACCTACTCCTGCTATTGATTCTGATATGTCGCATGTTATTGACGATGCCACATCTGCTTTGCATGATACTTATGATGAAACTACTTCTATGCTTGATAATACTGTGCCATTAGGTGAATTTCTGGATGAACAACTTGCTAGGGTTAGAGAGAATGAAATTATTGAAACTGATAATGTGGATGAAAGTGACGATGAAGATTCTCCCCCTAGATATGAATTGCCTGTTGTGCTTGAGGGTTATGTTATGGATGAAGAAACTGCTAGAGATTTTCTTGCTTGCAATGATAGATATGATCTTAAGAAATTATTAGCTAAGCTGAAAGAAAAATCTTTGAATGCTAGAATGAAATATGATCCTGCGTTTGCTACTTCACCTATTTGTATTACTGATAAGGATTATGATTTCTCTGTCGATCCTGAGTTAATTACTTTGGTTAAATCTGATACTTTCTATGGCTACAAATCTGAAACTGTTGTGGCACATCTTACTAAATTAAATGATATAGACACCCTATTCACTCATGAGGAAAAAATTCGTTACTACTATATCCTTAAGTTATTTCCGTTCTCATTAAAGGGTGATGCTAAAATATGGTTTAATTCTCTTACTCCTGGTTGTGTGCGTAGTCCCCAGGATATGATTTATTACTTCTCTACTAAATATTTCCCCGCTCATAAGAAACAAGCTGCTTTAAGGGAAATATATAATTTTGAAGGAAATATGCCCTAGAGGCAATAATAAAGTTATTATTTATTTCCTTATTTCATGATAAATGTTTATCATTCATGCTAGAATTGTATTAACCGGAAACATGATACATGTGTGAATGCATAGACAAAACAATATGTCACTAGTATGCCTCTACTAGACTAGCTTGTTAATCAAAGATGGTTATGTTTCCTGACCATGAACAAAGAGTTGTTATTTGATTAACAAGGTCACATCATTAGTAGAATGATCTGATTGACATGACCCATTCCATTAGCTTAGCACACGATCGTTTTAGTATGTTGCTACTGCTTTTATCCATGACTTATACATGTTCCTATGACTATGAGATTATGCAACTCCCGTTTGCCGGAGGAACACTTTGGGTACTACCAAACGTCACAACGAATCGGGTGATTATAAAGGAGTACTACAGGTGTCTCCAAAGGCAGATGTTGGGTTGGCGTATTTCGAGATTAGGATTTGTCACTCCGATTGTCGGAGAGGTATCTCTGGCCCTCTCGGTAATGCACATCACTTAAGCCTTGCAAGCATTACAACTAATGAGTTAGCTGTGAGATGATGTATTACGAGCGAGAAAAGAGACTTGCCGGTAACGAGATTGAACTAGGTATTGGATACCGACGATCGAATCTCGGGCAAGTAACATACCGATGACAAAGGAACAACGTATGTTGTTATGCGGTCTCGACCGATAAAGATCTTCGTAGAATATGTAGGAACCAATATGGGCATCCAGGTCCCGCTATTGGTTATTGACCGGAGACGGTCTCGGTCATGTCTACATTATTCTCGAACCGTAGGGTCCGCACGCTTAAGGTTTCGATGCTTTATATTATGAGTTTATGAGTTTTGATGTACCGAAGGAGTTCGAGTCCCGGATGAGATCGGGACATGACGAGGAGTCTCGAAATGGTCAAGACGTAAAGATCGATATATTGGACGACTATATTCGGAGTTCGGAAAGGTTCCGAGTCATTCGGTATTTTTCGAGTACCGGAGAGTTACGGAATTCGCCGGGAGTATATGGGCCTTATTGGGCCATACGGGAATAAGGAAAGAGGCCAAAGGAAGAAGGGCGCAGCCCCTCTAGTCCGAATTGGACAGGGGTGCAGCCCCTTTCCTTCCTCCTCTCCCCTCTTTCCCCTTCTCCTACTCCAACAAGGAAGGAGGGAGTCCTACTCCCGTGGGAGTAGGACACCCCTTGGCGCGCCTCTCCTAGGCCGGCCGCACCTCCCCTTGCTCCTTTATATACGGGGGCAGGGGGGCACCTCTAGACACACAAGAGACACAAGTTTGATCTACGGATCGTTCCTTAGCCATGTGCGGTGCCCCCCTCCACCATATTCCACCTCGGTCATACCGTCGCGAAGCTTAGGCGAAGCCCTGCGCCGGTGAAACATCAAGATCGTCACCACGCCGTCGTCTTGACGGAACTCTCCTCGACACTCGGCTGGATCGAGTACGAGGGCGCCATCGAGCTGTACGTGTGTCAAGAACTCGGGCGCCGGAGTAACGGCGCCGGATCGGTCGGATCGCGAGGAGAACGTCGACTACTTCCTCTACGTTGTGATCGCTTCGCTTGGGTCTCACGAGGGTACGTAGACAACACTCTTCCCTCTCGTTGCTATGCATCACCATGATCTTGCGTGTGCGTAGGGAAATTTTTGAAATTACTACGTTCCCCAAACAGTGGCATCCGAGCCTAGGTTTTTATGGTTTGATGTTTTGCACGAGTAGAACACAAGTGAGTTGTGGGCGATACAAGTCATACTACCTACCAGCATGTCATACTTTGGTTCAGCGGTATTGTGAGATGAAGCGGCCCAGACCGACATTACGCGTACGCTTACGCGAGACTGGTTTCACCGCTACGAGCACTCGTTGCTTAAAGGTGACTGGTGGGTGCCTGTCTCTCTCACTTTAGTTGAACCGAGTATGGCTACGCCCGGTCCTTGAGAAGGTTAAAACGGAGTCTATTTGACGAAGTATCGTTGTGGTTTTGATGCATAGGTGAGACTGGATCTTGCTTAAGCCCGTAGCAGCCACGTAAAATTTGCAACAACAAAGTAGAGGACGTCTAACTTGTTTTTGCAGGGCATGTTGTGATGTGATATGGTCAAGACGTGATGCTATATTTTATTGTATGAGATGATCATGTTTTGTAACCGGTTATCGGCAATCGGCAGGAGCCATATGGTTGTCGCTTATTGTATGCAATGCAATCGCTTCGTAATGCTTTTACTTTATCACTAAGCGGTAGCGATAGTCGAGAAGCATAAGTTTGGCGAGACGACAACGATGCTACGATGAAGATCAAGGTGTCGCGCGGTGACGATGGTGATCATGGTGGTGCTGCAAGATGGAGATCATGAAGCACAAGATGATGATGACCATATCATATCACTTATATTGATTTGCATGTGATGTTTATCCTTTTATGCATCTTATCTTGCTTTGATTGACGGTAGCATTATAAGATGATCTCTCACTAAATTATCAAGAAGTGTTCTCCCGAGTATGCACCGCTGCCAAAGTTCGTCGTGCCTGCACACCACGTGATGATCGGGTGTGATAAGCTCTCGTCCATCTACAACGGGTGCAAGCCAGTTTTGCACACGCAGAATACTCGGGTTAAACTTGACGAGCCTAGCATATGCGAGATATGGCCTCGAACACGGAGACCGAAAGGTCGAGCGTGAATCATATAGTAGATATGATCAACATAAGATGTTCACCATTGAAAACTACTCCATTTCACGTGATGATCGGTTATGGTTTAGTTGATTTGGGTCACGTGATCACTTAGATGACTAGAGAGATGTCTGTCTAAGTGGGAGTTCTTAAGTAATATGATTAATTGAACTTAAATTTATCATGAACTTAGTCCTGGTAGTATTTTGCAAATTATGTTGTAAGATCAATAGCTTGCGTTGTTGCTTTCATATGTTTATTTTGATATGTTCCTAGAGAAAATTGTGTTGAAAAATGTTAGTAGCAATGATGCGGATTTGATCCGTGATCCGAGGTTTATCCTCATTGCTGCACGTAAGAATTATGTCCTTAATGCACCGCTAGGTGACGGACCTATTGCAGGAGCGGATCTGCGACGTTATGAACGTTTGGCTAGCTCAATATGATGACTACTTGATAGTTTTGTGCACCATGCTTTATGGCTTAGAATCGGGACTTCAAAGATGTTTTGAACATCATGGACCATATGAGATGTTCCAGGAATTGAAGTTAATATTTCAAGCAAATACCCGAGTTGAGAGATATGAAGTCTCCGACAAGTTCTATAGCTAAAAGATGGAGGAGAATCGCTCAACTAGTGAGCATGTACTCAGATTGTCTGGGTACTACAATCACTTGAATCAAGTGGGAGTTAATCTTCCAGATAAGATAGTGATTGACAGAATTCTCTAGTCACCATCACCAAGTTAGTAGAACTTCGTGATGAACTATAGTATGCAAGGGATGATGAAAATGATTCCCGAGTTTTTCATGATGATGAAATCAATGAAGGTAGAAATCAAGAAAGAACATCAAGTGTTGATGGTTAACAAGACCACTAGTTTCAAGAAAAGGGCAAAGGGAAAGAAAGGGGAACTTCAAGTAGATTGACAAGCAAGTTGTCACTCCCACGAAGAAGCCCAAAGCTGAACCAAAGCCTGAAACCGAGTGCTTACATCGCAAAGGAAAAGGTCACCGAAGCGGAACTGCCCTAAATATTTGGTGGATAAGAAGGATGGCAAAGTGAAAAAGGGTATATTTGATATACAGGTGTTTGATGTGTGCTTTACTAGTGTTTATAGCAACCCCTCGGTATTTGGTACTGGTTCAGTTGCTAAGAGTAGTAACTCAAAACGGGAGTTGCAGAATAAACAGAAACTAGTTAAGGGTGAAGTGACGATGTGTGTTGAAAGTAGTTTCAAGATTGATATGATCATCATCTCACACTCCCTATACTTTCGGGATTAGTGTTGAACCTAAATAAATATTATTTGGTGTTTGCGTTGAGCATGAATATGATTTGATCATGTTTATTGCAATACGGTTATTCATTTAAGTAAGAGAATAAACCGTTGTTCTGTTTACATGAATAAAACCTTATATGGTTACACACCCAATGAAAATGGTTCATTGGATCTTGATCGTAGTGATACACATATTCATAATATTGAAACCAAAAGATGCAAAGTTAATAATGATAGTGCAACTTATTTGTGGCACTGCCGTTTAGGTCATATTGGTGTAAAGCGCATAAAGAAACTCCATGCTGATGGGATTTTGGAATCACTTGATTATGAATCACTTGATGCTTGCGAACCGTGCCTTTGGGCAAGATGACTAATCTCCGTTCTCCGGAACAATGGAACAAGCTACTGACTTATTGGAAATAATACATACCGATGTATGCGATCCAATGAGTGTTGATTCTCGTGACAAGTATCGTTATTTTCTGACCTTCACAAGATGATTTGAGCAGATATGGGGTATATCTACTTGATGAAACATAAGTCTGAAATAGTTGAAATGTTCAAAGAATTTCATAGTGAAGTGGAAAATCATCGTGACAAGAAAATAAAGTTTCTGCGATCTGATCGTGGAGATGAATATTTGAGTTACGAGTTTGGTCTTCAATTAAAACAATGTGGAATAGTTTCACAAATTCATGCCACCTGGAGCACCACATCATAATGGTGTGTCCGAACGTCATAACCGTACTTTATTGGATATAGTACAATCTATGATGTTTCTTACCGATTTACCAATACCGTTTTGGGATCATGCATTAGAGACAGCTGCATTCACGTTAAATAGGGTAGGGCACCATCTAAATCCGTTGAGACGACACTATACGAACTGTGGTTTAGCAAGAAACCAAAGTTGTCGTTTCTTAAAGTTTGGGGCTGCGATGCTTATGTGAAAAAGTTTCATCCTGATAAGCTCAAACCCAAATCGGAGAAGTGCGTCTTCATAGAATACCCAAAGGAAACTGTTGGGTACACCTTCTATCACAGATCCTAAAGCAAGATTTTCGTTGTTGAAAATGGATCCTTTCTAGAGAAGGAGTTTCTCTCGAAAGAAGTGAGTGGGAGGAAAGTAGAACTTGATGAGGTAATTGTACCTTCTCCTTATTGAAAGTAGTTCATCACGAAATTTGTTCTGTGACTACTACACCAATTAGTGAGGAAGCTAATGATGATGATCATGTAACTTCGGATCAAGTTACTACCGAATCTCGTGAGGTAAACCAGAGTGAGATCCGCACGAGTGGTACGGTAATCCTGTTCGGAAGTCATGTAACTAGACCATGATGAACCTACGAACTATGAGGAAGCGATGATGAGCCCAGATTCATGCGAAATGGCTTAAGGCCATGAAATCTGAGATGAGATCCATGTATGAGAACAAAGTGTGGACTTTGGTGGAGTTGCCGATGATCGGCAAGCCATAGAAAATAAATGGATCTTCAAGAGGAAGACGGACGCTGATAGTAGTGTTACTATCTACAAAGCTAGACTTGTCGAAAAAGGTTTTTGACAAAGTTCAAGATGTTGAATACAATGAGATTTTCTCACTCATATCGATGCTTAAAAGTCTGTCCGAATCATGTTAGCAATTGCCGCATTTTATGAAATCGGCAAATGGATAAACAAAACTGCATTCCTTAATGGAGTTATTAAAGAAGAGTTGTATGTGATGCAACCAAGAGGTTTTGTCGATCCTAAAGGTGTTAACAAAATGTGCATCTATGGACTGGTGCAAGCATCTCGGAGTTGGAATATACGCTTTGATAAGTTGATCAAAGCATATAGTTTATACAGACTTGCAGTGAAGCCTGTATTTACTAGAAAGTGAGTGGGAGCACTACAGCATTTCTGATAAGTATATGTGAATGACATATTGTAGATCGGAAATAATGTAGAATTATTCTGCAAAGCATAAAGGAGTGTTTGGAAGAAGTTTTTCAAAGAAAGACCTCGGTAAAGCTGCTTACATATTGAGCATCAAGATCTATAGAGATAGATCAAGATGCTTGATAAGTTTTTTCAATGAAGTACATACCTTGACAAGATTTTGAAGTAGTTCAAAAATGGAACAGTCAAAGAAAGAGTTCTTGCCTGTGTTACAAGGTGTGAAATTGAGTAAGACTCAAAACCCGATCACGGCAGAAGATAGAAAGAGAATGAAAGTCATTCCCTATGCCTTGGCCATAGGTTCTATAAAGTATGCCATGCTGTGTACCGGATATATTGTATACCCTGCACCGAGTTTGGCAAGGAGTACAATAGTGATCTAGGAGTAGATCATCGACAACGATCAAAATTATCCTTAGTAGAATAAGGATATGTTTCTCGATTATGGAAGTGACAAAAGGTTCGTAAGTAAAGGGT
The DNA here is from genome assembly GCA_021437245.1 of Aegilops speltoides. Taxonomy (NCBI): domain Eukaryota; kingdom Viridiplantae; phylum Streptophyta; class Magnoliopsida; order Poales; family Poaceae; genus Aegilops; species Aegilops speltoides. The sequence continues at coordinate 549,085,931 of CM038147.1, forward strand.
TACGCCGATGCAAGTTTTGACACCGATCCGGATGACTCTAAGTCTCGATCTAGATACATATTGAAAGTGGGAGCAATTAGCTAGAGTAGCTTCGCAAGAGCATTGTAGACATAGAAAATTGCAAAATACATAACGGATCTGAATGTAAAAGACCCGTTGACTAAGACTCTCTCACAAGCAAAACATGATCACACCTTAGTACTCTTTGGGTGTTAATCACATAGCGATGTGAACTAGATTACTGAATCTAGTAAACCCTTTGGGTGTTGGTCACATGGCGATGTGAACTATGGGTGTTAATCACATGATGATGTGAACTATCGATGTTAATCACATGGTGATGTGATCTAGATTATTGACTCTAGTGCAAGTGGGAGACTGAAGGAAATATGCCCTAGAGGCAATAATAAAGTTATTATTTATTTCCTTATTTCATGATAAATGTTTATCATTCATGCTAGAATTGTATTAACCGGAAACGTGATACATGTGTGAATACATAGACAAACATATAGTCACTAGTATGCCTCTACTTGACTAGCTCATTAATCAAAGATGGTTATGTTTCCTAACCATAGACAAGTGTTGTCATTTGATTAATGGGATCACATCATTAGAAGAATGATATGATTGACATGACCCATTCCGTTAGCCTAGCACTTGATCGTTTAGTATATTGTTATTGCTTTCTTCATGACTTATACATGTTCCTGTAACTATGAGATTATGCAACTCCGTTTACGGAGGAACACTTTGGTACTACCAAACGTCACAACGAATCGGGTGATTATAAAGGAGTACTACAGGTGTCTTCAAGGTACATGTTGAGTTGGCGTATTTCGAGATTAGGTTTTGTCACTCCGATTGCCGGAGAGGTATCTCTGGGCCCTCTCGGTAATGCACATCACTATAAGCCTTGCAAGCAATGTGACCAATGAGTTGGTTACGGGATGATGCATTACGTAACGAGTAAAGAGACTTGCCGGTAACGAGATTGAACTAGGTATTGGATACCGACGATCGAATCTCGGGCAAGTAACATACCGATGACAAAGGGAACAACGTATGTTGTTATGCGGTCTGACCGATAAAGATCTTCGTAGAATATGTAGGAACCAATATGGGCATCCAGGTCCCGCTATTGGTTATTGGCCGGAGACATGTCTCGGTCATGTCTACATTATTCTCGAACCGTAGGGTCCGCACGCTTAAGGTTTCGATGACAGTTATATTATGAGTTTATGAGTTTTGATGTACCGAAGGAGTTCGGAGTCCCGGATGAGATCGGGGACATGACGAGGAGTCTCGAAATGGTCAAGACGTAAAGATCGATATATTGGACGACTATATTCGGAGTTCGGAAAGGTTCCGAGTCATTCGGTATTTTTCGAGTACCGGAGAGTTACGGAATTCGCCGGGAGTATATGGGCCTTATTGGGCCATACGGGAATAAGGAAAGAGGCCAAAGGAAGAAGGGCGCAGCCCCTCTAGTCCGAATTGGACAGGGGTGCAGCCCCTTTCCTTCCTCCTCTCCCCTCTTTCCCTTCTCCTACTCCAACAAGGAAGGAGGGAGTCCTACTCCGGTGGGAGTAGGACACCCCTTGGCGCGCCTCTCCTAGGCCGGCCGCACCTCCCCTTGCTCCTTTATATACGGGGCAGGGGGCACCTCTAGACACACAAGAGACACAAGTTTGATCTACGGATCGTTCCTTAGCCGTGTGCGGTGCCCCCTCCACCATATTCCACCTCGGTCATACCGTCATGAAGCTTAGGCGAAGCCCTGCGCCGTGAAACATCAAGATCGTCACCACGCCGTCGTCTCGACGAACTCTCCCTCGACACTCGGCTGGATCGGAGTACGAGGGACGCCATCGAGCTGTATGTGTGTCAAGAACTCGGGCGCCGGAGTAACGGCGCCGGATCGGTCGGATCGCGAGGAGAACGTCGACTACTTCCTCTATGTTGTGATCGCTTCCGCTTCGGGTCTACGAGGGTACGTAGACAACACTCTCCCCTCTCGTTGCTATGCATCACCATGATCTTGCGTGTGCGTAGGGAAATTTTTGAAATTACTACGTTCCCCAACAAATTTTGTGCAAATTGAAGAAGATAGTCTCCCACAAGCTTGGGGGAGGCTTCTCCAATTACTTAATGCTTTGCCTGATCATCCTCTCAAGAAAAATGAAATACTTGATACCTTTTATAATGGACTAACTGATGCTTCCAGAGACCACCTGGATAGTTGTGCTGGTTGTGTTTTCAGGGAAAGAACTATTGATCAAGTTGAATTGCTATTGAATAATATGTTGAGTAATGATAATAATTTCACACTTCCTGAACCAACTCCTAAGCCAACTCTGAAGAAAAGGGGTATTCTATTTCTCATTCCCGAAGATATGCAGGAGGCAAAGAAATCTATGAAAGGAAAAGGTATTAAAGCTGAAGATGTTAAGAATTTACCACCTATTGAAGAAATACATGGTCTTGATAACCCGACACAGGTAGTAGAGGTAAATTCTCTCTATAGATTTGATAAGGGTGAAATCCCATCTACTAAGTTTGCTAGCCAATGTTTGGATGAGTTTGATAATTTTATGGTTAAACAAGAAAACTTCAATGCTTATGTTGGTAGACAATTGAAACATAATGCTTATATGATTGAACACTTTAGTGATTATATGTCTAGAGCTAAAGGTGAACTTAAAACTTATTGGTAAACATGCTTCTATGGTTACCACTCAAGTAGAACAAGTGATTAAAGCTCAAAATGATTTTCTCAATGAATTAAATAATAAGAAAAATGATAATGATGTTAGAGTTATGACTAGAGGGAGTAAAATGACTCAGGAACCTTTGTATCCCGAGGGCCACCGTAAGAGAGTTGAGCAAGATTCTCAGAGAACTAATGTTGATGCACCTAGTCCCGCTAAGAAGAAGAAAAAGAAAAATGATAGGACTTTGCATGCTTCTAGTGAACCTGTTATTGACACACCTGAGAATCCCAATGATATTTCTATTTATGATGCTGAAACACAATATGGTGATGAACATGAACCTAGTGATAATGTTAATGATAATGTTAATATTGATGCTCAACCTAGCAATGACAATGATGTAGAGATTGAACCTGTTGTTGATCTTGATAATCCACAATAAAAGAATCAACGTTATGATAAGAGAGACTTTGTTGCTAGGAAGCACGGTAAAGAAAGAGAACCATGGGTTCAGAAACCCTTGCCTTTTCCTCCTAAACCATCCAAGAAAAAGGATGATTAGGATTTTGAGGGCTTTGCTGAAATGATTAGACCTATCGTTTTGCGTATGCGTTTCACTGATATGCTTAAAATGAATCCTTATGCTAAGTATATGAAAGATATTGTTACAAATAAAAGAAAGAAACCGAAAGCTGAAATTTCCACCATGCTTGCCAATTATACTTTTAAGGGTGGAATACCAAAGAAACTTGGAGATCTAGGAGTACCAACGATACCATGCTCCATTAAAAGAAACTATGTTAAAACTGCTTTGTGTGATCTTGGAGCCGGTGTTAGTATTATGCCTCTCTATTTATATCGTAGACTTGATTTGAATAAGTTGACACCTACTGAAATATCTTTGCAAATGGCCGATAAATCAACTGCTATACCTGTCGGCATTTGTGAGGATGTGCCTGTTGTGGTTGCAAGCGTTACTATTTTAACGGACTTTGTTATTTTTGATATTCCCGAGGACGATAGTATGTCGATTATCCTTGGTAGACCCTTTTTGAATACTGCAGGGGATGTTATTGATTGCAACAAAGGCAACCACTTTTCATGTTAATGGTAATGAGCATACGGTACACTTTCCGAGGAAACAACCTCAAGTCTACAGTATCAATTCTATTGGAAAAATCCAACGATTACTATTGGAGGTTTTGAATTTCCTCTTCCTATTGTCAAAACGAAATATGATATCCTTATTATTGGGGACGTGCATATCCCCGTTGAGGTAACCTAGTGTTATTCGAAAATTCTGCGGTTTCATGTTATTCGGAAAGAATTTGTTAACAAGAGTTGATCAACCTTGTTAGTTGATTCTTTTGATGAGCCTGAGATGGATGAAGTTAGAAAGCACAACTCCCTGTACCCTCCTTTTTCTTTCTGTTATTTAGATTAAATAAAGGAAAAATAGTATTTTCTGTCCGTTTTCTGAATTATCCGTGCAATAAAAATACCTGAAAATAAAAGTTCTCCAAATGTCCTGAAATTTATATATGATTTTTTTAGAATATTTAAGAATACCTGGCACTTAGAACACACCAGAGGGAGCCACCACCTGGCCACGAGGGTCTAGGGCGCACCCACCCCCCTGGGGTGCGCCCCTGCCTCGTGGGCCCCACGTGGCCCCCCTCCACTTATTCCTGCACCCACACACTTCTTCTTCCTCTAGAAAAAATCCACACACAGCTCAAACCCGTGTTCTAGCTCGTTCTGCTTCGATTTTCGATCTCCTTGCTCAAAGCTCCACTCACAAAAGTGCTTTGGGGGATTGTTCTTCGGTATGTGACTCCTCCAATGGTCCAATTAGTTTTTGTTCTAGTGCCTTATTTATTGCAATTTTTTGCTACTTAGGTGACTCTGTTCTTGAGCTTGCATGTCAAAATTATATGGTCCCAAGTTGTTCTAATGTATGATATAGTCTCTAGGCACTTGTGGGAGTAGTTGCTATCAATCTTGTTGAGTTTGGTTCACTTTTATTTTGAGTCACTAAAAATTTCAGAATTTTTTCAAAGGAAGAAATATGTTTAGGAAAATGTACCAAGGTGGTTCCTCAAAGAAGAAATAACCAAGGCTCGCGATACGTGAACCAGACTATGAACTACCAAGATAAGCTCAAGTGCGGCCTTGTGAATGGCCGTCAGAAAATGTTATGGTCCAAGCAGGCATTAAGGAAGAATTTGACGCGTATGTGCGTAATGCTGAACTTGAGGGCTTCGTGTCAGATAAGTGCCCCCAATACTACTACCTAACTGATTCCTTTGTGAGAAGGTTTAAATTCACATCCTCATGCAATTCTCACATGGTTTTTTGATCTTTATGATAAATCTTATACCATGGATTTAGAGGATTTTAATACTGCTTGTAAACTCCCGCAGTGGGATAATGCTAGTGAACCTCGCAAATCTGAATATAAAGACTTTCTTGCTAGTATAACTGTGGGGGAATCTAGAGAAATCACACAAGATACCATAGGGAGCATTCATTTTCTTGCCATACATTATTTTGCTCTCTTTATAGGTAGATGTATCAACTGTAAAGTGAAGCTTGTCATATGTGCGTTCTAGATCTTTGTGTCCTCAAGAGTGCAGTATTAGGAGATAAACAATATAACTTGGGGGCTATTGTTGCACGAAGGTTGCATCATAACAGTATAAGTGGAGATTTGTTTGGTGGGATTTATGCAACTCGTTTAGCTAATTATCTTGATGTACCCATACATGAAAATGATATGGAGTTGCCTCCTGCTTATTTAGATTTGAATGCTATGGTTCGCCATCAATTTATTGAGAGGAATGAATGATAACCCACAAGTATAGGGGATCGCAACAGTTTTCGAGGGTAGAGTATTCAACCCAAATTTATTGTTTAGACACAAGGGGAGCCAAAGAATATTCTCAAGTATTAGCAGCTGAGTTGTCAATTCAACCACACCTGGATAACTTAGTATCTGCAGCAAAGTATTTAGTAGCAAAGTAATATGGAAGTAACGGTAACGGTAGCAAAAGTAATATTTTTGGGTTTTCTAGGGATTGTAACAGTAGCAACGGAAAAGTAAATAAGCGAAGAATAGTATGTGAAAAGCTCATAGGCATTGGATCGGTGATCGAGAATTATGCCGGATGCGGTTCATCATGTAATAATCATAACATAGGGTGACACAGAACTAGCTCCAATTCATCAATGTAATGTAGGCATACATTCAGAATATAGTCATACGTGCTTATGGAAAAGAACTTGCATGACATCTTTTGTCCTACCCTCCCGTGGCAGCGGGATCCTAATGGAAACTAAGGGATATTAAGGCCTCCTTTTAATAGAGTACCGGACCAAAGCATTAACACATAGTGAATACATGAACTCCTCAAACTATGGTCATCACCGGGAGTAGTCCTGACTATTGTCACTTCGGGGTTGCCGGATCATAACACATAGTAGGTGACTATAGACTTGCAAGATAGGATCAAGAACTCACATATATTCATGAAAACATAATAGGTTCAGATCTGAAATCATGGCACTCGGGCCCTAGTGACAAGCATTAAGCATAGCAAATTCATAGCAACATCAATCTTAGAACATAGTGGATACTATGGATCAAACCCTAACGAAACTAACTCGATTACATGATAAATCTCATCCAACCCATCACCGTCCAGCAAGCCTACGATGGAATTACTCACGCACGGCGGTGAGCATCATGAAATTTATGATGGAGGATGGTTGATGATGATGATGATGGCGACGGATTCCCCTCTCCGGAGCCCCAAACGGACTCCAGATCAGCCCTCCCGAGAGATTTTAGCGCTTGGCGGCGGCTCCGTATCGTAAAACGCGATGAATCTTTCTCTTTGAAATTTTTCTCACTGAACACGAATATATGGAGCTGGAGTTGAGGTCGGTGGAGCTCCAGGGGGCCCACGAGGCAGGGGGCGCGCTTCCCACCCTCGTGGAAAGGGTGTGGGCCCCCTGGCCTTGATTCTTTTGCCAGTATTTTTTATTATTTCCAAAAATATTCTTTGTGGAGTTTCAGGTCATTCCAAGAACTTTTGTTTCTGCACATAAATAACACCATAGCTATTCTGCTGAAAACAACGTCAGTCCGGGTTAGTTCCATTCAAATCATGCATGTTAGAGTCCAAAACAAGGGCAAAAGTGTTTGGAAAAGTAGATACGACTGAGATGTATCAACTCCCCCAAGCTTAAACCTTTGCTTGTCCTCAAGCAATTCAGTTGATAAACTGAAAGTGATAAAGAAAAACTTTTACAAACTTTGTTTGCTCTTGTTGTTGTAAATATGTAAAGCCAGCATTCAAGTTTTCTGCAAAGATTATAACTAACCATATTCACAATAACACTTAGGCCTCATGTTTACTCATATCAATGGCATAACCAACTAGCGAGCAATAATAATAAATCTCGGATGACAACACTTTCTCAAAACAATCTTGATATGATATAACCAGATGGTATCTCGCTAACCCTTTATGAGACCGCAAAACATAAATGCAGAGCACCTTTAAAGATCAAGGACTGACTAAACATTTTAATTCATGGTAAAAGAGATCCAATCATAGTCATACTCAATATAAATTCATAGTAATGGATGCAAATGACAGCAGTGCTCTCCAGCTGGTTCTTTCTAATAAGAGGGTGATGACTCAACGTAAAAGTAAATAGATAGGCCCTTCGTAGAGGGAAGCAGGGATTTGTAGAGGTGCCAGAGCTCGATTTTTGAAATAGAGATAAATAATATTTTGAGCGGTATACTTTCATTGTCAACATAACAACCGAGAGATGGCGATATCTTCCATGCTACACACATTATAGGCGGTTCCCAAACAGAATGGTAAAGTTTATACTCCCCTCCACCAACAAGCATCAATCCATGGCTTGCTCGAAACAACAAGTGCCTCCAACTAACAACAGTCCCGGGGGAAGTGTTGTTTGCAATTATTTTGATTTAATTTGCATAAAGCATGGCACTGGGCATCCCGGTGACCAGCCATTTTCTCATGAGTGAGGAGCGGAGTCCACTCCTCTTGAGAATAACCTGCCTAACATGGAAGATACGGACATCCCTAGTTGATACATGAGCTATTAGAGCATACGAAACAGAATTTCATTTGAAGGTTTATAGTTTGGCACATACAAATTTACTTGGAACGGCAGGTAGATACCTCATATAGGAAGGTATAGCGGACTCATATGGCATAACTTTGGGGTTTAAGGAATTGGATGCACAAGAAGTATTCCCGCTTAGTACAAGTGAAGGCTAGCAAAAGACTGGGAAGCGACCAACTAGAGAGCGAAAACAGTCATGAACATGCATTAAAATTAATAAACATGGAGTGCAAGCATGAGTAGGATATAATCCACCATGAACATCAATATCGTGAAGGCTATGTTGATTTGTTTCAACTACATATGTGAACATGTGCCAAGCCGAGTCACTCGAATCATTCAAAGGAGGATACGACCCCATCATACCACATCACAACCATTTTAATAGCATGTTGGCACACAAGGTAAACCATTATAAGCTCCTAGCTAATTAAGCATGGCATAAGTAACTATAATCCCTTGTCATTACAAACAGGTTTATTCATAATAGGCTGAATCAGGAATGATGAACTAATCATATTTACAAAAACAAGAGAGGTCAAGTTCATACCAGCTTCTCTCATCTCAATCAGTCCATCATATATTGTCATAATTGCCTTTCACTTGCACGACCGAACGATGTGAATAATAATAATAGTGCACATGCGTTGGACTAAGCTGGAATCTGCAAGCCTTCAATAAACAGGAGAAGACAAGGCTATATGGGCTCTTGGTTAAATCAACCATAATGCATATAAGAGCCACTTCAACAATTTAATTATGGTCTTCTCCTATTGACCCCAAAGAAAAGAAAAGAAATAAAACTATTTATACGGGAAAGCTCCCAACAAGCAAAAGAAGAACAGGAAATCTTTTTGGTTTTCTTTTAATTATTACTACTACAGCAAGAAAGCAAACTAGCTAAAAGCTACTACTAATTTTTTTGGTTTTCTTTAGGCTTATCAAACACACAAGAAGAAAGCAAGAAAAAGAAAATAAACTAGCATGGATAGTACAGTGAAAGAGTATGAGCACCGACAACTAGCAATGAGTGTGTAAACATAAATGTAATGTGGGTGAGAGATATGTACTCCCCCAAGCTTAGGCTTTTGGCCTAAGTTGGTCTATTCCCACGGCTGGCCTGGCGGATATCCAAAGTTATAGTTGGGGTCGTACTGAGATGCAGCAGTTATTGCATCGTGGGCTGCAGCTTGGAGGCGAGCTATCTCAGCCCTCCTCTTATACTCGTCCGCCTCCTCTCTGGTTATAAAATATCTCCCCTTTGCCTGAAATCAAAGAAAGTACGAGCAGGGAGAGCGACGTGATAGGTGCGTCATTTGTCAAAGATTAATCGATATTGGAGGAACTGATCGTTCCTCTCAACAAACTGATGACGAACCATAGCCTCATAATCTAAATAAGCAGGAGGCAACTCAATATCATCCTCACATATGGTTACACCAAGAAAATTAGCTAAACGGATTGCATAAATTCCACCAAAGAAATCTCCATTAAATCTATTATTATGCAACCTACGAGCAACAATGGCTCCCAAATTATAATGTTTATCTCCTAACACAAAACTCCTGAGAACACTGAGGTCAGGGACACACATGTGACATGCTTCATCCTTACCATTTATGCACCTACCTATGAAGAGAGCAAAATAATGTATAGCAGGAAAATGAATACTCCCTATGGTAGGCTTGTGCTATATCTCTAGATTCCCCCATAGTTATACTAGCAAGAAAATCTCTGAATTCAGATTTGCCGGGTTCACTAGTACTACCCCGTTGTGGAAATTTGCAAGCAATGGTAAAATCCTCTAAGTCCATAGTATAAGAATTTTCATAAAGATCAAACATGACAGTTTGAGAATTGCATGAAGACGAAAATTCAAACCTCCTCACAAAGTAACTAGTGAGATAGTGGTACTGACGTCACTTTTCTGCCTCGAAGCTCACAAGATCAGCGTTACGCAAATATGCGTTAAATTCTTCCTTAATTCCTGCTTGATCCATGAAGTCCTCTGAAGGCCATTCACAAGGCCGCACTTGAGCGTCCCTTGGTGGTTCATCATCAGCATCACATATTGCAAGCCTGGGTCCTTGCTTCCTTGAATGACCACCTTGATACATTTTACTAAACATATTTCTTCTGAAAAATTTCTGAAATTTTTAGTAACTTCAAATAAAAGTGAACCAAGCTCAACAAAATTGATAGCAACTACTCATACAAGTGACTAGAGCCTATATCATGCATTAGAACTACTTGGAACCATATAAATTTGACATGCAAGCTCAAGAACATGGTTACCTAAAAACTAATTGGACCATTGGAGGAGTCACATACCAAGGAACAATCCCCCAAAGCAGTTTTGCGAGAGGTGCTTTGAGCTAGGAGATCAAAAATCGCAGCAAAATGAGCTAGAACTCGTGCTTGAGCTGGTTTCGATGGTAGAGTATTCAACCCAAATTTATTGATTCGACACAAGGGGAGCCAAAGAATATTCTCAAGTATTAGCAACTGAGTTGTCAGTTCAGCCACACCTGGATAACTTAATATCTGCAGCAAGGTATTTAGTAGCAAAGTAGTATGATAGTATTGGTAACGGTAACAAAAGAGTAATGAAAGCAAAAGTAATATTTTTGGTGTTTTGTAATGATTGTAACAGTAACAATGGGAAAGTAAATAAGCGAGAACCAGTATATGGAAAGGTCGTAGGCATTGGATCGGTGATGGATTATTATGCCTGATGCGGTTCATCATGTAACAATCATAACATAGGGTGACACAGAACTAGCCCCAATTCATCAATGTAATGTAGGCATGTATTCCGAATATAGTCATACGTGCTTATGGAATATAACTTGCATGACATATTTTGTCCTACCCTCCCGTGGCAGCGGGGTCCTAATGGAAACTAAGGGATTAAGTACTCCTTTTAATAAAGAACCGGAACAAAGCATTAGCACATAGTGAATACATGAACTCCTCAAACTATGGTCATCACCGAGAAGTATCCCGATTATTGTCACTTCGGCGTTGTCGGATCATAACACATAATAGGTGACTATAGACTTGGAAGATAGGATCAAGAACACACATATATTCATGAAAACATAATAGGTTCATATCTGAAATCATGGCACTCGGGCCCTAGTGACAAGCATTAAGCATAGCAAAGTCATAGCAACATCAATCTCAGAACATAGTGGATACTAGGGATCAAACCCTAACAAAACTAACTCGATTACATGATAGATCTCATCCAACCCATCACCGTCCAGCAAGCCTAGGATGGAATTACTCACGCACGGCGGTGAGCATCATGAAATTGGTGATGGAGGATGGTTGATGATGATGAAGACAACGAATCCCCCTCTCCGGAGCCCCGAACGGACTCCAGATCAGCCCGCCCGAGAGGTTTTAGGACTTGGCGGCGGCTCCATATCGTAAAACACGATGATTTCTTCTCTCTGTTTTTTCTCCCCGAAAGCAAATGTATAGCGTTGGAGTTGGCGTCGAAGGAGCTCCAGGGGGCCCACGAGGTAGGGGGGCGCGCACTAGGGGGGGGGGGGGGCGCCCCCACCCTCGTGGACAGGGTTTGGGCCCCCTGGTCTTTATCTTTGGCGAGGATTTTTTATTATTTTTTATAAGATGTTCCGTGGAGTTTCAGGTCATTCCGAGAACTTTTGTTTTCTGCACACAAAACAACATCATGGCAATTCTGCTAAAAATAGCGTCAGTCTGGGTTAGTTCCATCCAAATCATACAAGTTAGAGTCCAAAATAAGGGCAAAAATGTTTGGAAAAGTAGATACGACGGAGACGTATAAACTCCCCCAAGCTTAAATCTTTGCTTGTCCTCAAGCAATTCAGTTGATAAACTAAAAGAGAAAAAGAAAAACTTTTACAAACTCTGTTTGCTCTTGTTGTTGTAAATATGTAAAGCCAGCATTTAGGTTTTCAGCAATGATTATAACTAACCACACTTGCAATAATTCTCAGGTCTCATGTTTACTCATATCAATGGCATAATCAACTAGCGAGTCATAATAATAAATCTCGGATGACAACACTTTCTCAAAACAATCATAATATGATATAACAAGATGGTATGTCGCTAGCCCTTTCTGAGACCGCAAAACATAAATGTAGAGCACCTTTAAAGATCAAGGACTGACTAGACATTTTAATTCATGGTAAAAGAGATCCAATCATAGTCATACCCAATATAAATTAATAGTAATGGATGCAAATAACAGCTGTGCTCTCCAGCTAGTGCTTTTAATAAGAGGGTGATGACTCAACATAAAAGTAAATAGATAGGCCCTTCGCAGAGGGAAGCAGTGATTTGTAGAGGTGCTAGAGCTTGGTTTTGAAATAGAGATAAATAATATTTTGAGCGGCATACTTTCATTGTCAACATAACAACCAAGAGATGGCGATATCTTCCATGCTACACACATTATAGGCAGTTCCCAAACAGAATGGTAAAGTTTATACTCCCCCTCCACCAACAAGCATCAATACATGGCTTGCTCGAAACAACGAGTGCCTCCAACTAACATCAGGTCCCAGGGGGAGTTTTGTTTGCAATTTTTTTGATTTAGTTTACATAAAGCATGGGACTAGGCATCCCAGTGACCAGCTATTTTCTCGATGAGAATACCCCGCCTAACATGGAAGATAAGGGCAGCCTTAGTTGATACATGAGCTATTCGAGCATACAAAATAGAATGATTATTTGAAGGTTTAGAGTTTGGCACATACAAATTTACTTGGAACGGCAGGTAAATACTGTATATAGGAAGGTATGGTGGACTCATATGGAATAACTTTGGGGTTTAAGGGATTGGATGCACAAACAATATTCCCGCTTAGTACAAGTGAAGGCTAGCAAAAGACTGGGAAGCGACCAACTAGAGAGCGACAATAGCCATGAGCATGCACTAAAATTAATAAACATTGGATGCAAGCATGAGTAGGATATAATCCACCATGAACATAAATATCGTGAAGGCTATGTTGATTTGTTTCAACTACATGTGTGAACATTTGCCAAGTCAAGTCACTTAAATCATTCAAAGGAGGATACCACCCCATCATACCACATCACAACCATTTTAATAGCATGTTGGCACACAAGGTAAACCATTATAACTCATAGCTAATCAAGCATGGCATAAACAACTATGATCTCTCATTGTCATTGCAAACATGTTTATTAATAATAAGCTGAATCAAGAACGATGAACTCATCATATTTACCAAAACAAGAGAGGTCGAATTCATACCAGCTTTTCTCATCTCAGTCAGTCCATCATATATCATCATAATTGCCTTTCACTTGCACGACCGAACGATGTGAATAATAATAAGAGTGCACGTGGATTGGACTAAGCCGAAATCTGCGAGCATTCAATAAACAGAAGAAGACAAGGCAATATGGGCTCTCGGTTAAATTAACAATAATGCATATAAGAGCCACTTCAACAATTTAATCATGGTCTTCTCCTATCGACCCCCAAAGAAAAGAAAAGAAATAAAACTATTTACACAGGAAAGCTCCCAACAAGCAAAAGAAGAACGGGAAATATTTTTGGGTTTTCTTTTTAATTATTACTACTATAGCAGGAAAACTAAACTAACAAGAAGCTACACTAATTTTTTTATTGTTTTCTTAAAGTTTAACAAACACACAAGAAGAAAACAGGAAAAAGAAAATAAACTAGCATGGATATTACAGTGAAAGAGTATGAGCACCGACATCTAGCAATGAGTGTGTGTGTACATAAATGTAATGTCGGTGGGAAATACGTACTCCCCAAGCTTAGGCTTTTTGCCTAAGTTGGTTCATTGCCAGGGATGGCCTGGCGGATATCCGTAGGTGTTGCTGGGGTTGTACTGAGATGAAGAAGACTCTGACCGCCATTGGCTAGCAGCCACCTCCAGATCCCAAGAGTAAACAGACTGTCTTGGAGTCTCATATTGTGGTTCCGATTCCGGGGCTGGTGCAGGATTCTGGTAGGCTTGAACGGCAGCCCACGTAACGAGATACAGTCCTTCAAAATTAAACAAAGAAGGAGCAGGCAAGGTAATAGTCTCAGGGTGATGTTTATTAAAATACAGTTTATATTTAAGCTCTCCTTCCTCGCCTTTAACAATAAAATCATGCGCTAGCATACTCTTATAATCTAAATAAGAATTAGGCAGCAATTTTTCTTCTTTCTCATAAAGCCTAATAGGTATGTTAAAATGTGCAGCTAGGCGTGAAGCATAAATACCTCCAAAGATGGGGCCTTTAGTACGGTTCAGACTTAACCGTTTAGCAATAATTCCACCCATACTAACAGTGTTATCGCGGTATAAACCATGGAACAAAATGATAATATAAGAAACACTAAGGTTTCCACAGTTTCCACGACCAATCAAGCAACTACTAGCAAATATGGCAAAGTAGCGTAAAACAGGAAAATGTATGCTAGTGATTCTTGCATCAGAAACCTTCCTGGTTTCTCCCACAGAGATGGTGTTAATAAATCCTTCCACATCCTTACGGTGTGGTTCATCTAAGGTACCCTCAAAGGGTATTTTGCAAACCTCGCAAAATTCAGCTAATGTCATCTCCTTAACAACATCATATAAATGAAACTCTACTGTAGGAGGTGTTTTCATAGGAAAATAGTAGAAGTTCTGCACGAAAGTATTAGTGAGTAAGAGATACTGATGATGTTGGTTGCAGAGGAAGTTGGTGAGGCCAACATTCTCAGCCAATGAATAGAAATCATCATAAATCCCAGATGCCCTCAAGAAATCATCGGAAGGCCATTTACACGGCCGGACCTCCGCGGCATGAGGCAAATTATATTTGGGCCTCTGTGCTTCTTCATTTTGTTTTCCCTTCGAGATTCGGCTCGACGGGCCCCTCAAAATTCACTTCATCATTTTCTGAAATATTCTGAAATTTTTAGTAACTTCAAACAAAAATGAAACAACTTCAACAAAATTGATAGCAACTACTCCTACAAGTGCCTAGAGTCTACATCATGCATTAGAACTACTTGGAACCATATAAATTTGACATGCAAGCTCAAGAACATGGTCACCTATGTAGCACAAATTTGCAATGAATAAAGCACTAGAGAACAAACTAATTGGACCAATGGAGGAGTCACATACCAAGGAACAATCTCCCCAAACAGCTTGGTGAGAGGTGCTTTGAGCAAGGAGATCAAAAATCACAACAAAGTGAGCTAGAACTTGTGCTTGAGTTGGATATTCGTGTTTGTGGGAGGAAGAAGAAGAGGATGGGTGCAGGAATAAGTGGAGGAGGCCCACCGTGGGCCCACGAGGCAGGGGGCGCGCCCTCCACCCTCGTGGCCAGGTGGCAGCTCCCCCGCGGTGTTTTCAGTTCCATAAATCCTCAAATATTCCCGAAAAAATCATATTAAATTGGCATGGCATTTGGAGAACTTTTATTTTTGTGGCATTTTTATATTGCACAGATAAATCAGGAAACAGACAGAAAAAAATACTATTTTTACTTTATTTCAACTAAATAACAGAAAGTATAAAGAGGGTGAGAAGGTTGTGCCTTCTAGTTTCATCCGTCTCCTGATCATCAAAAGGAATCCACTAACAAGGTTGATCAAGTCTTGTTAACAAACTCATTCCGAATAACATGGAACCGGAGAAATTTTGAATAACACTATGTTACTTCAACGGGGATATGCACATCCCCTATAATAAGAATATCATATTTCTTCTTGACAGTAGGAAGAGGAAATTCAAAACCTCCAAATATAATTGATGGAATTTTTCCAATAGAGTTGATGCTATAAACTTGAGGTTGTTTCCTAGGAAAGTGTACCGTATGCTCATTACCATTAACATGAAAGGTGACATTGCCCTTGTTGCAATCAATAACGGCCCCTGCAGTATTCAGAAAAGATCTTCCAGAATAATAGACATACTATCGTCCTCGGGAATATCAAGAATAACAAAGTCCGTTAAAATATTAACGTTTGCAACCACAACAGGCACATCCTCACAAATACCAACAGGTATAGCAGTTGATTTATCAGCCATTTGCAAAGATATTTCAGTAGGTGTCAACTTATTCAAATCAAGTCTACGATAAAGAGAGTGGCATAACACTAACACCGGCTCCAAGATCACATAAAGCAGTTGTCGGTGTCAAAACCGGCGGATCTTGGGTAGGGGGTCCCGAACTGTGCGTCTAGGCGGATGGTAACAGGAGACAAGGGACACGATGTTTTTACCCAGGTTCGGGCCCTCTCGATGGAGGTAAAACCCTACTCCTGCTTGATTGATATTGATGATATGGGTAGTACAAGAGTGGATCTACCACGAGATCAAGGAGGCTAAACCCTAGAAGCTAGCCAATGGTATGATTGTTGTAATGGTTGTTCGTCCTACGGACTAAAACCCTCCGGTTTATATAGACATCGGAGAGGGCTAGGTTTACACAGAGTCGGTTACAATGGTAGGAGATCTACATATCCGTATCGCCAAGCTTGCCTTCCACGCCAAGGAAAGTCCCATCCGGACACGGGACGAAGTCTTTAATCTTGTATCTTCATAGTCTTGGAGACTGGCGGACGATGATAGTCTGGCTGTTCGGACACCCCCTAGTCCAGGACTCCCTCAGTAGCCCGTAAACCTGGCTTCAATGACGATGAGTCCGGCGCGCATAATGTTCGGCATTGCAAGGCGGGTTCCTCCTCCGAATAATCAATAGAAGATTGTGAACACGAGGATAGTGTCCGGCTCTGCAAAGTAATTTCCACATTCCACCGTAGAGAGAATATATTTACACAAGTTCATTCTGCTGACGTATTTCGTGGCATGAAGTCACGCCACTACCAAGCCTTTACTTGAATCATTTTTTATTATACCACCTCAGCGCGTTTAGCGAAGCAGTTTCCTTGGCACGTCTTGTCGAAGCAGAGATCGTGTTCCCCTTATCCCGGGATTCTCATCAATACGGACGTGGGTAACCCAACCGCACCATTGATGGTGGCACTTGGGAGATAAGCGAGTTTTACTAGGCCGGTGGGGACGTATAGTCTTCGTCTGCCTATATATAAGGGGATAAGTATCCACCTTTTCACCTACGCCTTCTTCCACCTTTGCTTATCCATCTCCGCGCACTCGAGCTCCAGCGCCCAAGTTCGCGCATCTCGTCTCGACCTTCTCCGACCATGTCTGGAGCGGGAGGCAAATGGTTGGCCTCCTCCGTCACGGAGGAGCGCATCGCAAAGCTGCGCATCGCCGGATACCTTCCCGGCAACATCGCGCACCGGCTGCCCGACAAGGGGCAGCTCATCCCCACCCCAGGCCCCATGAGAGGGTCGTTTTCCTTCCCCACTTCCTCTGCGGGCTGGGCTTTCCACTTCACCCCTTTGTCCGGGGGCTCATGTTCTACTACGGCTTGGATTTCCATGATCTGGCGCCGAACTTCATCCTCAACATCTCGGCGTTTATCGTCGTGTGCGAGGCCTTCCTCTGCATCCAGCCCCACTTCGGCTTGTGGCTCAAGACCTTCAATGTCAAGCCGAAGGTAGTGAAGGTCACTCAAGCGGAGTGCGGAGGCGCCATGTTGGGCAAGATGCCCAACGTCCTCTGGTTCGAAGGGGTCTTTGTAGAGTCTGTCAAGGGGTGGCAATCGGGGTGGTTCTACATCACCGAGCCGCGCGACCCTATGTGGGCGGCGGCCCCCGAGTTCAGATCTGGTATCCCTATGCAGCTCACCTCCTGGAAAGACAAGGGCTTGCTATGGGGTAGTTCGGAGGAGCTGACAGGACTCCAAGCTCAGATCCAAGTGGCGAACAAGAAGCTCAGCTTGTCAATGTGGTCCAAGTCATGCTCATCCGCGGATTCTCCCCTGCGAACAACGGGCATTTAAATTGTGGGAGTTCAATCCGGCACAGCACCAGGCATTGAGCGGGCTCTTCGACACGACGTACGATGGCGCCTGGAGGGTGTTGTTCAAGGGTGCCAAAGCTCCCACAACCGCTACTAAAGATCACGGATTTCGCTCGCAGCGACCAGCTGACGAGGTAAGTGATTCTACCCCTTTACGGGACACTTGTTTTAAATAGTTTGACCCTATGCGGGTTTCAATCTTCCTTTTCCTTTGACAGGACTGGATGAAGAAGGCCAAGCAGATCATCTGCCCGACTCCCATGCCAGAAAACCCAGTTGACGCCCGTCTAGCGGGGCTGCTGGTTCCGGCACCGCATGTGGTGCCGGTGAAGAGGGCCAAGAAGGAGGCCACGGGTACTCGAAAGAGTTCCCGTTTTCAGGTGTCCGATGACTCCGGGGCGGACTCCTCCCCTGAAGGCGAGGAGGAAGAAGACTCTCTCCCAGAGGAAGGAGAGAGGAAGAGGAATGCTTCCCCGACAGGGGAGGCCGAAGGGTCCAAGAGGGGAAGAACTATTCCCCCGGACAGCTCCGCCAGCGCCAACGTTGGCGAGGAAGAGTGGCCCTCAAGGTCCAGGCCTCCGGCAAGATCGTAAGTATCCGGATTCCTGAATGATTTGTAATTTCTTTTGCGTCACATAGTGTCCTTCTATTGCCGCATACTGCCTGCAGTCCGGCCGATGATGATCTCCCCGCTTCGTCGAGCGGGTCGTTGGCTCCGTCGGATGTAGACTCCATCCCGACTGCCT
This sequence comes from Aegilops speltoides, assembly GCA_021437245.1. Classification (NCBI taxonomy): domain Eukaryota; kingdom Viridiplantae; phylum Streptophyta; class Magnoliopsida; order Poales; family Poaceae; genus Aegilops; species Aegilops speltoides. The sequence goes on from CM038147.1 coordinate 549,104,492, forward strand.
CCACCCCTCGCGCCGCTGAGGACGCCGAGGTGGGATCCCAAGAAGGGATCCATCAGGAGGAGGCTCCGAAGGCACCGCAAGGCAGCCTCCCGGACTTTGCGCCGGATTCCACGCCGGAACCCGCAGTGGTTCCGGAGTCCGGCAGGCGGCCCCTTCGCAAGAAGGGCAAGACCGTGACGCCGGCGGCCCCCGTCCAACCGGAGGCGCCGGACAACTTGTTGGAGGCGCTCAAAGGCGCTTCCATTAAGGAAGAACACCGCACTATCATGAGTGCGGTGATTCAGAAGGTTCAGCTCGCCAAGAGCGGGCTGACTGAAGCCTGCAGCAGCCTTCTAACAGGCTTTGAGGTAAGAAGTTAAAAATGTGTAATGTAATACCGCATAGATAGTAGCCCCTAATGCTCGGTTCGGTGTTCGAAAAGAAAAGCCGGATTGAGGATCTAAAAAAGAAATACGCAGGGTTGCTAAAAATTATGTCAATATGGGTTTGCAGGCTGCGCTGCTAACCTCTGCCGCACTGACTGCGGAGGTCGGTGCTTTGAAGCAGGACCTCGAGCGGTCCGAGCAAGAGCTCGGCCGTGCCAAGAAGCAGCTCGAGGACAAAGAAGGTGAGTAACACCACTTTGAATAGTTGCTTACAGAAAAGGATTTAGGTTGCGACAAAAATAACAAGGATAACGTGGGTATTGCAGGGGCCACGAACGAGGTGGCAACCCTGAAGGAGGCTGTGTCCGCGGCCGAACGCAATGCGGCCGCGGAACGGGCAGAGTGAGAGAAGCAGGAGGCGTGGGTGGCGGAGGTGCGACAAGAGCTCCAGCCTCTCATGGAGAAGCATGAGAGTTTGGAGCGCGACTCAAAGACTCGAGAGTCCGAGCTTGCCTCGGCTCTCGAAGGTGCCAAGTCTGCCGAGGCCGAGGCCCATAAGGCCCTCCAGGAGATTGAGATGGTGAAGAAAATAGCGGTGAGTAAGGCATTTTTCATGCAAAGCAAGCATGTTAATGTAAACTACCTGACACTTAGCCGAATTCGGAGCTCTCCAGGGGCGTTTGCAGATCTGCCTCGCAGCGTGTCCGATGCCGCCGCCTTCTACCGAGCTGAGGAGGGGAGCTCAACGGAGAAGGTCTTCTGGTCTCAGTATGCTGAGGCCGGCCATCCGGTGCCCCCTAGCGACCAGCTGAAGCAGCTGGTCGAGCTCCACAAGGTAGCCGAGCAGGCCATGAAGGGCTCGATAGTCCGGCTGTGGCTGGAGAGGCCATGCACAGGAGCTAATTCGGCCCGTCGGCGGCTGGTGGATCGTGCCTCGGTGGAGGTCATCAAGCACTCCGCTTTGTATTGAAGGTGCTCGTCGGGCCCTTGCCAGCGCAAAAGGTGCACTGGGCAGGCTAGATGCGAGAGGCTTATCATCGACGCGCCGCCAGCGGGCAAGGAGTATCGTCGCCCGAGATGTACTATAAGACTGTCTGAAGGGTGCCCGCAAGATTGCGGATGAGTGCCCCGAGATGTAATTATTGAGTAAACTCGCAATGTGTTATCCTCATGCGCTGAAAACTTTGTTCATATGCACTAAGCAACGCTTATTGATTTAAAATATTACCTTCAGGCGGCCGTTTATAAAATCGAGAGATGGCAAGTCGTCGGCTTCAGCCCCCATGCCACGAGTCTTTGGGGTGTTCGGGATAAACTTGAGCACTCTTGTTCCCATTTTGGGTCCATCTAGGAGGCGCTCAACACAACGAACAAGGCAACCGGACTTATAATGCTTGAACACTCTCACTTAGCCATAGAATTCTATAATTTTAAATTTCGGCGAAGCCCCTAGTATTCGGAAGACCGAGTTTGGGGCGCTATCCACGCCTTGGCCGAACATTATCCGGTTCTTCGCTTGAAGCGGCATAAGTCTTTAAGGACTCGAAAAGACCTCTCGAACAGCGACCAGTCTCTCGCCTTATCATGCCAGTTAGTTTTAGCTTTCTCCACTGAGGCGCTCGCCCAGCTCAACCGGGGCGCAATCGCAGTGGTTCTCCTAGTGCTACCTTAGCTGACAGAACGGGACGTAAGGTACCAAAACATGGGAGCCGGGAAAACCTAACTATTGACCCAAGACATGATTCGGAGCCGATTCATATAATGCTATAAGTTCGGGGTGCCGCACTTGTGAAAGTGTTCGGACTTATCACACCATAATGCGGGGAACCTAAGCCCCTGGTGTATTCGGCCGTACCAAAATATACGGGTGCAAGATGTCATTAATGAACATATATGTAAAGTAATGCAATTATAATCAAAAAGTGCTGCATTATTTATTCAAGGAATTCCGCTATGAGTGCGGAATGATACAAATAGTGCGGTAAGCAAGGGATTAGACTAATTAAAGATGTCCCCCTCCAGGGGTGGGCTGCGGACTGGTGTATATAATCAAATTTAATGCTCGCAATGGAGACCACCTGAGTTTTCGTCGCAGCCTTTTTCCCTCCCTGGCTGTTGCATCATGAGTTCGGCGGGTTCACCGCCGGACAGGGCCTCTGGTGAACGGAGTCCTGTGTATAAAAAGAAGGAAAATAAAAAAAGGCGACACACTTGGGAGCCCCTGGTGTGGTCGAGCCGCACTCTGGGTCTGTTGTGGTCGTGCCCCTCCCCCTAGGCCCATGGTATCTCCAGAGCGTAATGATGTACGCGGAGGGATGGTCTTGCAATCATGCAAGGGCTGGGGTTGGGGCCGCATTACGCTGCGTGCTCGGGCGTGCTGTGGTCTTGGTTGATGTTGCTCCGGCGCGTTTGGCGTGTCCGGTCGTTTAACGGCCGGACTCGAAAATTGCCTTAGAAGGCTGCTCAGATTTCGCCGAGAGCCGCCAGATGTTCCTCCGTTCGGGGAGCGTTCCGTATTTCCGTTGACCGTGGTGACTCCGCGAGGGCCTGCATCTTGAGCTTGAGGTATGCGTGTGCGGCACGCGTTGAACTTTGTGAACGCGTTCGTCCAAGCGAGCGTGATAGCCGCCGCGAACGGGACTATGTCGAAGATTAACTCCTCGCTCCGAAATTATCCGGGATCCAAGACCACTTCGGTGTGATGAGCTCGCATAATTGGCCTCAACACCTGGTATGACGCCTTTGAAGGTCGTATTGGTAGGTTTAATCCTTGAGGGGTCTATGCCCATCTTGCGCACTGCATCTTGATAAAGCAGGTTCAGGCTACTGCCGCCGTCCATCAGGACTCTCGTGAGGTGAAATCCATCGACGATTGAGTCTAAGACCAATGCGGCGAATCTGCCATGGCGGATACTGGTCGGATGGTCTCTTCGATCGAAAGTGATCGGGCAAGAGGACCATGGATTGAACTTCGGGGCGACTGGCTCCATCGCATATACGTCCCTTAGTGCACGCTTCCGCTCCCTCTTGGGTATATGGGTTGCGTATATCATGTTTACCGTCCGCACTTGTGGGGGGAAACCCTTCTGTCCTCTACTGTTCAGCGGCCGGGTCTCTTCCTCGTCGTCGCTGTGCAGCCCCTTGTCATTGTTTTCGACAATTAACTTGCCTGCCTGCTTAAATACCCAACAATCTCTGTTGGTGTGGTTAGCTGGCTTTTCGGGGGTGCCATGTATCTGGCATGAGCGGTCGAGTATTCGGTCCAAGTTGGACGGACCCGGAGTGTTTCTTTTGAATGGCTTCTTCCGCTGACCGGGTTTAGAGCCTCGGAATCCGGCGTTGACTGTCGTATCCTCGTTGTTGTCGCTGTTAACGCGGCGTTTGTTTTTGCTTCGACGCGACCTGCCGTTATGGTCCTTAGTATCCGGACTGCCAGCATTTTTGCCGAGGTTGTTGCGGCGAGCTAGCCAGCTATCCTCTCCCGCACAGAAGCGGGTCATTAGTGGTGTGAGGGCTGCCATGGATTTCGGCTTTTCCTGTCCTAGGTGCCGGGCTAGCCACTCGTCGCGGATGTTATGTTTGAAGGCTGCGAGGGCCTGTGCATCCGGACAGTCGACGATTTGATGTTTCTTTGTTAAGAACCGTGTCCAGAACTGTCTGGCCGATTCATCTGGCTGCTGAATTATGTGGCTTAGCTCATCGGCGTCTGGTGGTCGCACATATGTGACCTGGAAGTTGTCGAGGAATGCGGCTTCCAGGTCCTCCCAACACCCAATTGACTCTGCGGGCAGGCTGTTAAGCCAATGCCGAGCTGGTCCTCTAAGCTTGAGCGGGAGATATTTGATAGCATGGAGATCGTCGCCGCGAGCCATATGGATATGAAGGAGATAATCCTCGATCCAAACCGCGGGGTCTGTTGTGCCATCGTAGGATTCGATGTTGACGGGTTTAAACCCTTCAGGGATTGGATGATCCATTACTTCGTCTGTGAAGCATAGTGGGTGTCTTGGCGCCTCAGATTGAGCAATATCATGGCGTAGCTCAAGGGAGCGTTATGCTGCGTGTTCGCCCGCCGAGTTGTTGTATCCGTGGCGATGATATTTGTCGTGGGTGGTAGGCGCCCACGTGATCCATAGATGGATCTGGATTGTCTTGCCTTGTCCTCCAATATATCCCGCAAGTCCGCGCGTTCCCCGTGGCCGTGCTTTTCGAGCGATGCCGGGTGCGGTCTTGATGGAGGGCCCGGATGCCTCTCTATCGCGACCACGGGTGGTTGGTCGACAGCGCCTGGTGATGAAGGTATGTATGCTTCCTCCTCTAATCGGGGGAGCAACTTGCGTTTTGGGTAGCTCTTGGAGGGGCGTTCGAGTTCATACTCTTCGGCCGCGAGGACCTCGGTCCATCTGTCGGCCAGCAGGTCTTGATCAGCTTGAAGCTGCTGCTGCTTTTTCTTTAGGCTATTTGTTGTGGCCATTAGCCTGCGTTTGAAACGCTCTTGTTCGACGGGATCCTCGGGCACGACGAATTCATCGTCGTCGAGGCTTGCCTCATGTCCGGAGGGAGGTATGTAATTATCATCCTCGACCTCTTCGTCTGCCGCTCTCTCGTGAGGGCTTGCTTCTGCATCCTCCTGCGCTGAATCTTGCAGGAGGGGATTGTCTTCGGCACTTTCTGGGGTGTTATTATGTCCCGTGCCGGAATCTCCATTCTTGCTTTGGCGGGATTTAGAGTGGCACCGCTGACGTCGACGCTTGGGCTGTTTCTTTAAGGAATCTGCCTCCGCTGCTTCTTCGCCGTCCCCATCTTTTGGGGTGTCCACCATGTATATGTCATATGACGAGGTGGTCTTCCAAAGCCACATGGCGCTGGTTCTTGATCGTCTCCGGCATCATCGTCCATACCGTCGATGTCTTCGGAGTCATAGTCTAGCATGTCGGTTAGATCGTCGACAGTGGCTACAAAGTGGGTGGTGGGTGGGCTTTGAATTTCTTCGTCGTCCGCATCCCAACCATCCTGGCCATAGTCCGGCCAGGGCTCTCCGGATAGCGAGAGATGTTTTAGCGAATTTAGGATGTCGCCAAAGGGTGAGTGCTGAAAGATGTCCGCAGCGGTGGACTCCATGATCGGCACCCAATCAGATTCGATTGGCAGGGGCGCAGGAGGTTCGGAGTCCGGCAGGGAGTCTGGCACCTCGGAGTCACAAGCTTTATAAGGGACAAGGTCAGTGTTCGGCTCCATCGCCGTGGAAGTCGCAGCTCCCGAGGCGGTGTCCAGCCACTCGTCCTTGATCTGCGCAATCGGCTCCGGAGTATGGGTCAGAGCGGATTCGTGTGCGGCCTCCCAGGTACTGTCCGACGGCAGAGTTAGATCATGCCCATCGCGACAGTGCGGCACGCTTGGTGGCGGCTCGGATCCATCAAAGATCAAGTCTCCGCGGATATCCGCCGTGAAGTTTAGGCTTCCAAATCTGACCTGATGGCCAGGGGCGTAGCTTTCGATCTGCTCCAGATGGCCAAGTGAATTGGCCCGCAGTGTGAAGCCGCCGAATACGAAGATCTGTCCGGGGAGAAAAGTCTCACCTTGGACGGCGTTGTTGTTGATTGAAGAAGCCATCGAGCCTATTGGTGACGACACAGAGGAACTCTCAATGACAGCACCAATGTCGGTGTCAAAACCGGCGGATCTCGGGTAGGGGGTCCTGAACTATGCGTCTAGGCGGATGGTAATAGGAGACAAGGGACACGATGTTTTTACCCAGGTTCGGGCCCTCTCGATGGAGGTAAAACCCTACTCCTGCTTGATTGATATTGATGATATGGGTAGTACAAGAGTGGATCTACCACGAGATCAAGGAGGCTAAACCCTAGAAGCTAGCCTATGGTATGATTGTTATAATGGTTGTTCGTCCTACGGACTAAAACCCTATGGTTTATATAGACACCGGAGAGGGCTAGGGTTACACAGAGTCGATTACAATGGTAGGAGATCTACATATCCGTATCGCCAATCTTGCCTTCCACGCCAAGGAAAGTCCCATCCGGACACGGGACGAAGTCTTCAATCTTTTATCTTCATAGTCTTGGAGTCCGGCGGACGATGATAGTCCGGTTGTCCGGACACCCCCTAGTCGAGGACTCCCTCAGCAGTTTTAACATAATTTCTTTTAATGGAGCATGGTATAGTGGGTACTCCTGGATCTCCAAGTTTCTTTGGTATTCCACCCTTAAAAGTATAATTAGCAAGCATGGTGGAAATTTCAGCTTTCGGTGTCTTTCTTTTATTGGTAATGATATCCTTCATATACTTAGCATAAGGATTTGTTTTGAGCACATCAGTTAATCGCATAGGCAAAAAGATATGTCTAATCATTTCAGCAAAGCGCTCAAAATCCTCATCATCCTTTTTATTGGATGGTTTGGGAGGAAAAGGCATGGGTTTCTGAACCCATGGTTCTATTTCTTTACCATGTTTCCTAGCAACAAAGTCTCTCTTATCATAACGTTGATTCTTTGATTGTGGGTTATCAAGATCAACAGCAGGTTCAACTTCTACATCATTATCATTACTAGGTTGAGCATCATCATGAACATCATCATTAATATTTTCACTAGGTTGATGTTCATTACCAGATTGTGTTTCAGCATTAGACATAGATATATCATTTGGATTCTCAGATGATTCAGCAATAGGTTCACTTGAAGTTTGCAAAGTCCTATCATTTTTCTTTTTCTTCCTTTTAGAAGAAGTAGGTACATCAATATTATTTCTCTGAGAATCTTGCTCAATTCTCTTGGGGTGGCGTTCAGGATACAAAGGTTCCTGAGTAGTTCTACCAGTTCTAGTAGCCACTCTAACAGCATAATCATTTTTCTTACTATTGATTTCATTGAGCAAATCATTTTGAGCCTTAAGTACTTGTTCTACTTGAGTGGTAACCATAGAAGCATGTTTCCTAACAAGTTTAAGTTCACATCTAACATCGGCCCTATAATCACCCAAGTGTTTGATCATATAGGTATTTTGTTTCAATTGTCTACCAAAATAAGCATTGAAGTCTTCTTGCTTAAACATAAAGTTATCAAACTCATCCAAGCACTGACTAGCAAACGTATAGTGTGGAATATCACCTTCATCAAATCTATAGAGAGAATTTACCTTTACTACCTGTGTCGGGTTATCGTGATTAGGAGGTTCTACAATAGGTAATGGATCAAGATCATATGGTTCTTCGATAGGCGGTAAATTAAGACCATGCATTTGTTCAATAGGAGGTAAATTCTTAACATCTTCAGCTTTAATACATTTTTCCTTCATAGATTTCTTTGCCTCTTGCATATCTTCAAGACTGAGAAATAGAACACCTCTATTCTTCGGAGTTGGTTTAGTAATAGGCTCACTAATTGGCTCAGGAGCTGGCTCAGGAGCTGGCTCAGGAGGTGCCCAATTATTTTCATTTGTTAACATATTATTCAATAGAATTTCAGCTTCATCCGGTGTTCTTTCCCTGATAAGAGAACCAGCACAACTATCCAGGTAATCTCTGGAAGCATCGGTTAGTCCATTATAAAAGATATGAAGTATTTCATTTTTCTTAAGAGGATGATCAGGCAAAGCATTAAGTAACTTGAGAAGCCTCCCCCAACCTTGTGGGAGACTCTCTTCTTCAATTTGCACGAAGTTGTATATTTCCTTTAAAGCAGCTTGTTTCTTATGAGCAGGGAAATATTTAGCAGAGAAGTACTAAATCATATCCTGGGGACCACGCACACAACCAGGATCTAGAGAATTAAACCATATCTTAGCATCACCCTTTAATGAGAACGGAAATATTTTAAGGATATAAAAGTAGTGAAATCTCTCATCATTAGTGAACAGGCTGGCTATATCTTTTAATTTAGTAAGATGTGCCACAACAGTTTCAGATTCATAACCATGAAAACGATCAGATTCAACCAAAGTAATTATATCAGGATCAACAGAGAATTCATAATCCTTATCGGGAACACAAATAGGTGAAGTAGCAAAAGCAGGGTCAGGTTTCATTCTATCTCTAAGAGATTCTTTTCTCCATTTAACTAATAGCCTCTTAAGTTCGTTTCTATCTTTGCAGGAAAAGTAGCTGCAGAAGATTCCATATCAAAAACATAACCCTCAGGAATAACACGCATATCTTCATCATCAATTTCATCCACATTATCAGTTTCAATAATTTCTTTCTCTCTAGCCCTAGTAATTAGTTCATCAACAAATTCACAAAGGGGCACAGTAGTATCAAGCATAGAAGTAGTTTCATCATAAGTATCATGCATAGCACAAGTGGCATCATCAATAACATGTGACATATCAGAACGAATAGCAGAAGCGGGTTTAGGTGTCGCAAGCTTACTCAAAACAGAAGGTGAATCAAGTGCAGAGCTAGATGGCAGTTCCTTACCTCCCCTCGTAGTTGAGGGATAAATTGTTGTCTTAGCGTCTTTCAAATTCTTCATAGTGTCCAGCAGATATAAATCCCAAGTAACTCAAAGAATAGAGCTATGCTCCCCGGCAACGGCGCCAGAAATTAGTCTTGATAACCCACAAGTGTAGGGGATCGCAACAACTTTCGAGGGTAGAGTATTCAATCCAAATTTATTTATTCGACACAAGGGGAGCCAAAGAATATTCTCAACTATTAGCAACTGAGTTGTCAGTTCAGCCACACCTGGATAACTTAATATCTGCAGCAAGGTATTTAGTAGCAAAGTAGTATGATAGTAGTGGTAACGGTAAAAAAAGAGTAATGAAAGCAAAAGTAATATTTTTGGTGTTTTGTAATGATTGTAACAGTAACAACGGGAAAGTAAATAAGCGAGAACCAGTATATGGAAATCTCGTAGGCATTGGATCGGTGATGGATAATTATGCCGGATGTGGTTCATCATGTAACAATCATAACATAGGGTGACATAGAACTAGCTCCAATTCATCAATGTAATGTAGGCATGTATTCCGAATATAGTCATACGTGCTTATGGAAAAGAACTTGCATGGCATATTTTTGTCCTACCCTCCCGTGGCTGCGGGGTCCTAATGGAAACTAAGGGATATTAAGGACTCCTTTTAATAGAGAACCGGAACAAAGAATTAGCACATAGTGAATACATGAACTCCTCAAACTATGGTCATCACCGAGAAGTATCCCGATTATTGTCACTTCGGGGTTGTCGGATCATAACACATAATAGGTGACTATAGACTTGCAAGATAGGATCAAGAACACACATATATTCATGAAAACATAATAGGTTCAGATCTGAAATCATGGCACTCGGGCCCTAGTGACAAGCATTAAGCATAGCAAAGTCATAGCAACATCAATCTCAGAACATAGTGGATACTAGGGATCAAACCCTAAAAAAACTAACTCGATTACATGATAGATCTCATCCAACCTTTCACCGTCCAACAATCCTACGATGGAATTACTCACACACGACGGTGAGCATCATGAAATTGGTGATGGATGATGGTTGATGATGACGACGACGATGAATCCCCCTCTTCGGAGCCCCGAACGGACTCCAGATCAGCCATCCCGAGAGGTTTTAGGGCTTGGCAGCGGCTCCGTATCGTAAAACATGATGATTTCTTCTCTCTGATTTTTTTTCTCCCCAAAAGCAAATATATAGAGTTGGAGTTGGCGTCCGAGGAGCTCCAGGGGGCCCACAAGGTAGTGGGCACGCCCTAGGGGGGGGCGCTCCCACCCTCGTGGACAGGGTGTGGGCCCCCTGGTCTTCATCTTTGGCGAGGATTTTTTATTATTATTTATTAGATGTTCCGTGGAGTTTCAGGTCATTCCGAGAACTTTTGTTTTCTGCACATAAAACAACATCATGGCAATTCTGCTGAAAACAGCGTCAGTCCGGGTTAGTTCCATCCAAATCTTACAAGTTAGAGTCCAAAACAAGGGCAAAAGTGTTTGAAAAAGTAGATACGACGGAGACGTATCAGTGATTTTTTTGGGAGGAAGAAGAAGTGTGTGGATGCAGGAATAAGTGGAGGGGAGCCACCGTGAGCCCACAAGGCAGGGGGCGCGCCCACTCGTGCCCAGGTGCATGCTCCCCCTGCTGTGTTCTTAGTTCCAGATATTCTCAAATATTCCAGAAAAAATCATATTTCAATTTCAGGGCATTTGGAGAACTTTTATTTTTGGGGTATTTTTTATTGCACGGATAATTCAGAAAACTGACAGAAAACTACTATTTTTACATTATTTAATCTAAATAACAGAAAGTAAAAAGGGGGTACAGAATGTTGTGCCTTCTCACTTCATCCATCTCATGTTCATCAAAAGGAATCCACTAACAAGGTTGATCAGGTCTTGTTAACAAACTCATTCTAAATCGCATGAAACCGGAGAAATTTCGAATAACACTATGTTACCTCAATGGGGATATGCACATCCCCAATAATAATAATATCATATCTCTTTTTGACAGTAGGAAGAGGAAATTCAAAACCTCCAAAAATAATCGATGGAATTTTTCCAATAGAGTTGATACTATGAACTTGAGGTTGTTTCCTCGGAAAGTGTGTCGTATGCTCATTACCATTAACATGAAAAGTGACATTGCCTTTGTTGCAATCCATAACAGCCCCTGCAGTATTCAAAAAGGGTCTTCCATGAATAATAGACATACTATCGTCCTCGGGAATATCAAGAATAACAAAGTCTGTTAAAATAGTAACATTTGCAACAACAACAGGCACATCCTCACAAATGCCGACAGGTATAGCGGTTGATTTATCAGCCATTTGCAAAGATATTTCAGTAGGTGTCAACTTATTCAAATCAAGTCTACGATATAAAGAGAGAGGCATAACACTAACACCGGCTCCAAGATCACATAAAGCAGTTCTAACATAATTTCTTTTAATGGAGCATGGTATAGTTGGTACTCCTAGATCTCCTAGTTTCTTAGATATTCCACACTTGAAAGTATAATTAGCAAGCATGGTGGAAATTTCAGCTTCCGGTATCTTTATTTTATTAGTAATAATTTCTTTCATATACTAAGCATAAGGATTCATTTTGAGCATATCAGTTAATCGCATACGCAAAAAGATAGGTCTAATCATTTCAGCAAAGCGCTCAAAATCCTCATCATCCTTTTTCTTGGATGGTTTGGGAGGAAAAGGCATGGGTTTCTGAACCCATGGTTCTCTTTCTTTACCGTGCTTCCTAGCAACAAAATCTCTCTTATCATAACGTTGATTCTTTGATTGTGGGTTATCAAGATCAACAACAGGTTCAATTTCTAGATCATTATCATTGCTAGGTTGAGCATCAACATGAACATCATCATTAACATTATTACTAGGTTCGTGTTCATCACCAGATTGTGTTTCTGCATCAGAAATAGAAATATCATTAGGATTCTCATGTGTGTCTACAACAGGTTCACTAGAAGCAGGCAAAGTCCTATCATTTTTCTTTTTCTTCTTTTTAGAAGGACTAGGTGCATCTATATTATTTCTCTGAGAATCCTGCTCAATTCTCTCAGGATGGCCTTCAGGATACAAAGGTTCCTGAGTCATTTTACCAGTTCTAGTAGCCACTCTAATAACATAGTCATTATTCTTACTATTCAATTCACCAAGCAAATCATTCTGAGCTTTAAGTACTTGTTCTACTTGAGTGGTAACCATAGAAGCATGTTTACTAATGAGTTGAAGTTCACCTTTAACTCTAGACATATAATCACTCAAGTGTTCAAGCATATCGGAATTGTGTTTCAATTATCTACCAACATAAGCATTGAAGTCTTCTTGTTTGACAAAAAAATTATCAAACTCATCTAAGCATTGGCTAGCAGACTTATAGCGAGGGACATCACCTTCATCTAATCTATAGAGAGAATTTACCTTTACTACCTGTGTCAGGTTATCAATACCATGAGTTTGTTCAATAGGTAATGTATTAATATCATATATTTCTTCAACATGTGGTGAATTAAGACCATGTATTTCTACAATAGGAGGTAAATTCTTAACATCTTCAGCTTTAATACCCTTTTCTTTCATAGATTTCTTTGCCTCTTGCATATCTTCAGGACTGAGAAATAGAACACCTCTTTTCTTCGGAGTTGGCTTAGGAGTTGGTTCAGGAAGTGTCCAATTGTTTTCATTTTTCAACATATTATTCAATAGAATTTCTGCTTGATCTGGTGTTCTTTCCCTGAAAACCGAACCAGCACAACTATCCAGGTGGTCTCTGGAAGCATCATTTAGTCCATTATAAAAGATATCAAGTATTTCATTTTTCTTAAGAGGGTGATCAGGCAAAGCATTAAGTAATTGGAGAAGCCTCCCCAAGCTTGTGGGAGACTCTCTTCTTCAATTTGCACAAAATTATATATATCCCTTAAAGCAGCTTGTTTCTTATGAGCAGGGAAATATTTAGCAGAGAAATAGTAAATCATATCCTGTGGACTACACACACAACCAGGATCAAGAGAATTAAACCATATCTTAGCATCACCCTTTAATGAGAATGGAAATATTTTAAGGATATAAAAGTAGCGAGTTCTCTCATCATTAGTGAACAGGGTGGCTATATCATTTAATTTAGTAAGATGTGCCACAACAGTTTCAGATTCCATTTAATTTAGTAAGATGTGCCACAACAGTTTCAGATTCATAACCATAAAAAGGATCAAATTCAACCAAAGTAATTATATCAGGATCAATAGAGAATTCATAATCCTTATCAGTAACAAAGATCGGTGAAGTAGCATAAGCAGGATCATATTTCATTCTAGCATTCAGAGTTTTTTTTAAGCTTAGCTAATAATTTCTTAAGATCACTTCTATCATTGCAAACAAGAAAGTCTATAGCAGTTTCTTCATCCATAACATAGCCCTCAGGCACAACATGCAATTCGTATTTATTGGGAGAGTCTTCATCATCACTTTCATCAATATTATCAGTTTCAATAATTTCATTCTCTCTAGCCCTAGCAAGTTGTTCATCAAGAAATTCACCAAGTAGCACAGTAGTATCAAGCATAGAAGTAGTTTCATCATAAGTATCATGCATAGCAAAATTGGCATCATCAATAACATGCGACATATCAGAATTAATAGCAGAAGCAAGTTTTGGTGTCACAAGCTTACTCAAAACAGAAGGTGAATCAAGTGCAGAGCTAGATGGCAGTTCCTTACCTCCCCTCGTAGTTGACGGATAATTTTTTCACGTCTTTCAAGTTCTTCATAGTGACCAGAAGATATAAATCCCAAGTGACTCAAAGAGTAGAGCTATGCTCCTTGGCAGCGGTGCCAGAAAATAGTATTGATAACCCACAAGTATAGGGGATCGCAACAGTTTTCGAGGGTAGAGTATTCAACCCAAATTTATTGATTCGACACAAGGGGAGCCAAAGAATATTCTCAAGTATTAGCAGCTGAGTTGTCAATTCAACGACACCTGGATAACTTAGTATCTATAGCAAAGTATTTCGTAGAAAAGTAATATGGAAGTAAAGGTAACAGTAGCAAAAGTAATATTTTTGGGTTTTGTAGGGATTGTAACAGTAGCAACGGAAAAGTAAATAAGCGAAGAACAGTATGTGAAAAGCTCGTAGGCATTGGATCGATGATGGAGAATTATGCCGGATGCGGTTCATCATGTAACACTCATAACATAGGGTGACACAGAACTAGCTCGAATTCATCAACGTAATGTAGGCATGCATTCGGAATATAGTCATATGTGCTTATCGAAAAGAACTTGCATGACATCTTTTGTCCTACCCTCCCGTGGCAGCGGGGTCCTAATGGAAACTAAGGGATACTAAGGCCTCCTTTTAATAGAGTACCGGACCAAAGCATTAACACATAGTGAATACATGAACTCCTCAAACAATGGTCATCACCGGGAGTGGTCCCGATTATTGTAACTTTGGGGTTGCCGGATCATAACACATAGTAGTTGACTATAGACTTGCAAGATAGGATCAAGAACTCGCATATATTCATGAAAACATAATAGGTTCAGATCTGAAATCATGGCACACGGGCCCTAATGACAAGCATTAAGCATAGCAAAGTCATAGCAACATCAATCTCAGAACATTGTGGATACTAGGGATCAAACCCTACCAAAACTAACTCGATTACATGATAAATCTCATCCAACACATCACCGTCCAGCAAGCCTACGATGGAATTACTCACGCAAGGCGGTGAGCATCATGAAATTGGTGATGGAGGATGGTTGATGAGGACGATGGCGATGGATTCCCCTCTCTGGAGCCCCAAACGGACTCCAGATCAGCCCTCCCGAGAGAGTTTAGGGCTTGGCGGCGGCTCCGTATCGTAAAACGTGATGAATCTTTCTCTCTGATTTTTTCTCCCCGAACACGAATATATGGAGTTGCAGTTGAGGTCGGTGGAGCTCTAGGGGGGCAGGCGCGCCCCGCACTCTCGTGGAAAGGGTGTGGGCCCCCTGGCCTTGATTCTTTCGCCAGTATTTTTTATTATTTCCAAAAATAATCTCCGTGGAGTTTCAGGTCATTCCGAGAACTTTTGTTTCTGCACATAAATAACACCATGGCAATTCTGCTGAAAACAGCATCAGTCCGGGTTAGTTCCATTCAAATCATGCAAGTTAGAGTCCAAAACAAGGGCAAAAGTGTTTGGAAAAGTAGAAACGACGAAGACGTATCAATGAACAACCCCTCCAGTACCGACTAATCTTTGACAGACGTCGCACTCTCCATATTGCTCTCCCTACTCCTACTTTCTTTGACTTTCAGGCAAAAAGGAGATATGTTATAACCAGGGAGGAGGCGAACGAGTACTAGAGGAGGACGGAGGCAGCTCGCCTCCAAGCTGCAGCTCTTGAGGCAGTAGCCGCTGCATCTCAGTACATTCCTAGTTACAAATTTGGATATCCGCAAGGCCATCTGTCGGTGTCAAAACCGGCGGATCTCGGGTAGGGGTCCCGAACTGTGCGTCTAGGCGGATGGTAACAGGAGACGAGGGACACGATGTTTTACCCAGGTTTGGGCCCTCTCGATGGAGGTAAAACCCTACGTCCTGCTTGATTAATATTGATGATATGGGTAGTACAAGAGTGGATCTACCACGAGATCAAGGAGGCTAAACCCTAGAGCTAGCCTATGGTATGATTGTTGTCATGTATGTTGTGTCCTACGGACTAAAGCCCTCCAGTTTATATAGACACCGGAGGATGCTAGGGTTACACAGAGTCGGTTACAATGGTAGGAGATCTACATATCCGTATTGCCAAGCTTGCCTTCCACACCAAGGAAATTCCATCCGGACACGGGACGGAGTCTTCAATCTTGTATCTTCGTAGTCTTGGAGTCCGGCGGACGATGATAGTCCGGCTGTCCGGACACCCCTAGTCGAGACTCCTCGGTAGCCCTCGAACCAGGCTTCAATGACGATTAGTCCGGCGCGCATAATGTTCGGCATTGCAAGGCGGGTTCCTCCCTTGAATAATCCAAAGAAGATCATGAACACCAGGATAGTGTCTGGCTCTGCAAAATAAATTCCACCTTCCACCGTAGAGAGAATAAAATGTACACTAGTCCAATCTGTTGACGTATTATGCGGCGTGACATCACACCACTACCAAGCCTTTGTTTGAATCATTTTTTACTATACCACCTCAGCACGTTTAGCGAAGCAGTTTCCTTGGCACGTCTTGTCGAAGCAGAGATCGTGTTGCCCTTATTCCGGGATTCTCATCAATACGGACGTGGGTGACCCAACCGCGCCATTGATGGTGGCGCTTGGGAGATAAGCGAGTTTTACCAGGCGGTGGGGGCGCTTGCAGTTTAAATCCGCCTATATATACGGATAAGGATTTACCTTCTCACCTACGCCTTCTTCCTCCTTTGCTTATCCATCTCCGCGCACTCAAGCTCCAACGCCCAAGCTCGCGCATCTCGCCTCGACCTTCTCCGAATATGTCCGGAGCGGGAGGCAAATGGTTGGCCTCCACCGTTAAGGAGGAGCACATCACCAAGCTGCGCAGCGCCGGATACCTCTCCGGTGATATCGCGCATCGGCTGCCCGACGAGGGGCAGCTCATCCCTACCCCTGGGCCCCATGAGAGGGTCGTCCTCCTTCCCCACTTGCTCCGCGGACTGGGCTTTCCACTCCACCCATTCGTCCGGGGGATCATGTTTTACTATGGCCTGGATTTCCACGATCTGGCGCCGAACTTCATCCTCAACATCTCGCGTTTATCGTGGTGTGCGAGGCCTTCCTCGCATCCGCCCCACTTCGACTGTGGCTCAAGACTTTCAACGTCAAGCCGAAGGTTGTGAAGGGCACGCAAGCGAAATGCGGAGGCGCTATGTTGGGTAAGTTGCCCAACGTCCTTTGGCTCGAAGGGGCCTTCGTGGACTCCGTCAAGGGGTGGCAATCGGGGTGGTTCTACATCACCGAGCCGCGCAAGCCCGCATGGGCGGCGGCCCCCGAGTTTAGATCTGGTGTCCCCACGCAGCTCACCTCCTGGAAAGAGAAGGGCTTGCTGTGGGGCAATCTGAAGGAGGTGACGGGACTCCGAGCCTGCATCCAGAAGCTGGTGAGCAATAAGCTCAGGCTCGTCGACGTGGTCCAAGTCATGCTCATCCGCGGATTCTCACATGCCAAGACGGGCATTCAATGCGTGGGAGTTCAATCGAGAACAGCACCAGGTATGAGCGGGCTCTTTGATCGACATCTGGCGTGTGGAGGTGTTGTTTAAGGCGCGAAGCCCCGCATCCGTGACGGAAGATCGCGGATTTCGCTCGCAGCATCCGGCTGACGAGGTAAGTGATTCAACCCTGTTACGGGACACTTGTGGTAATTAAACCGATTCTAAGAAGGTTTCAATCTCTCTTTTCCTTTGACAGGAATGGATGGAGAAGGCCAAGCAGCTCATCAGCCCGGCTCCCATGCCAGAAGACCCAGAGAACACCCGTTTAGCAGGGCTGCTGGTTCCGGCACCGCACGTGGTGCCGGAGAAGAAGGCCAAGAAGGTGGCCGCGGGGACTCGAAAGAGTTCCCGCAATCAGGCGTCCGACAACGAGGCGGACTCCTCCCCTGAAGATGAGGAGGAGGAGGACTCTCTCCCGGAGGAGGGAGAGAAGAAGAGGAAGGCTTCCCCAATAGGGGAGGCTGAAGGGTCCAAAAGGGGGAGAACTATCCCCCCAGACAGTTTCGCCAACACCACCGTTGGCGAGGATGAGTGGCCTCCAAGGGCCAGGCGTCCGGCAAGATCGTAAGTGTCCGGATCCTTGATATGTAATTTCTTTCGTGTCGCTTAGTGTCCTTCTAATGCCGCGTTCTGTCCGTAGTCCGGCCAATGACGATCTCCCCGCTTCATCGAGCGGGTCGTTGGCCCCGTCGGATGTGGATTCACTTCCGACCGCCTCTACCCCCCGCGCCGACGAGGACGCCGAGGTGGGATCCTAGAGAGGGACCCATCAGGAGGAGGCTCGGAGGCACCGTCGAGCTGCCTCCGGATTTTGTGCGGACTCTACGCCGGAACCAGTGTGGTTCGAGTCCGCGGCGCCCTTCAAAGAAGGGCAAGACCGTGACACCGGCGACCTCCGTCCAACGAGCGCGGATAACTTGTTGGGCGCTTCCATCAAGAAAGAACACCGCACTATCATGAGTGCGGTGATTGAAAGGTTCAGCTCGCCAAGAGCGGGCTGACCAAGCTTCGCATCAGCCTTCTAACGGCTTTGAGGTAAGAAGTTAAAGTTATGTAATGTAATACCGCATAGACGGTAGCCCACGATGCTCGGTTCGATTGTTCAAAAGAAAAGCGGATTGAGGATCTAAAAAGAAATATGCAGGGTTGCTAAAACTTATGTCAATATGGGTTTGCGAGGCTGCGCTGCCGACCTCTGCCGCACTAACGGTGGAGGTCGATGTCTTGAAGCAGGATCTCGGCGGTCGGCGAGAGCTCGCCATGCGAAGAAGCAGCTCGAGGACAAAGAAGGTGAGTAACACCACTTTGAATAGTTACCTTCTGAGAAAAGGATTTTGGTTGCAATAAAGTTAACAAGGATAATATGGGTATTGCGGGGCCCACGAGCGAGGTGGCAGCCACGAAGGAGGTGTGTCCGCGGCGAGCGCAGGCGGCCGCTGAACGGGCAGAGCGAGAAAAGGGAGGCACGGGTGGCGGAAGTTCGGCAAGAGATCCGGCTCTCATGGAGAAGCATGAGAGTTTGGGCGTGACTCAAGACTCGAGTCGAGCTTGCCTCGGCTCTCGAAAGTGCCAAGTCCACCAAGGCCGAGGCCGTAAGGCCCTTCGGAGGTTGAAGATATAAAGAAGATAGCGGCGGTAAGGCATTTTTCATGCAAAGCAGGCATGTTAATGTAAACTACGACACTTACCCGCATTCGAGCTCTCGAGGCGTTTGCGGATCTGCCAGCGTGGTCGTCCGATGCCGCCGCATTATATCGTGGCAAGGAGGGAGCTCGACGGAGAAGGTCTTCGGTCTCAATCTGCCGAGGCCGGCCATCCGGTGCCCCAAGCGACCAGGTGAAGCGGCTGGTCGAACTCCTAAGGTAGGCGAGGAGGCCATGAAGGGCCTTATAGTCCGGTTTGGCTCTTTGAACAGGTCGTGCTGGGAGCTACTTGCCTCGTCTGGCGGCTGGTGGATCGTGCCTCGGGTGGAGGTCATCAAGCGCTCCGCCTGTATTGAAGGTGCTCGACGGGCCCTCGCCGGCACAAAGGTGCATTGGGGCAGGTTGGATGCGGAGAAGCTTCTCACGGACCCACCACCACCGGGCAAGGAGTATCGCACGCCCGAAATGTATTATAAAACTGTCCTGAAGGGAGCCCGCGATATTGCGGATGAGTGCCCCAGAAATGTAATCTTTGAGTAAACTTGCTATGTATTATCCTGTGCGCTGAAACTTTGTTCATGTGCGCCTTGAGAAACGCTTGTTTAATTTAAAATATTACCTTCTGTGCGGCCGTTTATAAAATCTGAGAGATGGCAAGTCGTTGGCTTCAGCCCCCAAGCCACGAGTGCTGGGGTGTTCGGGATAAACTTGAGCACTCTTGTTCCCATTTTTGGGTCCATCTAGGGAGGCGCTCAACACAATGAACAAGGCAACCGGACTTATAATGCTTGAACACTCTCACTTAGCCATAGAATTCTATAATTTTAAATTTTGGCAAAGCCCACGGTATTCGAAGACCGAATCCGGGCGCTATCCACGCCGTCGAACATGGTCCGAACTTCGCAAGTGGCGTGAGTCTTTAGGACCGAAAAGACCTCTCGAACAGCGACCAGTCTCTCGCCTTATCATGCCAGTCAGTTTAGCTTTCTCCTTTGAGGCGCTCGTGCGGCTCAGCCGGGCGCAATCGCGAGTGGTTCTCCCGTGCCACCTTAGCCAATGAGAATGGAGCGTAAGGCACCAAAACGTGGGAGCCGGGCAAACCCAACTATTGACCCAAGACATGATTCGGAGCCGATTCATATAATGCTATAAGTTCGGGGTGCCGCACTTATGAAAGTGTTCGGACTTATCACACCATAGTGTGGGGAACATAAGCCCCTGGCGTATTAGGCCGTACCAAAATATACGGGTGCAAGATGTCATGTAATGAGCATATATATATATATATAAGGTAATGTAATTGCAGTCAAAAAAGGTGCTGCATTATTTATGAAAGAAAGTCTGCAATGAGCGCGGACTGATACAAATAGTGCGGTAAGCAAGGGATTTGGACTAATTAAACATGTCCCCCCTCCAGGGGTGAGCTGCGGACTTGGTGTATATAATCGAATTTAATGCTCGTAATTGAGACCACACGAGTGTTAAATGCAGCCTTTTTTTCGCCCCATTTGTTGCATCATGAGTTGGCGGGTTCACCGCGGACGGAGCCTCTGTTAGCGGAGTCTGTGTACACACGAAGGAAAATAATAATAAAGGGGGCATACTTGCAGGCCTGGTGTGGTCGAACCGCACTCTGGGTCCATTGCGATCGTGCCTTCCCTGCGCCCATGGTACCTCCAAAGCGTAATGATGTACACGGAGGTTATTCTTGCAATCACGCAGCGGCGGGGGTTGGGGCCGCATTACTCTGGCGATGCTCGATCGCGCCAGTGGACTTGGTTGGTATTATTTGGCGCGTTTTGCTTGTATCCGCCGTTTAACGGCGGACTCGAAATTGCCTTAAGAGGCTGCTCAGACTTACGCCGCGAGAGCATTGTATGTTCCTCCGTTCGGAGGGCGTTCCGTATTCCGTTGACCGTGATGACTCCATGAGGGCCTGGCATCTTGAGCTTGAGGTATGCATAATGCGGCACGCGTTGAATTTTGCAAGCGCGTTCGTCCGGCGAGCGTGTTAGCCGCCGAAAACGGGACTATGTCGAAGATTAACTCCTCGCTCGGAAATTATCCGGGATCCAAGACCACTTCCATTGTGGTGAGCACTGTCAGCTTGGCTTCCACTCTGGTATGACACCTTTACTGAGTTGTCTTTGTAGGTTTAATCCTTGAGGGTCTATGCCCATCTTGCGCACTATATCCCGATAAAGCAGGTTCGAGGCTACTACCGCCGTCCATCAGGACTCTCGTGAGGTGAAATCCATCGACGATTGGGTCTAAAACCAATGCGGCGAATCCGCCATGGCGTATGCTGGTCGGATGGTCTCTTCGATCGAAAGTGATCGGACAAGAGGACCATGGATTGAACTTCGGGGCGACTGGCTCCATCGCATAGACATCCCTTAGTGCGCGCTTCCTCTCCCTCTTGGGTATATGGGTCGCGTAAATCATGTTCACCGTCCGCACTTGTGGGGGAAAACCCTTCTGTCCTCTATTGTTCGGCGGTCGGGTCTCCTCCTCGTCGTCGCTGTTTAGCCCCTTGTCATTGTTTTCGGCAATTAACTTGCCTGCCTGCTTGAACACCCAGCAATCTCTATTAGTGTGATTAGCTGGTTTTTCGGGGGTGCCATGTATCTGGCATAAGCGGTCGAGTATTCGGTCCAAATTGGACGGACCCGAGTGGTTCTTTTGAATGGCTTCTTCCGTTGACCGGGTTTAGAGCCTCGGAATCCGGCGTTGACTGCCGTATCCTCCTTATCGTCGCCGTTAATGCGGCGTTTGTTTTTGTTTCGACGTGAACTACCGTTGTTGTCTTTAGTATCCGGACTATCAGAAATTTTACCGAGATTGTTGCTGCGAGCTAGCCAGCTATCCTCTCCCGCGCAGAAGCGGGTCATTAATGATGTGAGGGCTGCCATAGTTTTCGGCTTTTCCTGTCCCAGGTGTCTGGCTAGCCATTCGTCGCGGATGTTATGCTTGAAGGCTGCAAGGGCCTCTGCATCCGGACAGTCGATGATTTGGTTTTTCTTTGTCAGGAACCGTGTCCGGAATTGTCTGGCCGATTCGTCTGGCTGTTGAATGGTGTGGCTTAGGTCATCGGCGTCTGGTGGTCGCATACTTTGTCGTGCCACAAGTTGTCGAGAATGCGGCTTCGTGTCTTCCCAGCACCAATTGACTCTGCGGGCAAGCTGTTTAGCCAATGCCGAGCTGGTCCTTTAAGCTTGAGGGAGATACTTGATGGCATGGAGATTGTCGCCATGGGCCATATGGATATGGAGAAGATAATCTTGATCCAAACCATGGTCTGTTGTGCCATCGTAGGATTCGATGTTTGAGGTTTAAACCCTTGAGGGATTTGATGATCCATTACTTCGTCGATGAAGCATAGTGGGTGTCGGCGCCTCAGATTGAGCAATATCACGGCGCACCTCGAGAGCGCTGTCTGCTGTGTTCGGCCCGGCGGTTATTGTATCCAGCGGCGATATTCGTCATGGGTCGTGGGCCCCCGTGATCCGTTGATGGATCTGGATTGCCTTGCTTTGTCCTCAATATGTCTCGCAAGTCCGTAGCGTTCCATTTTGGCCGTACTTTTGGAGCGATGCGAGTGCGGTCTTGGCTAGGGGCACGGATGCCCCTCTGTCACGACCACGGGTGGTCGGTCGGCCGTATCGTCTTGCCGGTGATGGAGGTATGTATGCTTCCTCCTCTAATCGGGGAGCAGCTTGCGTCTTAGGTAGCTTTTGGAGGCGTTCGAGTTTATGCTCTTGACGCGAGGACCTCGGTCCATCGATCGGCCAGCAGGTCCTGATCAGCTTGAAGCTGTTGCTGCTTTTTCTTTAGGCTGTTTGGTGTGGCGATAAGCCTGCGCTTGAAATGCTCTTGTTCGACGGGATCCTCAGGTACGACGAATTCGTCATCGTCGAGGCTTGCTTCGTCTTCGGAGGGAGGCATAGAGTTATGATCCTCAACCTCTTAAATCGCCGCCCTCTCGTGAGGGCTTATACGCATCCTCTGCGCTGAGTCTTCTTTGGAGGATTGCCTTCGGCACTCTATGGGGTATTATTATCTCCTGTGCCGGAATCTCCATTCTTGCTGTGGCGGGATTTAGAGCGGCACCGCTGCCGCCGGCGTTTGGGTTGCTTCTTTAAAGAGTCTGCCTCCACTGCTTTTTGCCCGTCCCCGTCTTTTGGGGTGTCCACCATGTATATGTCGTATGACGAGGTGGTCTTCGATGCCACTGTGGTATTGGTTCTGATAAATCTCCGGCATCGCCGTCCATAAGCGTCGATGTCGCCGGAGTCGTAGTCTAGCATGTCGGTTAGATCGTCGGCGGTGGCTACAAAGTGGGTGGTGGGTGGGCTCTGAATTTCTTCGTCGTCTGTACCCCAACCATCCGGCCATAGTCCGGCGAGACTCTCCGATAACAAGAGATGCTTTAGCGAATTTAGGATGTCGCCAAAGGCGAGTGTTGGAAGATGTCCTCGGCGGTGAATTCCATAACCGGCGCCCAATCCGAATCGATTGGTAGGGGCGCGGGAGGTTCGGAGTCCGGCAAGGAGTCCGGAACCTCAGAATCACGAGTTTCGCGATGGAAAAGATTAGTGTTCGGCTCTATCACCGTGTAAGTTGAAGCCCCCGAGGTGGTGTTCATCCACCGATCCTCGATCTGGGCGATCGGCTCCGGACTGAAGGCCGAAGCGGATTCGTGTGCGGCCACCAAGGCACTGTCCGGCGACAGAGCTAGATCACGCCCATCGTAACAGTGCGGCTCGCTTGGCTGTGGCTCGAGTGCGTCGAAGATCAAGTCTCCGCGGACATCAGCCGTGAAGTTTAGACTTCCAAATCTGACCTGACGGCCAGGGGCGTAGCTTTCGATCTGCTGCAGATGGCCAAGCGAATTAGCCCGCAGTGCGAATCCGCCGAATAAGAAGATCTGTCCGGGGAGAAAAGTCTCATCCTGGACAGTGTTGTTGGTTGAAGATGCCATCGGGCCTATCGGTGACGACACAGAGGAACTCTCAATGAAAGCACCAATGTCGGTGTCAAAACTGGCGGATCTCGGGTAGGGGGTCCCGAACTGTGCGTCTAGGCGGATGGTAATAGGAGATGAGGGACACGATGTTTTACCCAGGTTTGGGCCCTCTCGATGGAGGTAAAACCCTATGTCCTGCTTGATTAATATTGATGATATGGGTAGTACAAGAGTGGATCTACCACGAGATCAAGGAGGCTAAACCCTAGAGCTAGCCTATGGTATGATTGTTGTCATGTATGTTGTGTCCTATGGACTAAAGCCCTCCGGTTTATATAGACACTGGAGGAAGCTAGGGTTACACAGAGTCGGTTACAATGGTAGGAGATCTACATATCCGTATTGCCAAGCTTGCCTTCCACGCCAAGGAAAGTCCCATCCGGACACGGGACGAGGTCTTCAATCTTGTATCTTCGTAGTCTTGGAGTCCGGCGGATGATGATAGTCCGGCTGTCTGGACACCCCCTAGTCCAGGACTCCCTCACCATCCGTGGGCACAGACCAACTTAGGCCAAAAGCCGGGGGAGTACGTATTTCTCACCGACATTACATTCATGTTCACACACTCATGCTAGTTGTCGGTGCTCATACTTTTTCTTTGTACTATCCATTCTAGTTTATTTTCTTTTCCAAGCTTCTTCTTGTGTGTTTGAAAAACCTTAAGAAAAACCAAAAAAAATTAGTTGTAGCTTTTAGCTAGTTTACTTTTCATGCCTATAGTAGTAGTTATTAAAAGAAAATCCAAAAATATTTCTCGTTCTTCTTCTGCTCGTTGGGAGCTTTCCCGTGTAAATAGTTTTATTTCTTTTCTTTTCTTTGGGGGTCGAGAGGAGAAGACCGTGATGAAAATGTTGAGTGGCTCTTATATGCATTATTGTTGATTCAACCAAGAGACCATATTGAAGGAAATATGCCCTACTGTATATTGCTATTGCTTTCTTCATGACTTATACATGTTCCTGTAACTATGAGAATTATGCAACTCCCATTTACCGGAGGAACACTTTGGGTACTACCAAACGTCACAACATAACTGGGTGATTATAAAGGAGTACTACAGGTGTCTCTGAAGGTACATGTTGAGTTGGCATATTTCGAGATTAGGTTTTGTCACTCCGACTGTCGGAGAGGTATCTCTGGGCCCTCTCGGTGACGCACATCACTATAAGCCTTGCAAGCAATGTGACCAATGAGTTGGTTACGGGATGATGCATTACATAACGAGTAACACTACTAGGGAAAAGGCTAGCAGCAGCGCGGGTTTTACATGTATCGATGGCGGGTACCGCGCTACTAATACGGCCTTCTGACTAACTCATAGCGATGGCGCGCCCACCAGCCTCTTGCTATACAAGTGTAGCAAAGCGCGCTGTTGCGGAAGCTTCGCTACGCTATTAGCGCTAAGCGCTCTTTTCTTGAGACGCGCTATCGCTATAATGGCGCTGCTGCTAACTTTTGTACACTCGCTCTCGCTAATTTAAGTAGTTTTTTTTGGCATATTTGTTTTGTATTTGAACCGGCTTTGTAGAAGAATCTTTAGCACATAGAAATTTCATCATGATACACATACAAATGCTTGCGAGACCACAAATGTAATCATAGCATGTACATACAAATAGTCTCTTCATAATCATCATCCAACACAAAGTGATATCTTGTTATCATCTCGAAAATAGCAATACATGCAAGTCTCGAATACTTGCAACTACAACAACGTCATCCATCTAAACAAAGGCATACGCAAGAAGTGCTATCACTATGAGTGAGGCGGAACCATCAATACATGAGGTGGCGATTCTGAGTCCTCTCTCGCTAGCTCGAACCTCAAATAACTAGCTTCTCCTTCTTATGCCTTTTGAAGCATTTATGGCTGGCGCCGTGAACCCATTCACTTGCGCTGACACTCATGCCACTCGTTGTACACCCGGAACCTTCCCTTTGTACACGACATAGCATTTCCATCTCGCCATCAAGAAACTAGGTACTGTTAGAGATGCATGTTCATGAAGAGGATGTACAATCATATATATGCAAAAAATATACTAGAGCAACACCAAAAAGAAAGGTTAGCAACTAGATGCAACATATACGATGACATAAATTAATTAACTAGAGGTGCGCAGGTCATCGTCGCCAACTAACAAAGTAGCGTTACGCAAGTTCGGCGAGGACCGTGGACATCACAAAGTTTCATCGCTACAAAAAGTATACAAGTTCAACCGACACATATCATCATCATCGGCATCATAACTCACTAGAAGTTCCATCCTTCCATATCATCGAGGGCGAACCCTAGCTGCTTGAGCGGCGTGAGGTCTAGGCGTTGCATGCCTATGCGAGTTGGACGTCGACTCACGATATAGGGCCGTGGTGGAACATCCCTTCTCATCGACGACTTCTTTCATGATGATCGCCGCAATGTCGCTTTGGATGCGAAAGAAGTCATCTCTAAGTTTATAATTAAGCTTCTCCATGAGATTCTAGCCACTTGTGGATATGATCATCATTTCTGCTGTTAATCTGAAGCTTTTGGTGATCCGTGTTGAACTGAATCATGAGATGGGCGATGTAGAATCCATCATTCTTGCTTGGTTTTGGGACATGGATGCGGGAGAAGTTAGTTTTATCTTGCCAAACCCATCTTCTTGTTCCTTTGTTTCTGATATGCGCGTGGCCACCTCTATAGCTGAAGCCTTGGAGAGCATCATCTAGAATATTCATTATGTGGGTGTAGTCCTTTTCTCGTAGTCACTCGAAGGGTCAAAATACACGGCGTGGGAGACTTGCGGGTAAAGAACGATAAAACGGGCGCCCGTTGCTGCGAGGAAAAAGACACCTCAAATTATTCCCCATATGAGAGAGAAGGAATGATTGAAATGTCTGAAAGGGTTGTCGAAACTGACTTACTTTGGATGATAAGGCACGAGGACAATTTCCCGGTCCTTATTCTGTACCATGAAGTTTTGGAGGTACTCCCTAGCAGTTTCACGCTCAAAGTCGCCAAGACTCAAGAAAGACTCGTGCATGTAGTACGGATCCGCCACACAGATTTGCGAGACTTCTTCACTCTTCACGACGGAGCTCATATGTAGCGCAAAAAGGCGGAAGCCGCCTTGTTAGAAACATATCAAAGATATGGTCAAACCGCAGGAAGAACACCTCCGCGGGCCGTGTGTCGACGTAGCACTTCCCCTCAGGCACACGAGCCGCGTATGTCGGATATCCTGGATCCTTTGAGGCTAGTAGGCTTTTCTCAGTCGACGGCACATGGTCGTGTAGTCTCCTGAGATCCCCTGATAGTGCCTCCAGCGGTTTCGGCGGTAGCATCGGCTCGCCCGTGAGATGGAACATGACTGCACCTTTCACGGGTACACGCTCTTCAAAATGCATCGTCTGCTGCTTTGTGTGCTCGCTTGTTTGGAGGCGATTACCTTCCCGATCTCTTCCTCTCCTTTTTCTTGGGCACACCTTCCGACCCTTCCTTAACCCCTGCCCAAGTGTTCCCGGGCTAAATCTTGACGACCCTCGCGCCCGGCTAGTTGAGCTTGTGTTGGCGGCATCTTGAGCGTGTCTGTGAGGATTTCATGAAGAGACTTTTGCATTCCATGGTGCGGCCCTGCCTGCATATATCATCCATATCCTCATTAGCAAGTGATAGCCCGATTCGTCATATGGTTGACTCATCATATCTATGTCACGATCATACGCGTTTGTATTGAGGTAATCCATAGGGTCGACCTCCGCCTCATCATCCATTCTCTGTTCTCTGGTACATCAGCCATACTATTGCACCCCTTCATCATGTCGTCCGCCGCTCTCACCCGCACTACTACGAGGCTGGTAATTGCGTGGGTGGGGTGGTGTTCTCCGCACATGCTTGTTGATGTGTGGTAGTTATTGGTGTGCTTCGGCGGCTCGGGCGAATAAGATTCTTGACCATAGCAGCACCCAACGCTTGCATCGTCCAATCCATGCGGGGTCTCGTCGTCCGCTCCCACATCTTTGTACTAGAGGAGGCAAATCCTCGTGCCCGATTTCACACCGGTCAAGCTAACCTGAAGTGCCCGGTGGGGATCGGGTGGTTGTGGAATGTGCGTTGAGAGGGTCCATTATCATCCCCTTTCCCACGTCCACCTTCTGGCCTTTGATCAAGTAGAGTATGGTGCATGGGGTTTCTTTCGCCTGCAAACACATATGTTTGTGGTGTAAAACAACCGAAAGGCAACAAAAATGGAATATTATCTATATATATATGTTGGTGCGACATGTAATTACCGTGACGGCGTCAAGCTCAGCCAAAGACGAAGGCCCACCTAAGCGCTTTGAGGCGAGGGCGGGCTGCTATGAGCGGAGGCGGCTGCGAGAGGAGGCCGGTTGCTTGAGCAAGTGATGGTGCGATGGTGTTGTTGTTCATGGAGTTGCTCGCGACGGCGGGCATCGGGAAATCATGTACCGTCTTATGCGGATTTTCCTTCGCCCGATTGATGATAATCTGGAACCAAGTTAGTAGCGAAATCATTTACAGCGGCCATTCTGCTGCATTGACCGCCTCTTTGTAGCAACTCATATTTGTCCTCGGCTGCTTTTTGGCGTCCTCGGTGCTTTTTCTCGACCATAAGCTTCACCTTTGCGTCGATGTCCGCTGACTAAACTTCTTTTACGCTTCTTGGCCTCTTGGCCATCGTTGTAAACACCTTCCACGTGGCGCCGTCTCTAGCGCCGTGCACCGACCATATTGCGGCGCTGGTCCAGCGGGAGTCCCTTAAGTTCGTTCAAGGCCGGTTGAGAGGGTGTCCCACTTGGGCCTCATCGAAGAAGTAGGGCTTTTCGGCTGCAAGCGGTGTTGCTTCTCCATGGTCTAATCAATTTCCTCGTGATCTTGTCCGTGTAAAAACCTTTTCTCCTTGTCCCACTTGTAGCGGCCCCGATGAAGTCATGCTCCAAGGGGTTGGTGAACTTTCAGCGAAGGGGTGCAGGAGACCAGCGGCTTCACGTTCGCGTCCTCCTTATCCCATATGGGCCTTTTACCGAGGTAGCCACGGCTTCGGCGATGCTTCCCGTGTTCGGAGCTGAAGGCTTTTGAATTTCGCAGCCTTAGCCTTGGCTGCCTCGGTAGCGCAAGTGTCCTTGAACTTTTGAACTCCTCTTCCGTAAGTGTCGGATTTTCCTCGAGAATCTTGGGCAGGGGTTCATCAGCCTCAATAGCTCGTTTCACCCTCCCTTTCCAAGAGGCCAAATCATTGCTGAACATGCCCATGGCGTGATTGTTAATCTTTTTCATCTTGGATCATCCACGGTTGTTCTATGTTATCATCCCGGTCGGGAACTTGAATCTCTTGTGCAAATTCGTTAGGAGCAACTGCGTCAAATGTTCTTTACTCCTTAAGTCATCGTCGTTGATGCTCGCGCATTCCTGTAGGATGCATCCTACTTGGTTCCCATAGCACTTGCGAGGTTCTTCCGCTCTAACGGCTCAAACTTGCGGTGCCATCTTTGTGATCACAAGTCGTCCAATCCCTAGTTTGTTAGGTTTTCGTATCCTCTGCTTCTTATGCTTCCTCTTTTCGGTATCGGCATCGGGGCGGTACCTTCCCTTGATACCTTCCCCACGGTCTCGGCCGCCATCGGTCTGCCGCACCGTCGATGCCGGCGCCGTCGGTGTCGATGTCGGCGTCGATACCATCATCGAGGCCGACACTGCAAACCTTGCTTAGCAATCAAATAGTCGAGGTACTCTTGTTCACCATCATAATCCATCTAAATGCATCTTGGTCAAGGCCCGGTTTCTTTGTTGTTCGACATGTTTCCTATGATTAAGTGGCCTCTTTTATTTCTAAGTATGAATAAATGAGAAATGGCGTAAAAAGAAATATATGTGCCAAGCCTCGATATGCCAACTATGTAGCACAAATCATGCCTTTATTCACGGAAATTTCGGCATGACCTTTGCTAAAAATGGACATATCGGCGCTGAAATTCACCAAGCGGAAATGAATCAACATTTCATAACATAGGCCACTCGGATCATTTTCCAAACATGACATGTCCAAAACATGACATATGCACATATCACATGTCAGTTCAAATTTCCATATAAATTCAGCTAATTTTGAAACCTAGCTAAATTCATAACTAAATAGATAACCTAATTAATTAACATGAAGAACCCTAGCGAGAGGGGGGGTTCTGAGAGTGCAGGGGCGAGGAGGGAGGCGAGGCCGACGGGTCGGGGCGAGCGCGCTGGTCGGGGCGAGGCCGAGTCGGGGCGAGCGCCGAGTCGGGCAGCGCCATAGTCGGGTCGAGGCAGGAGACGAGGCGAGCCTTGAGGCTAAGCGCCGGCGCCGGGCGGAGTCGAGGCGAAGCGCCGGGCAGGTCGGGCGCGCGGCAGCGAGGGGAGGAGAGAGGGGATTTGGGGAAATGTGGCGGGATGAAGTGGGCGAGTGAAAATTTTGGGTTAAGTGGGCGTAGCGATGGCGCGTTATGCCAAAACAGCGCTACTACTATGATCTGTAGCTGCAGCGCTTTATGGTAAACACGCTGCTACTATTGTGCGTGGCGGCAGGGTTTATAAGAAACGCTACTACTATGGTATGTAGCAGCAGCGGTTTTGTGGAAGCAGCTTGCTACTGCCGTCGCTTCTTGCCAGTTTTCATTTTCTTTTCCTTTATTTTATCCCACTTTTATTTCGAGGCGGTGAGCGAAGGGAGGCGATATATATTGCATCATTTGGCGGTTAAATATGTATGAAAAATAGGAACATATACATTACACATCATATGGCTAAGTGTGTATACAAAATAGGAACATATATATATTACACATCATTGGACCCATAACATACGTTTCCTCGGTCTTTGGCGTTTTCGTTTTTGAGTCAGCTTCTTTCCCTTCTTGTTAAATCGAAGAATAATGGAGCCCCTCATTGTGACTTTGCCTTTTCCATGGAGTGCGATTTTTCTTAGGTAATGTAGTATTGATTCTTCTTTTGGCGTATACTTCATCATCATCGTCATCTTCCCTCATTGGGTTGCCGTCTTGATCATAGTCTTCCTCGTTGGCGACTCCATCCATTCAATGATGTTCCTTTTGCCTCTCCTCCGACAACACGGCTGGGATTGCGGGTCGATTATGAAGAAGCATTGTGTCACGTGCTTAGCATGTACCCATGGCTCGTTTTTGCGATAGCGTTGATGGTGGCGCTCTTGGCGTCGGGTATAGTCATGGTAGTGAACATCCGGCTTTCTCTTCGACATTCTTAGCCCATCGACACGGAACATCGTCGTGTTGTGCGATCGAGTAGTCAAGCTCCCGGATCTCCTCGACCCTTCCATAAAATCGTTCGGTTGTGCGTTGTCGCTGCGGTCATGCATTCCATCGTCACCCACGAGTTACGATCATCCTTGTCCATATCTTTTGCCTCCGTGTAGAACGTGTATCCGTTGATATCATATGCACGATAGGTTCTGAGGTTGGGCGAGGGCCATGTGCTAAGGCGTATATGAGCAATCCGTCCTTAGAGCCCTCCTCCGGGATTAGCAATAATATGCTCTTTGAACCAATGCGAGAAAGTGGAGTTGTGCTCTCTAGTAACCGGCGTCCGTCCTGCATACCCCCGTCACGATACTTCTTTGCGATAATTTCTTTGTGCGGTGCCACGAAAGGATCTACCTCGTCTAGGTGTTGTAGCACTACCAAGTTTGCTCTGTCAAAATCGCTGCGTCGATCTGAGTATGCCACATGCGGTTTCTGCGACCGTTCTGATGACCATCTCCTTGAGCCTCCCATCGTGCTTGTTAGCGGGCAAACCAACACTAACACCGGCGGCTGGTCTGCACCATATAGAAAATTCTCACGAAAGAGATGCACTCTTGTGCCAAATAGCCACAGGCGATGCTTCCATCCGGACGGGACATATTCTGAACGAATCCTTTGATGATCCCATTCATCCTCTCAAGCGGCATCATGTTGTGCGGGAATGGCGGCCCTGTCTATTATGTCATCCACAATATGGACACACAGATGCACCATCACGTCGAAGAACGCGGGCGGAAGTACATCTCAAGCTCATTCGATATCTGCGATCTCTTCCTGTAGCCTTTGGAGCTGCTTCACACCGATCGACTTTCGAGAGATGGCGTCAAAAAGTTGCGAGACCAATAAGCGTGTCACGGACGTGCTTGTCCATTATCCCTCTAAGGGCAACAGTAGTATCTGCGTCATCATCACATGACAGTCATGAGACTTCATCCCGCTGAACCTTTTCTTGTCCGTGTCTAGATATCGCTTATCTTGCCACGATGAATCGAACTAACTTTCACTCCGTAAGGAACTTAAAGAATTGATTGATCTCAGCGACTTAAGGTGAAGCAATAGGGGGCAATAATCTTCTTTCTTTAATTTCTTGCCCTTCTTCTCCGTGCCTCTGTCTCCGTCTGTCTCGTCGACATTTTACGGGCGGCATGTGCAGATCTTCCCTGATTTTCAAATCTTGCAAGTCTTTTCTTGCCTTCGGCCCATCCTTGGTCTTATCCGGCATGTTCATCAGTGTTGCGAGCAAGCTCTCAATGACATTCTTACAGATATGCATTTGGTCTAGGCAATGAGGTGTATCGAGTTTGTGCCAGTACTCCAAGTCCCAGAACACAGACCTCGTCTTCCATACCTTCAGCAGCGGCTCTGGCGCCTTTCTCATCGTCTTTCGGCCGGGGCACTCATTCCAGTTTTCAACAGCTCATCGATTTCAGCACCGCTCCGCTTACGTGGAGGTCCTCGATGCTCGGCGTGACCATTGAATAGATCTCCACGGTTTCTCCACGGGTCGTCTGTTCAAGCCATCTTGATGCCCCATGTACACGATTTTCCTAGACCGCCATCTTTCCTTGGCGTTAGCTGCTTTGAGGCGTTGTATCATCCATGCACCGCGTGCATCCGCAATATCCATGGCACACTGGCCGCCACATATCCGTAATCGAGATAGTCCTGCCTTTATCGTGATCAGCCTGCTGCTCTCATGTTGAAATACTCACCTTTGTTTGGCGTCCCATGTCTTGGCGGTGTTTTCCATAACGTGTCTAACTCCTCTTGAAGTAGCCCGGATACAAATTAATATTATTTCCTGGTTGTTTTGGCCCTTGAATAAGCATGCTCATGTGAATGTACTTGATTTCATGCACAACCGGGGGGAGGTTGTACATCCATACAAACACGGGCCATGTACTATGGTTGGTGTTACGGTTGCCAAACAGATTCATGCCATCGGTACCGCGCCAAGCACGATGTTCCTTGCATCACATTCAAAATACCGATAGAAGCTGTTCAACGCTCTCCACCGGCTTCCATCCTTCACGTGTCTCGACTTGGATCATCTCCATCGTCGGGCTTCTTCCTCTCCGCGTGCGGTAGCATTAGCTTTGCTTCCTTGGGATCTACAAAATACCTCGGAGACGGGGAGTGATCGGTAAGTACCATACAACTTTACGGGGACATTTCTTCCGGCCTTCTTGTATCGAGAAGCATTGCACACGGACAGCTTGTTTTTCGCGTGCTCCTTCCGATAAATTATGCAATCGTTGATGCATGCATGGTATCTAACGTGTGGCGGATCAAGAGGGCACACGATCTTCTTGGCCTCATCAACACTAGTAGGACATAGATTACCCAAGGGAAGAACATCCTTTAGGTACTTGAGATGCTCATCGAGGCTAGTGTCGGTCCATTTGTTTTTAGCCTTCGTCTTGAGGAGTTGGAGCGTGAAACTCAACGGGTCACCTTAGGATTGCAACCATCATACAATGGAGTGTTGAGTCTACCACCGTTGCTCCAGCTTAGCCTCCTCTCTAGAAGCAGCTCTCTCGAGACTTGTCTCCTTGCGAAGCAATGCTTGAACATGAGGATCCCGCACAATTGAACTTAGTACCGAGCGAACTCTGCTGCGTGGAGTCCATGTCGTTCTCTCCGCCGCCATGTCCGGCCCTTCTCCTCCGCCATGTCCGACCCTTCTCCGCCGCCATGTCCGGCCTCTTCCCGCCGCCATTATCGATCATCTCTTCGTCTTGCCCGTGTCATCATTTCCTGCCCGTCGGCATCCTCAACATCGTCATCCTCATCTTCAATTATCCACCTAGTATAGCCATCCATGAAACCAGTCATGAGCAGGTGCGCTTCGACACGACCATCGTCATGGGGTCGAGCCAAACTATTCCTTTGCATTTTCGACACGGACATAAAACCTCTGTCGGTTATTTTCTTTCATGTCTTGCACCGCCGACCGCAACCACCTGTCCACCATCATTCCAATGACCATCATCAACTCTGCACGTAATAATAAAAAATTGATTGTAAAATGCATGCATGCATCAAAGTCATAAAAAAATTTGGCATGACCTTCCTTAAAAATAGGACATATATGGATCTAGAGTTTGCCCGGAATTCGCCGAAACGGAAATAAATCGACATTTCGGCAAAACATAGGCAACTCAAAAGCACAATTTGGTGGCGTCAACTCATGCCACACACACAATTTCCACAAACATATCACACACACATAAACACATTTCCATTTTGCAAAAGCATGAAAGTTTCATCACCTCTATCTTGATGGCCGAAGATGATGTTGTAGGGAGATCAAAAGTGCACAAATTAAGCTCTTCTTGACAAAGATAGATCTAGTTAGGGGCAAATAGGTCCTTAACTAAATCCTACATCTACCTAGCTACCTAATTTGGAAGGAGACAACTTCAACTAGTGGAGGGAAGGAAAAGAGAAAGGAGATGCATTAATGGAGGTGGTGTAGTTATGTAGGAGTAATGAAGAGAGAGAAGGTGGATAGAGAAGAGAGGGAGTAATGGGGGAGAAGTATTGAGAAGAAGAAGAGTGAGAGTGGGAGCATGTGGTGGAGGGAAGAGAGGAGAGGGGAGGTAGGGGAAGGGAAAAAAGTGAGAGTGGGAGCATGTGGTTGAGGGAAGAGAGGAGAGGGGAGGTAGGGGAAGGGAAAAAAGCAAGGGGAGAGGAGGGACGGTTTGGGGTTGGTGGGGTTAGCGATGGCTGGGTGAGAAACATGCTGCTGCTAAAACTTAGCAGCAGCGCTTCGAATGGCGCTATCGCTAAGCGGGACAAAAATGGCGGCAATTTGAAACTTACCAAAGAGCGATCTCGAGAAACCGCGCTACTACTATGCATTAGCAATGGCGCTGTTTATGCCACCGCCATCTGCTACTTAGAGGTGGGGAACACCACCGTCGATATTTGTAGCAGCGTGTTTACGGCGGCCTCTTGCTAAATATTTAGCGGCGAGAAGTTTACATAAAGGGCGCTACTACTACTTACCAAAGCAGCTCTATTTTGAATCGCGCTGCTGCTAAGATTCTGTGTATAGGCTTTTCCCTAGTAGTGTAAAGAGACTTGCCGGTAACGAGATTGAACTAGGTATTGGATACCGATGATTGAACTAGGTATGTTGTTATGCGGTTTGACCGATAAAGATCTTCGTAGAATATGTAGGAACCAATATGGGCATCCGAGGTTCGCTATTGGTTATTAATGAGAATAGTTCTAGGTCATGTCTACATAGTTCTCGAACCCGTAGGGTCCGCACGCTTAATATTACGATGGCGGTTTTATTATGAGTTTATAAGTTTTGATGTACGAAGTTTGTTGGAGTCCCGGATGTGATCACGGACATGACGAGGAGTGTCGAAATGGTCGAGACATAAAGATTGATATATTGGACGACTATATTCGGACACTGGAAGTGTTCCGGGTGATTTCGGAGAAAACTTGAGTCTTGGGAGGGTTCTTGGAACCCCGGAGAATAATGGGCCTTATGGGCCTTAGTGGGGAAGAGAGAGGCGGCCGGGGGTGGGCGCGCCCTCTCCTTCTCGGTCCGAGTGGACTAGGTGGGGCGCCCCTCTTTCCCTCCCTCTCCCCTTCCTTCCTCCTCCTAGTAGGAGTAGGAAAGGAGGAGTCTTACTCCTACTAAGAGGAGGATTCCACCTCCTTGGCGCGCCCCTTGGGCGGCCGGCCTCCCCCTTGATCCTTTATATCACGAGGCGGGGGCACCCCATAGACACACAAGTTGATCTCGGATCGTTCCTTAGCCGTGTCGGTGCCCCCTCCACCATATTCCACCTCGGTCATATCGTCGTGGAGTTTAGGCGAAGCCTCGCTTGATAGAACATCACCATCGTCACCATGCCGTCGTCTTGTGAGAACTCATCGAAGCTTTCTTGGATCGGAGCCGGGGATCGTCATCGAAGCTGAGCGTGTCTGAACTCGGAGGTGCCGCCCGTTCGATGCTTGGATCGGTCGGATCGTGAAGACGTACGACTACATCAACCGCGTTGTCATAACGCTTCCGCTTACGGTCTACGAGGGTATGTGGAAAATACTCTCCCCTCTCGTTGCTAGGCCATCACCATGATCTTGTGTGTGCGTAGGAAATTTTTTGTAATTACTACGTTCCCCAACACATATTACCTTGTATTCTCCTATGTATTAAATGCTTGCAGATTCCAGCTTAGTCCAATGCATGTGCACTATTATTTTTATCCACACCGTTCAGTTGTGCGAGTGGAAGGCAATAATGACGATATATGATGGACTGATTGAGATGAGAGAAGCTGGTATGAACTCGACCTATCTTTTTTTGTAAATATGATTAGTTCACCGTTCGTGATTCAGCCTATTATGAATCAAACATATTTGCAATGACAATTAGAGATTATAGTTGCTCATGCCATACTTAATTTGCTAGGAGTTTATAATGGTTTACCTCGTGTGCCAACATGCTATTAAAATGGTTGTGATGCGGTTTGATAGGGTGGTATCCTCCTTTGAACGATTCGAGTGGCTTGACTTGGCACATCACTACTAGGGAAAAGCCTAGCAGCAGCGCGGGTTTTAGGCCTATTAGCAGCGCGGGTACCCGCGCTACTAATATGGCGCTACAGACTAACTTATAGCGATGGCGCGGGTGCCACCAGCCTTCAGACTAACGATATAGCTTGATGGCGGGCTTAAACCAGCGCTACTACTAATCTGTAATCTCGAATTTTTTTTGAATTTTTGAAAAAAAATTTGATTTCGAAATTTTCAAATTTACGAATTATTTTAACTCAAATCTCTAATCACCCTAATCGCTGCTCAATTTAATCTCTAATCACCCTCATCATTCCAAATCATCTAACTTCCCGGACGGTCACCCATCCTCTCACTACTCCACTGAGCACGCTTAACTTCCGAGTTCTATTCTCCTCGTTTCCAAGTGCGCACTTGTTGTTTTCGACAATAGTGAGATGTCAATCCTATTAACCTCGAAATTTAGCTTGAGCATGAAGTCACACATTTCCTTTGTTTGAGTTTGAAACTATTGTTCTAAAAATTAGTAACACTAATATTTCTTGAATAATTAGTTTGACCATAGTTTGACCAGTTTGACCACGGTTTGACGATTTGACCAAAGTTTGACCATAGTTTGACCAGTTTGACCAAAATTCAAAAAACTAAAATAATTATTTATTAACACTAATATTCTTGAATAATTAGTTTGACCATAGTTTTACAGATTTAACAAAATTAAAAATAATAATTTTTTTGAATTTTTTGCCTCCAGATCTTAAAAGCCCGTAATTTTTTTTTTACTCATTAGGCTTTTGAGGATTTTGAAAACGTTTAACGGGTTCCCGGTTAAATTCGGATGTAACTTTTCGAGTAGATGCTTTTCATATAAAAACTTTTTCATCCCAACGTATGCAAAAGTTATGGCCATTTTACAAATTTCGGAGAGATTTTGCAAATAAAGTCGAAATTCATATTTGTAAATTTTCCCAACAACTAGACCACATATCACATGGGAAACTTATTTTCTTTTATTTTTTGACATTTTTATCATTTTCTTTTATTTTTTTAAACTGAAAAGCGGTCCACGAAGGTAGACTTTGCCAAATCGCGGACCCGCTACTACTATGACAGACGATTAGCGATGGCGGGTTTTAACCTCGCTACTACTAAGTTGATAGCGATGGCGGGGTTAGTAATAGCGAGGTTAAAACCCGCGCTCTTGCTATGAACTTACAGCGGCGAGGTTAAAACCCTCGCTACTACTATGGCATATCCCGGGGCTCGATGCAGACCGCTTAGTAGTAGCGAGGTTACAAACCCACTGCCGCTATCAACTTAGTAATAGCGAGGTTTAAAACCTGCGCTGCTAGTAAGTAGCGATAGCGAGGTTTTATCTTCAAACACTCATTTGACCATTTTCCAATATTCCTATCATAATTGCAATTTAACTTTAGTCGCTATTTTATTTCTTACAGGTTCATTAATGGACTGTATAGATTGACATCCATTTGTTTTCTTTCCATTGAAATGAATTCTATTGATAATTCTTAGATTCCTTTTTATTTTACCATTAATGCCCTCTATGCAATTTCATCGCGTTTTACCAGATATATGAACTTGTTATTATTTAGTACTGGGATTACGATAACAATCTTCGTACTTTGAACATGCTTTCCATTATTGTTTTAATGACAACTTATATATACTTCTCACTAAGCAGCTAGTTTGACAATGGACTGGTTGATACATTGCATACCTGTCTAGTGACTTCATGAGCAAAGTACGTCAGATATGATAGTCTTACGACTTCAGTCTACATCTTATATGAGATATCATATACTCATTTCTCAAGCTATGACGAGTTACGATCACATCCTATGACATCATGTTACATAATGCTAACAACTTCGTACGACAGTCATACTGATACTGATCTGCAATTCACTAAGACTTACTGATCCGTTCATGACTATCCGCTAATGTATACGTCATGACCACTACTTGCGCTACTGTGTCAAATGACCTCTGTAGTCTGATCAACTCTATCTGCATATCTCATGACAGTATCATGCGATATCTACATCTGCAGAATCAGACTTCTACGATATCATCTCTATTGCATAGCACTATCATCAGTGCCAGCATGGCATGTACATCGCTTACCTATCCTTGCCCATGAGTTCCATGCACTACAGTGCACGGAGCTGTAGCACTATGCATCGACTGTAAGAGCTTACTACTTGTCACACTGTACTGAGCTATGCATGAATTAGCATCATATATAGCACTTGTGACATTGTCATGTAACAATCTAGCATTAGACATGTAGCATCAGTAATTGATTCATATATACTTGAGCTGTCTCAACAGTAGTTGTCACTGAGATGAGTATACATTGAGCTATCGATAGTCATCAGAGTTGACTTGTGTGTAGTCAAGCTTGTACAACTTGATCATAATCACGACTGATAGCATTGTACTTGATTCATTATCATTGTATGAATTTCTAGCTATGATCTAGTGATAACTCGTGAGATGACTATGTAGTCAACGCATTTGATGAGCATTGCATTATGCATACCCATTATGAGTCATGTAGTCATGGATGACATTGTGCATTTACGTGTATCATCATGAAGTTGAATATCAGTGTAGCTTGCATATCTATTGTGATGCTAGTCTGTAGCTCATGATGGTTCGATATATTGACTAGTTATGCATTATTTTGTGTAGAGTCATCTCAGATATACTAGACTGAGTCTGTATACCTGTTCAGATAGTTCTGTGTATAGGTATTGAATGCTAGAATGTTAGAGCTATGATGCATGACAGTCGTGTAGGTGGCTAGATTATGTTATCATGTATCATGATGACATCTTAAGTGCTTATGCAGGTCAGTTTATCCGTTGAGTTGACTAGAATTGAGCTGTAGTCATGGTAGCTAGTATATGACATTATGTAGTACTATAGATTGATAGGTACTAGTTCGATGCGATTTGTGATCATATTAGTCATTAGTGATGTGAGTGCTGTGACTAATAGTCGTTTGTGACAGTATTGTATGAACTAGTTAATACTACATAGATATGTATCACGGATAACTTGTATCATAATGTCATATCTGATTAATGATGTGAGTATGTGTATAGTAGTTTTGCATGTAGTGTATCTATAGCTATATTTGATAAGATATTAACATAACTTGAAGTAGTATGAATATGATGACATGAATGACTTATAGATCTTAGATAGTACTAGCATTAGCCATGATGAATGTCAAAGTGATTAGTGATCAAGGATATGAATTGATAATGATAGATAATATTTGAGAATAGAGATATCTAGCATACGATCTATGAGTAACATTGATGTAGTCAGTAATGAAATAGGATGGGTTTTAAGGTATGATCATGTTTTGCTTGTGAGAGAAGTTTAGTCAACGGGTCTGTCACATCTAGAGCCGTATGTATTTTGCAAATATTCTATGTCTACAATGCTCTGCACGGAGCTACTCTAGCTAATTGCTCCCACTTTCAATATGTATCCAGATTGAGACATAGAGTCATCTGGATTGGTGTAAAAGCTTGTATCCATGTAACTTTTACGACGAGCTCTTTTATCACTTCCATTATCGAGAAATATTTTCTTAGTCCTCACTAAGGATATTCTTGACCGCTGTCCAGTGATCTACTCTTAGATCAAAATTGTACTCCCTTGCCAAACACAGAGCAAGGTATACAATAGGTCTAGTACACATCATAGCATACTTTATAGAACCTATGACTGAGGCATAGGGAATGACTTTTCATTCTCTTTCTATTTTCTGCCATAGTCGCGTTTTGAGTCTTACTCAACTTCACACCTTGCAACATAGGCAAGAACTCTTTCTTTGACTGTTCCTTTTTGAACTACTTCAAAAAATTTATCAAGGTATGTACTCATTGAAAAACTTATCAAGCGTCTTGATCTATCTATATAGATCTTGATGCTCAATGTGTAAGCAGCTTCATCAAGGTCTTTCTTTGAAAAACTCCTTTTCAAACACTCATTTATGCTTTCCAGAAAATTCTACATCATTTCCAATTAATAATATGTCATTCACATATACTTATCAGAAAGGCTGTCGTGCTCCCACTCCCTTTCTTGTAAATACAGGCCTTTCCAAAAGTCTCTATAAAACCATATGCTTTGATCAACTCATCAAAGTGTATATTCCAACTCCGAGATGCTTGCACCAGTCCATTGATGGATTGCTGGAGCTTGCACACTTTCTTAGCATCTTTAGGATTGAAAAAACCTTCTGGTTGCATCATATACAACTCTTCTTTAATAAATCCATTAAGGAATGCAGTTTTGACATCCATTTGCCAGATTTCATAAAATGTGGCAATTGCTAACATGATTCAGACAGACTTAAGCATCGATACGAGTGAGAAAATCTCATCGTATTCAACACCTTGAACTTGTTGAAAACCTTTCGCAACAAGTCGAGCTTAGTAGATAGTAACACTACTATCAGTGTCCGTCTTCCTCTTGAAGATTCATTTGTTTAACATGGCTTGCTGATCATCGAGCAAGTCAATCAAAGTCCATACTTTGTTCTCATACATGGATCATATCTCAGATTTTATGGCCTCAAGCCATTTCGCGGAATCTGGGCTCATCATCGCTTCCTCATAGTTCGTAGGTTCATCATGGTCTAGCAACATGACTTCCAGAACATGATTACTGCACCACTCTGGTGCGGATCTTACTCTGGAAGACCTACAAGGTTTGGTAGTAACTTGATCTGAAGTTTCATGATGAGGTTTGGTAGTAACTTGATCTGAAGTTTCATGATCATCATCATTAGCTTCCTCACTACTTGGTGTTGGAATCACTAGAACTGATTTCTGTGATAAACTACTTTCCAACAAGGGAGTAGGTATAGTTACTTCATCAACTTCTACTTTTCTCCCACTCACTTTTTTCGAGAGAAACTTCTTCTCTAGAAAGGATCCATCTTAGCAACGAATAACTTGCCTTCGGATCTGTGATAGAAGGTGTACCCAATAGTTACCTTTGGGTATTCTATGAGGACACACTTCTCCGATTTGGGTTCGAGCTTATCAGGTTGAAAATTTTTCACATAAGCATCGCAGCCCCAAAATTTAAGAAACAAAAACTTTTGGTTTCTTGCCAAACCACAGTTCATAAGGCGTCGTATCAACGGATTTTAATGGTGCCCTATTAAACATGAAAGCAGCTGTCTCCAATGCATAATCCCGAAGCGATAGTGGTAAATCGATAAGAGATATCATAGATCGCACCATATCTAGTAAAGTATGATTACGACGTTCGGACACACCATTACATTGTGGTGTTCCAGGTGGCGTGTGTTTGTGAAACTATTCCACATTGTTTTAATTGAAGACCGAACTCGTAAGTCAAGTATTTGTCTTCGCGATCAAATCACAGAAACTTTATTTTCTTGTTATGATGATTCTCCACTTCACTCTAAAATTCTTTGAACCTTTCAACTATTTCAGACTTATGTTTCATCAAGTAGATATACCCATATCTGCTCAAATCATCTTGTGAAGTTCAGAAAATAACGATACTTGCCACGAGCATCAACACTCATTGGATCGCATACATCGGTATGTATTATTTCCAATAAGTCAGTAGCTTGTTCCATTGTTCCGGAGAATGGAGTTTTAGTCATCTTGCCCAAAAGGCACGGTTCGCAGGCATCAAATGAATCATAACCAAGTGATTCCAAAAATCCATCTTTATGGAGTTTCTTCATGCGCTTTTAACCGATATGACCCAAACGGCAGTGCCACAAATGAGTTGCACTATCATTTTTAACTTTGCATCTTTTGGCATCAATATTATGAATATGTGTATCACTACGATCGAGATCCAACAAACTATGGTCATTGGGTGTATGACCATCGAAGGTCTTATTCATGTAAACAGAATAACAACTATTCTCTAACTTCAAATGAATAACCGTATCGCAATAAACATGATCAAATCATATTCATGCTCAACGCAAACGCTAAGTAACATTTATTTAGGTTTGACAATAATCTCGAAAAATATAGGGAGTGTGTGATGGTTATCATATCAATCATGGAACTATTTCCAACACTCATCGTCACTTCCCCTCAACTAGTCTCTGTTTATTATGTAACTCCTGTTTCGAGTTACTAATCTTAGCAACCGAACAAGTATCAAATACTCAGGGGCTACTATAAACACTAGTAAGGCACACATCAAACACCTGTATATCAAATATACCCTTGTTCACTTTGCCATCCTTCTTATCCACCAAATATTTAGGGCATTTCAGCTTCCAGTGACCATTTCCTTGGCAGTGTAAGCACTCAGTTTTAGGCTTTGGTCCAGCTTTGGTCTTCTTCACGGGAGTGACAACTTGTTTGCCATTCTACTTTGAAGTATCCCTTTCTTTCCATTTGCCCTTTTCTTGAAACTAGTGGTCCTGTCAATCATCAACACTTGATGCTCTTTCTTGATTTCTACCTTCGTCGATTTCAACATCACAAAGAGCTCGGGAATCGTTGTCGTCATCCCTTGCATACTATAGTTCATCACGAAGTTCTAGTAACTTAGTGATGGTGACTAGAGAACTCTATCAATCACTATCTTATCTGGAAGATTAACTCCCACTTGATTCAAGCGATTGAAGTACCCAGACAATCTGAGCACATGCTCACTAGTTGAGCGATTCTCCTCCATCTTTTAGCTATAGAACTTGTTGGAGACTTCATATCTCTCAACTCGGGTATTTGCTGGAAATATTAACTTCAACTCTTGGAACATCTCATATGGTCCATGACGTTCAAAATGTCTTTGAAGTCCCGATTCTAAGCCGTTTAAGCATGGTGCATTTAACTATCAAGTAGTCATCATTTGAGCTAGCCAAACGTTCATAACGTCTGCTTCTGCTCCTGCAATAGGTTTGTCACCTAGCGGTGCATCAAGGACATAATTCTTTTGTGCAGCAATGAGGATAAACCTCAGATCACGGATCCAATCCGCATCATTGCTACTAACATTTTTCAACACAGTTTTCTCTAGGAACATATCAAGATAAACATATGAAAGCAACAACGCAAGCTATTGATCTACAACATAATTTGCAAAATACTACCAGGACTAAGTTCATGATAAATTTAAGTTCAATTAATCATATTACTTAAGAACTCCCACTTAGACAGACATCTCTCTAGTCATCTAAGTGATCACGTGATCCAAATCAACTAAACCATGTCCGATCATCACGTGAGATGGAGTAGTTTTCAATGGTGAACATCACTATGTTGATCATATCTACTATATGATTCACGTTCGACCTTTCGGTCTCCGTGTTCCGAGGCCATATCTTTTATATGCTAGGCTCGTCAAGTTTAACCTGAGTATTCCGCGTGTGCAACTATTTTGCACCCGTTGTATTTGAACGTAGAGCCTATCACACCCGATCATCACGTGGTGTCTCAGTACGAAGAACTTTCGCAACGGTGCATACTCAGGGAGAACACTTCTTGATAATTAATGAGAGATTATCTTAAAATGCTACCGTAAAAAAAACAGAACAAGATGTATAACAGAAAACATCATATGCAATCAAAATATGTGACATGATATGGCCATGATCATCTTGCGCCTTTGATCTCCATCTCCAAAGTACTTTCATGATCTCTATCGTCACCA
Source organism: Aegilops speltoides (assembly GCA_021437245.1). Taxonomy (NCBI): domain Eukaryota; kingdom Viridiplantae; phylum Streptophyta; class Magnoliopsida; order Poales; family Poaceae; genus Aegilops; species Aegilops speltoides. The sequence continues at coordinate 549,148,796 of CM038147.1, forward strand.
CATGATCTCTATCGTCACCACATGACATGATGTGACCATGATCTTCATCATCTTGATCTATATCAATGTGTCGTCACATGGTTGTCTCGCCAACTATTGCTCTTGAAACTATCGCTATCGCATAGCGATAAAGTAAAGCAATTATTTGGCACTTGCATCTTATGCAACAAAGAGACAACCATAGGGCTTCTGCCAGTTGCCGATAACTTCAACAAAACATGATCATCTCATACAACAACTTATATCTCATCACGTCTTGACCATATCACATCACAACATGCCCTGCAAAAACAAGTTAGACGTCCTCTACTTTGTTGTTGCAAGTTTTACGTGGCTGCTTCGGGCTGAGCAAGAACCGTTCTTACCTACGAATCAAAACCACAACGATAGTTCGTCAAGTTGGTGCTGTTTTAACCTTCGCAAGGACCGGACGTAGCCACACTCGGTTCAACTAAAGTTGGAGAAACTGACACCCGCTAGTCACCTGTGTGCAAAGCACGGCGGTAAAACCAGTCTCGCGTAAGTGTACGCGTAATGTCGGTCCGGGCTGCTTCATCCAACAATACCGCTGAACCAAAGTATGACATGCTGGTAAGCAGTATGACTTGTATCGCCCACAACTCACCTGTGTTCTACTCGTGCATATAACATCAACGCATAAAACCTAGGCTCTGATGCCACTGTTGGGGAACGTAGTAATTTCAAAAAAATTCCTACACACACGCAAGATCATGGTGATGCATAGAAAAGAGAGGGGAGAGTGTTGCCCACGTACCCTCGTAGACCGTAAGCAGAAGCGTTATGACAACGCGGTTGATGTAGTCGTACGTCTTCATGATCCGACCAATCCAAGTACCGAACGTACGGCACCTCCGAGTTCAGCACAAGTTCAGCTCGATGACGATCCGAGGACTCCGATCCAAAGGGGTGTCGGGATGAGTTTCACAAGACGACGGCGTGGTGATGATGATGATGTTCTACCGATGCAGGGCTTCGCCTAAGCACCGCAACGATATGATCGAGGTGGAATATGGTGGAGGGGGGCACCGCACACGGCTATGGAACGATCACGAAGATCAACTTGTGTGTCATGGGGTGCCCCCTGCCCCATATATAAAGGAGTGGAGGAGGGAGGGCCGCCCTCTCTATGGCGCGTCAGGGAGTCCTACTCCCACCGGAGTAGGATTCCCCATTTCCTAGTACAACTAGGAGACCTTACAAGTAGTAGGAGTAGGAGAGAAGGAAAGGGAAGGGAGAAGGAGAAGGAAGGAAGGGGGCGCCCCCCTCCCTAGTCCAATTCGGACTAGTCCATGGGGAGGGGTGCGACCACCCTTTTGGCCCTTTCTCTCCTTTCCCGTATGGCCCATTAAGGCCCAATACGAATTCCCGTAACTCTCAAGTACTCCAAAAAATACCCGAATCACTCGGAACCTTTCCGATGTCCGAATATAGTCGTCCAATATATCGATCTTGATGTCTCAACCATTTCGAGACTCCTCGTCATGTCCCCGATCTCATCCGGGACTCCGAACTCCTTCGGTACAACAAAACTCATAAACTCATAATAAAACTGTCATCGAAACCTTAAGTGTGCGGACCCTACGGGTTCGAGAACTATGTAGACATGACCGAGACACGTTTCCGGTCAATAACCAATAGCGGAACCTGGATGCTCATATTGGCTCCTACATATTCTACGAAGATCTTTATCGGTCAAACCGCATACCAACATACGTTGTTCCCTTTGTCATTGGTATGTTACTTGCCCGAGATTCGATCGTCGGTATCTCAATACCTAGCTGAATCTCGTTACCGGCAAGTCTCTTTACTCATTCCGTAATACATCATCCCTGCAACTATCTCATTAGTTACTATGCTTGCAAGGCTTATAATGATGTGCATTACCGAGAGGGCCTAGAGATACCTCTCCGACAATCGGAGTGACAAATCCTAATTTCGAAATACGCCAACCCAACATGTACCTTTAGAGACACCTGTAGAGCTCCTTTATAATCACCCAGTTACGTTGTGACGTTTGGTAGCACACAAAGTGTTCCTCCGGTAAACGGGAGTTGCATAATCTCATAGTCATAGGAACATGTATAAGTCATGAAGAAAGCAATAGCAATATACTAAACGATCGTGTGCTAAGCTAACGGAATGGGTCATGTCAATCACATCATTCTCCTAATGATGTGATCCCGTTAATCAAATGACAACACATGTCTATGGTTAGGAAACATAACCATCTTTGATCAACAAGCTAGTCAAGTAGAGGCATACTAGTGACACTCTATTTGTCTATGTATTCACACATGTATTATGTTTCCGGTTAATACAATTCTAGCATGAATAATAAACATTTATCATGATATAAGGAAATAAATAGTAACTTTATTATTGCCTCTATGGCATATTTCCTTCAGTCTCCCACTTACACTAGAGTCAATAATCTAGTTCACATCACCATGGGATTTAACACCAATATACACATCTATATGTGATTAATGCCAATAGTTCACATCGTCTTGTGATCAAAACCCAAAGGGTTTTAAGGTATGATCATGTTTTGCTTGTGAGAGAAGTTTAGTCAACGGGTCTGTCACATCTAGAGCCATATGTATTTTGCAAATATTCTATGTCTACAATGCTCTGCACGGAGCTACTCTAGCTAATTGCTCCCACTTTCAATATGTATCCAGATTGAGACATAGAGTCATCTGGATTGGTGTAAAAGCTTGTATCATTGTAACTTTTACGACGAGCTCTTTTATCACTTCCATTATCGAGAAATATTTTCTTAGTCCTCACTAAGGATATTCTTGACCGCTGTCCAGTGATCTACTCTTAGATCAAAATTGTACTCCCTTGCCAAACTCAGAGCAAGGTATACAATAGGTGCAGTACACAAAGATAGCATACTTTATAGAACCTATGACCGAGGCATAGGGAATGACTTTTCATTCTCTTTCTATTTTCTGCCATAGTCGCGTTTTGAGTCTTACTCAACTTCACACCTTGCAACACAGGCAAGAACTCTTTCTTTGACTGTTCCATTTTGAACTACTTCAAAAAATTTATCAAGGTATGTACTCATTGAAAAACTTATCAAGCGTGTTGATCTATCTATATAGATCTTCATGCTCAATGTGTAAGCAGCTTCATCAAGGTCTTTCTTTGAAAAACTCCTTTTCAAACACTCCTTTATGCTTTCCAGAAAATTCTACATCATTTCCAATTAATAATATGTCATTCACATATACTTATCAGAAAGGCTGTCGTGCTCCCACTCACTTTCTTGTAAACACAGGCCTTTCCAAAAGTCTCTATAAAACCATATGCTTTGATCAACTCATCAAAGTGTATATTCCAACTCCGAGATGCTTGCACCAGTCCATTGATGGATTGCTGGAGCTTGCACACTTTCTTAGCATGTTTAGGATTGAAAAAACCTTCTGGTTGCATCATATGCAACTCTTCTTTAATAAATCCATTAAGGAATGCAGTTTTGACATCCATTTGCCAGATTTCATAAAATGTGGCAATTGCTAACATGATTCAGACAGACTTAAGCATCGATACGAGTGAGAAAATCTCATCGTATTCAACACCTTGAACTTGTTGAAAACCTTTCGCAACAAGTCGAGCTTAGTAGATAGTAACACTACTATCAGTGTTCGTCTTCCTCTTGAAGATTCATTTATTTAACATGGCTTGCTGATCATCGAGCAAGTCAATCAAAGTCCATACTTTGTTCTCATACATGGATCATATCTCAGATTTTATGACCTCAAGCCATTTCGCGGAATCTGGGCTCATCATCGCTTCCTCATAGTTCGTAGGTTCATCATGGTCTAGCAACATGACTTCCAGAACATGATTACTGCACCACTCTGGTGCGGATCTTACTCTGGAAGACCTACAAGGTTTGGTAGTAACTTGATCTGAAGTTTCATGATGAGGTTTGGTAGTAACTTGATCTGAAGTTTCATGATCATCATCATTAGCTTCCTCACTACTTGGTGTTGGAATCACTAGAACTGATTTCTGTGATAAACTACTTTCCAACAAGGGAGTAGGTATAGTTACTTCATCAACTTGTACTTTTCTCCCACTCACTTCTTTCGAGAGAAACTTCTTCTCTAGAAAGGATCCATCTTAGCAACGAATAACTTGCCTTTGGATCTGTGATAGAAGGTGTACCCAATAGTTACCTTTGGGTATTCTATGAAGACACACTTCTCCGATTTGGGTTCGAGCTTATCAGGTTGAAACTTTTTCACATAAGCATCGCAGCCCCAAAATTTAAGAAACAAAAACTTTTGGTTTCATGCCAAACCACAGTTCATAAGGCGTCGTATCAACGGATTTTAATGGTGCCCTATTAAACATGAATGCAGCTGTCTCCAATGCATAATCCCCAAACGATAGTGGTAAATCGATAAGAGATATCATAGATCGCACCATATCTAGTAAAGTATGATTACGACGTTCGGACACACCATTACATTGTGGTGTTCCAGGTGGCGTGTGTTTGTGAAACTATTCCACATTGTTTTAATTGAAGACCAAACTCGTAAGTCAAATATTTGTCTTCGCGATCAAACCACAGAAACTTTATTTTCTTGTTACGATGATTCTCCACTTCACTCTAAAATTCTTTGAACCTTTCAACTATTTCAGACTTATGTTTCATCAAGTAGATATACCCATATCTGCTCAAATCATCTTGTGAAGTTCAGAAAATAACGATACTTGCCACGAGCATCAACACTCATTGGATCGCATACATCGGTATGTATTATTTCCAATAAGTCAAGAGCTTATTCCATTGTTCCGAGAACGGAGTTTTAGTCATCTTGCCCAAAAGGCACGGTTCGCAGCATCAAATGAATCATAACCAAGTGATTCCAAAATCCATCTTTATGGAGTTTCTTCATGCGCTTTTAACCGATATGACCCAAACGGCGAGTACACAAATAAGTTGCACTATCATTATTAACTTTGCATCTTTTGGCATCAATATTATGAATATGTGTATCACTACGATCGAGATCCAACAAACTATGGTCATTGGGTGTATGACCATCGAAGGTCTTATTCATGTAAACAGAATAACAACTATTCTCTAACTTCAAATGAATAACCGTATCGCAATAAACATGATCAAATCATACTCATGCTCAACGCAAACGCTAAGTAACATTTATTTAGGTTTGACAATAATCTCGAAAAATATAGGGAGTGTGTGATGATTATCATATCAATCATGGAACTATTTCCAACACTCATCATCACTACCCCTCAACTAGTCTATTTATTATGTAACTCCTGTTTCGAGTTACTAATCTTAGCAACCGAACAAGTATCAAATACTCAGGGGCTACTATAAACACTAGTAAGGCACACATCAAACACCTGTATATCAAATATACCCTTGTTCACTTTGCCATCCTTCTTATCCACCAAATATTTAGGTCATTTCCACTTCCAGTGACCATTTCCTTTGCAGTGTAAGCACTCAGTTTTAGGCTTTGGTCCAGCTTTGGTCTTCTTCACGGGAGTGACAACTTGTTTGCCATTCTACTTTGAAGTTTCCCTTTCTTTCCCTTTGCCCTTTTCTTGAAACTAGTGGTCCTGTCAATCATCAACACTTGATGCTCTTTCTTGATTTCTACCTTCGTCGATTTCAACATCACAAAGAGCTCGGGAATCATTGTCGTCATCCCTTGCATAATATAGTTCATCACAAAGTTCTAGTAACTTAGTGATGGTGACTAGAGAACTCTATCAATCACTATCTTATCTGGAAGATTAACTCCCACTTGATTCAAGCGATTGAAGTACCCAGACAATCTGAGCACATGCTCACTAGTTGAGCGATTCTCCTCCATCTTTTAGCTATAGAACTTTTTGGAGACTTCACATCTCTCAACTCGGGTATTTGCTGGAAATATTAACTTCAACTCTTGGAACATCTCATATGGTCCATGACGTTCAAAATGTATTTGAAGTCCCGATTCTAAGCCGTTTAAGCATGGTGCACTAAACTATCAAGTAGTCATCATTTGAGCTAGCCAAACGTTCATAACGTCTGCATCTGCTCCTGCAATAGGTTTGTCACCTAGCGGTGCATCAAGGACATAATTCTTTTGTGCAGCAATGAGGATAAACCTCAGATCACGGATCCAATCCGCATCATTGCTACTAACATTTTTCAACACAGTTTTCTCTAGGAACATATCAAAATAAACATATGAAAGCAACAACGCAAGCTATTGATCTACAACATAATTTGCAAAATACTACCAGGACTAAGTTCATGATAAATTTAAGTTCAATAATCATATTACTTAAGAACTCCCACTTAGACAGACATCTCTCTAGTCATCTAAGTGATCACGTGATCCAAATCAACTAAACCATGTCCGATCATCACGTGAGATGGAGTAGTTTTCAATGGTGAACATCACTATGTCGATCATATCTACTATATGATTCACGCTCGACCTTTTGGTCTCCGTGTTCCGAGGCCATATCTTTTATATGCTAGGCTCGTCAAGTTTAACCTGGAGTATCCGCGTGTGCAACTGTTTTTGCACCGTTGTATTTGAACGTAGAGCCTATCACACCCGATCATCACGTGGTGTCTCAGTACGAAGAACTTTCGCAACGGTGCATACTCAGGGAGAACACTTCTTGATAATTAATGAGAGATTATCTTAAAATGCTACCGTAAAAAAAACAGAACAAGATGTATAACAGAAAACATCATATGCAATCAAAATATGTGACATGATATGGCCATGATCATCTTGCGCCTTTGATCTCCATCTCCAAAGTACTTTCATGATCTCTATCGTCACCACATGATCTCTATCGTCACCACATGACATGATGTGACCATGATCTTCATCATCTTGATCTATATCAATGTGTCGTCACATGGTTGTCTCGCCAACTATTGCTCTTGAAACTATCGCTATCGCATAGCGATAAAGTAAAGCAATTATTTGGCACTTGCATCTTATGCAACAAAGAGACAACCATAGGGCTTCTGCCAGTTGCCGATAACTTCAACAAAACATGATCATCTCATACAACAACTTATATCTCATCACGTCTTGACCATATCACATCACAACATGCCCTGCAAAAACAAGTTAGACGTCCTCTACTTTGTTGTTGCAAGTTTTACGTGGCTGCTTCGGGCTGAGCAAGAACCGTTCTTACCTACGAATCAAAACCACAACGATAGTTCGTCAAGTTGGTGCTGTTTTAACCTTCCCAAGGACCGGACGTAGCCACACTCGGTTCAACTAAAGTTGGAGAAACTGACACCCGCTAGTCACCTGTGTGCAAAGCACGGCGGTAAAACCAGTCTCGCGTAAGTGTACGTGTAATGTCGGTCCGGGCTGCTTCATCCAACAATACCGCTGAACCAAAGTATGACATGCTTGGTAAGCGGTATGACTTGTATCGCCCACAACTCACCTGTGTTCTACTCGTGCATATAACATCAACGCATAAAACCTAGGCTCTGATGCCACTGTTGGGGAACGTAGTAATTTCAAAAAAATTCCTATGCACACGCAAGATCATGGTGATGCATAGAAAAGAGAGGGGAGAGTGTTGCCCACGTACCCTCGTAGACCGTAAGCAGAAGCGTTATGACAACGCGGTTGATGTAGTCGTACGTCTTCATGATCCGACCGATCCAAATACCGAACGTACGGCACCTCCGAGTTCAGCACAAGTTCAGCTCGATGACGATCCCAGGACTCCGATCCAGCAGGGTGTCGGGGATGAGTTTCGTCAGCACGACGGCGTGGTGATGATGATGATGTTCTACCGATGCAGGGCTTCGCCTAAGCACCGCAACGATATGACCGAGGTGGAATATGGTGGAGGGGGGCACCGCACACGGCTAAGGAACGATCACGAAGATCAACTTGTGTGTCATGGGGTGCCCCCTGCCCCCGTATATAAAGGAGTGGAGGAGGGGGAGGGCCGGCCCTCTCTATGGCGCGCCGTAGGGGAGTCCTACTCCCACCGGGAGTAGGATTCCCCTTTTCCTAGTAGAACTAGGAGACCTTACAAGTAGTAGGAGTAGGAGAGAAGGAAAGGGAAGGGAGAAGGAGAAGGAAGGAAGGGGGCACCCCCCACCCTAGTCCAATTCGGACTAGTCCATGGGGAGGGGTGCGACCACCCTTTTGGCCCTTTCTCTCCTTTCCCGTATGGCCCATTAAGCCCTAATACGAATTCCCGTAACTCTCCAGTACTCCGAAAAATACCCGAATCAGTCGGAACCTTTCCGATGTCCGAATATAGTCGTCCAATATATCGATCTTTACGTCTCGACCATTTCGAGACTCCTCGTCATGTCCCCGATCTCATACGGGACTCCGAACTCCTTCGGTACATCAAAACTCATAAACTCATAATAAAACTGTCATCGAAACCTTAAGCGTGCGGACCCTACGGGTTCGAGAACTATGTAGACATGACCGAGACACGTTTCCGGTTAATAACCAATAGCGGAACCTGGATGCTCATATTGGCTCATACATATTCTACGAAGATTTTTATTGGTCAAACCGCATAACAACATACGTTGTTCCCTTTGTCATCGGTATGTTACTTGCCCGAGATTCGATCATTGGTATCTCAATACCTAGCTCAATCTCGTTACCGCAAGTCTCTTTACTCATTCCATAATACATCATCCCGCAACTAACTCATTAGTTACTATGCTTGCAAGGCTTATGGTGATGTGCATTACCGAGAGGGCCCAGAGATACCTCTCCGACAATCGGAGTGACAAATCCTAATCTTGAAATACGCCAACCCAACATGTACCTTTGGAGACACCTGTAGAGCTCCTTTATAATCACCCAGTTACGTTGTGACGTTTGGTAGCACACAAAGTGTTCCTCCGGTAAACGGGAGTTGCATAATCTCATAGTCATAGGAACATGTATAAGTCATGAAGAAAGCAATAGCAATATACTGAACGATCATGTGCTAAGCTAACGGAATGGGGCATGTCAATCACATCATTCTCCTAATGATGTGATCCCGTTAATCAAATGACAACACATGTCTATGGTTAGGAAACATAACCATCTTTGATCAACAAGCTAGTCAAGTAGAGGCATACTAGTGACACTATGTTTGTCTATGTATTCACACACGTATTATGTTTCCGGTTAATACAATTCTAGCATGAATAATAAACATTTATCATGATATAAGGAAATAAATTATAACTTTATTATTGCCTCTAGGGCATATTTTCTTCAATCGCCACACGCCCCCTAGCTATAGAACGGCGGTTCACCATTACTATCCACTGCCGCCGTCGAATCGACCTTGACCGCCTATAAAAGGAGACCCCGAGTTCGACCAGACCCCCCAGGCGACCTCAGGCCATCCCCCTAGTGCTCCCGCAGCCAGCAATCGACGGAGGGAGGCCTTCTTACTCATCTCCGGTCAGTTCGGCCGCCGCCACACTCCGATCCCGTTCGTCACCAGCAAGACATCCCCAGTCCATCCAGTTTCACCATCCTCGTCTCCTTGACCTTGCAAGCCCCCCCCCCACCCCTCAAACCCGATCGGGAGCCACCATAGCTCGAGACCCCAATCCTCCCGAAACATTCATCCACTACAGAACTCGCCGCCGGCGACCCCCTCCATCCCCGCCAGCCTATTGACCACTGGGAGGACCGCCCTCAGAACACCGCGGGGAGCCGCCGTTTGTCAACGGCGATCGCCGGAGCCCCGCCACCGCTCGGCCAGAGGAGAAGGAGGCGCGGGCGACTGGTCAAACCTGACCAGTGGGCCCAAGGGGCCCACTGTCAGTGACCCCGAGTCGGCTCGCGCTGGTTGATGTGGAAGCGTATTCCACCAAATACGCCTTCGCTAGAGGAAAACGTAAGTGTTGCCAAACCGTTTTTCTTTTTCTGTTTTATTTAAAAACAGATTTTGACTAAACTTTGACTGGCTATAACTTTTAAAATACAAGTCCAATTGATTTGATTCTTTTTCTGTTGTTTATCAAATTTTGTCTAGTTTATTTTTATAGTTATTTGACAATTTCCCAAACAACTTTTTTGTACTGTTTTGAGACTATGTGTTAATTCAAATTTTCGTAAAATAGGATTGTGAAGAAGAAGGCAACTTTCAAAAGTGCACACCCTTGCATACTCTTGAAGGCTAGCATTCTGAACCCTGGCATAGTATTGTTGTGAGATTTGATACGGTTACAACACCACCTTGACATGGAGTATCCGTTATTTTATGTGATGATATGATCATACTCATGAGTGCATAATGAAGATTCTTTCCTATTTGAAATTGATATGCTTGTGATAGTAATCACCCTCGTATGCCTTTCATGCCTACCGGAAGGAAGCTGGGAAAGTCTCTGTCTGGGATGGACACGAGCTTGTTTCTAGTTCTTCGTCGGGACGGTTGTGTCCGGTAAGGCATGGTGAGGTATGGCAAGTGGTGACTTTGTCTAATTATTGTGAAACATATTTCTTATGCTAATCATGCAGGAATGCTTTAACCTCCTGAGTCGACCATAGATCGAGTCTTGTCCCAGTAACCCCCATACTTGTTTCGTACTACCACTTGTCCCTCCCACAGATAGGTTATGGTTCAGTAAGTTGTCAAACCCTCCCTTAGAGCACACCATACAAAGAGGCCATGGTGGAAGATACGGGCTGCATCCAGTAGGCATGCCACCTGGTCCGGGGGCATGGGTGTTTCCAGTTGGAGCCGAGGGGGTAGCTCCCCTAGTTTGAGCGCATTATAAATTTTGTGATCCCATGCTAGTCGAGGTTGTAGCCTCCCCACTTAGAGTTTCGCTTAACGGGTGTCGTGGGTGATTCCAGACACCGGTAAGTTAGGCTGGTGTGTGCAGTCAAGTGTGTTTTCAATTAAAAGACCATAGAGAATTAGTCCCGATGGACTAAAGGAATCCGTTACTCGTGGGTATAGAGTACACCCTCTGCAGAGGTTATATCTATTCGAATAGCCGTGTCCATGGTTAAGGACTACAGTCTAGGATGGGTCAAGTGTCGGTCTTAGTGTCGGCCTTCGGAGGAAAAACTGCTGAACCAGAACATGGTTCATGACTTGTGACTCATGATGATTATGATTACTATTATTATGGACTAACCATCTACATTATTTGAATTATTGAGTATCCCTGGGACGATTCTACCTCCGGGATATTCATTGTGATTATTCTCATATAATCCCTTTATGTGGTGCCGCACAGACGCCCGACTGTGGCATGCTTGTTATTCATTTACTTTATAAGCCCTTTATGTGGTGTTTGATAGGAGTTTTTCAAAGAAAGACCTTGGTGAAGCTGCTTACATATTGAGCATCAAGATCTATAGAGATAGATCGAGACGCTTAATAAGTTTTTTCAATAAGTACATACCATGACAAAGATTTTGAAGTAGTTCGAAATGGAACAGTCAAAGAAAGAGTTCTTGCCTGTGTTACAAGGTGTGAAATTGAGTAAGACTCAAATCCTGACCACGGCAGAAAATAGAAAAGAGAATGAAAGTCATTCCCTATGCCTCAGTCATAGGTTCTATAAAGTATGCTATGTACCAGACCTATTGTATACCTTGCTCTGAATTTGGTAAGGGAGTGCAATAGTGATCTAGGAGTAGATCACTGGACATTGGTCAAGAATATCCTTAGTGAGGACTAAGGAAATATTTCTCGATTATGGAGGTGATAAAAGAGACCGTCGTAAAGAGTTACATCGGTGCAAGCTTTCACACCGATCCAGATGACTCTAAGTCTCAATCTGGATACATATTGAAAGTGGGAGCAATTAGCTAGAGTAGCCCCGAGCAGAGCATTGGAGACATAAAATATTTGCAAAATACATACGGCTCTGAATGTGACAGACCCGTTGACTAAATTTCTCTCACAAACAAAACATGATCATACCTTTGTACTCTTTGGGTGTTAATCACATAGCGATGTGAGCTAGATTATTGACTCTAGTATACCCTTTGAGTGTTGATCACATGAAGATGTGAAATATGGGTATTAATCACATACAGATGTGAATATTGGTGTTAAATCACTTGGCGATGTGAACTAGATTATTGACTCTAGTGCAAGTGGGAGACTGAAGGAAATATGCCCTAGAGGCAATAATAAAGTTACTGTTTATTTCCTTATATCATGATAAATGTTTATTATTCATGCTAGAATTGTATTAACTGGAAAAATATTACATGTGTGAATGCATAGACAAACATAGTGTCACTAGTATGCCTCTACTTGACTAGCTCGTTAATCAAAGATGGTTATGTTTCCTAACCATAGACATGTGGTGTCATTTGATTAATGGGATCACATCATTAGGAGAATGATGTGATTGACATGACCCATTCCGTTAGCCTAGCACTTGATCGTTTAGTATACTGCTATTGCTTTCTTCATGACTTATACAAAGTTCCTGCAACTATGAGATTGTGCAACACCCTTTTACCGGAGGAACACTTTGTGTGCTACCAAACACCACAACGTAACTGGGTGATTATAAAGGTGCTCTACAGGTGTCTCCGAAGGTACATGTTGGGTTGGCATAATTCGAGATTAGGTTTTGTCACTCCGATTGTCGGAGAGGTATCTCTGGGCCCTCTCGGTAATACTCATCACCAAAGCCTTGCAAGCATTATAACTAATGAGTTAGTTATGAGATGATGTATTACGGAACGAGTAAAGAGACTTGCCGGTAACGAGATTGAACTAGGTATTGGATACCGACGATCGAATCTCGGGCAAGTAACATACCGATGACAGAGGGAACAACGTATGTTGTTATGCGGTTTGACCGATAAAGATCTTCGTAGAATATGTAGGACCAATTTGGGCATCCAGGTCCCGCTATTGGTTATTGACCAAGAATGGTTCTAGGTCATGTCTACATAGTTATCGAACCCGTAGGGTCCGCATGCTTAACGTTACGATGACAGTTTTATTATGAGTTTATAAGTTTTGATGTACCGAAGTTTGTTCGGAGTCCCGGATGTGATCATGAACATGACGAGGAGTCTCAAAATGGTCGAGACATAAAGATTGATATATTGGAAGCCTATGTTTGGGCATCGGAATGGTTCCGGGTGAAATCGACATTTTACCGGAGTACCGGGAGGTTACCGGAACCCCCCGGGGGGTTATTGGGCCTACATGGGCCTCGAGGGAGAAGAGGGAAGGAGCCAGGAGGGGGCCGCGCGCCCCTCCCCTTCCTAGTCCGAATAGGACAAGGGAAGGGGGGCGCCCCCCCCTTCCTTCCTCTCTTCCTCCTCTTTCCCCTTCTCCTACTCCTACTTGAAAGAAGGAGTCCTACTCCTGGGAGTAGGACTCCCCTTGGCGCCCTCCTTGGTCGGCCTCCTCCCCCAGCTCCTTTATATACGGGCGGGGGCACCATAGACACACAAGTTGATCTACGGATCGTTCCTTAGCCGTGTGCGGTGCCCCCCTCCACCATATTCCACCTCGGTCATATCGTCGCAGAGTTTAGGCGAAGCCCTGCGCCGGTAGAACATCATCATCATCACCACGCCGTCGTGCTGAACTCATCTCCGGAGCTCGGCTGGATCGGAGGCCAGAGATCGTCATCGAGCTGAACGTGTGCTGAACTCGGAGGCCCTGTACGTTCGGTGCTTGGATCGGTCGGATCGTGAAGACGTACGACTACATCAACCGCGTTGTGCTAACGCTTCCGCTTACGGTCTACGAGGGTACGTGGATGAACACTCTCCCCTCTCGTTGCTATGCCATCACCATGATCTTGCGTGTGCGTAGGAAATTTTTGAAATTACTACGTTCCCCAACAGTGGCATCCGAGCCTAGGTTTTATGCGTTGATGTTATATGCACGAGTAGAACACAAGTGAGTTGTGGGCGATATAAGTCATATCGCTTACCAAAGATGTCATACTTTGGTTCAGCGGTATTGTGAGATGAAGCGCCCGGACCGACATTACGCGACGCTTACGCGAGACTGGTTTCACCGTTACGAGCACTCGTGCTTAAAGGTGGCTGGCGGGTGTCTCTCTCTCTCACTTTAGCTGAATCGAGTGTGGCTACGCCCGGTCCTTGCGAAGGTTAAAACAGCACCAACTTGACGAACTATCGTTGTGGTTTTGATGCGTAGGTAAGAAAGGTTCTTGCTCAGCCCGTGGCAGCCACGTAAAATTTGCAACAACAAAGTACAGGACGTCTAACTTGTTTTTGCAGGGCATGTTGTGATGTGATATGGTCAAGACGTGATGCTATATTTTATTGTATGACATGATCATGTTTTCTAACCAAAGTTATCAGCAACTGGCAGGAGCCATATGGTTGTTGCTTTATGGTATGAAATGCAAACGCCCTGTAATTGCTTTACTTTATCACTAAGCGGTAGTGATGGTCGTAGAAGCAATAGATGGCGTAACGACAATGATGCTATGATGGAGATCAAGGTGTCGCACCGGTGACAATGGTGATCACGATGGTGCTTTGAAGATGGAGATCACAAGCACAAGATGATGATGACCATATCATATCACTTATATTGATTGCATGTGATGTTTATCCTTTATGCATCTTATCTTGCTTTGATTGACGGTAGCATTTTAAGATGATCTCTCACTAAAAATTATCAAGAAGTGTTCTCCCTAAGTATACACCGTTGCCAAAGTTCGTCGTGCCTAGACACCACGTGATGATCAGGTGTGATAAGCTCTACGTCCATCTACAACGGGTGCAAGCCAGTTTGGTACATGCGGAATACTCAGGTTAAACTTGATGAGCCTAGCATATGCAGATATGGCCTTGGAACACGGAGACCGAAAGATCGAACGTGAATCATATAGTAGATATGATCAACATAGTGATGTTCACCATTGAAACTACTCCATCTCACGTGATGATCGGACATGGTTTAGTTGATTTGGAACACGTAATCACTTAGATGACTAGAGAGATGTCTGTCTAAGTGGGAGTTCTTAAGTAATATGATTAATTGAACTTAAATTTATAATGAACTTAGTCCTGGTAGTATTTTGCAAATTATGTTGTAGATCAATAGCTTGCTTGCGTTGTTGCTTTCATATGTTTATTTTGATATGTTCCTAGAGAAAATTGTGTTGAAAAATGTTAGTAGCAATGATGCGGATTGGATCCGTGATCCGAGGTTTATCCTCATTGCTGCACGTAAGAATTATGTCCTTAATGCACCGCTAGGTGATGTACCTATTGCAGGAGCGGATGCGCACATTATGAACGCTTGGCTAGCTCAATATGATGACTACTTGATAGTTTAGTGCACCATGCTTAACGGCTTAGAATCGGGACTTCAAAGACGTTTTGAACGTCATGGATCATATGAGATGTTCCAGAATTGAAGTTAATATTTCAAGCAAATACCGAGTTGAGAGATATGAAGTCTCCAACAAGTTCTATAGCTAAAAGATGGAGGAGAATCGCTCAACTAGTGAGCATGTGCTCAGATTGTGCGGTACTTCAATCGCTTGAATCAAGTGGGAGTTAATATTCCAGATAAGATAGTGATTGACAGAATTCTCTAGTCACCATCACTAAGTTACTAGAACTTTGTGATGAACTCTAGTATGCAAGGGATGACGAAACGATTCCCGGGCTCTTCGTGTTGTTGAGATCGACGAAGGTAGAAATCAAGAAAGAGCATCAAGTGTTGATGATTGACAAAGATCACTAGTTTCAAGAAAAGGGCAAAGGGAAAGAAAGGGAAACTTAGGGTAGAATGGCAAACAAGTTGCCACTCCCATGAAGAAGACCAAAGCTAGACCAAAGCCTGAAACTGATTGCTTATACTGCAACGGAAATGGTCAATGGAAGCGGAAATGCCCTGAATATTTGGTGGATAAGAAGGATGGCAAAGTGAACAAGAGTATATTTGATATACAGGTTATTGATGTGTGCCTTACTAGTGTTTATAGTAGCCCTTGAGTATTTGATACTTGTTCGGTTGCTAAGATTAGTAACTCGAAACAGGAGTTACAGAATAAACAGAGACTAGTTGAAGGGGAAGTGACGATGAGTCTTGGAAGTAGTTCCAAGATTGATATGATCATCATCGCACACTCTCTATACTTTTGGGATTAGTGTTAAACCTAAATAAATGTTATTTGGCGTTTGCGTTGAGCATGAATATGATTTGATCATGTTTATTGCAATATGGTTATTCATTTAAAGTTAGAGAATAAATTGTTATTCTGTTTACATGAATAAGACCTTCGATGGTCATACACCCAATGAACATAGTTTGTTGGATCTCGATCGTAGTGATACACATATTCATAATATTGATGCCAAAAGATGCAAATTTAATAATGATAGTGCAACTTATTTGTGGCAATCGCCGCTTGGGTCATATCGGTGTAAAGCGCATGAAGAAACTCCATAAAGATGGATTTTCGAATCACTTGGTTATGAATCATCGATGCTTGCGAACCGTGCCTTTGGGCGAGATGACTAAAACTCCGCTCTTGAACAATGGAACGAGCAACAAACTTGTTGGAAATAATACATCTTGATGTATGCGCACCAATGAGTATTAAGGCTCGTGGCGGGTATCGTTATTTTCTGACCTTCACAAGATGATTTGACCAGATATGGGTATATCTACTTGATGAAACATAAGTCTGAAATAGTTCAAAGGTTCAAAGAATTTCAGAGTGAAGTGGAAAAAATCATCGTAACAAGAAAATAAAGTTTCCGCGATCTGTTCGCGGAGACGAATAATTGAGTTACGAGTTTGGTCTTCAATTAAAACAATGTAGAATAGTTTCACAGCTCACACCACCTGGAACACCACAACATTATGGTGTGTCCGAACGTCGTAACCGCACTTTATTGGATATGGTGCGATCTGTGATGTCTCTTACTGATTTACCACTATTGTTTTGGGGTTATGCATTAGAGATAGCTGCATTCACGTTAAAAGGGCACCATCTAAATCCGTTGAGACGACACTATATGAATTGTGGTTTAGCAAGAAACCCAAGTTGTCGTTTCTTCAAGTTTGGGGCTACGATACTTATGTGAAAAAGTTTCATCCTGATAAACTCAAACCCAAATAGGAGAAGTGCGTCTTCATAGAATACCCAAAGGAAACTGTTGGGTACACCTTCTATCACGGATCCGAAGGGAAGATATTCGTTGCTAAAAATGGATCCTTTCTAGAGAAGGAGTTTCTCTTGAAAGAAGTGAGTGGGAGGAAAGTAGAACTTGATGAGGTAACTGTACCTTCTCCCGAATTGGAAATTAGTTCATCACTGAAATCAGTTCGAGTGATTTCTACACCAATTAGTGAGGAAGCTTATGATGTGATCATGAAACTTCAGATCAAGTTACTACAGAACCTCGTAGGTCTTCCAGAGTACGGTCCGCACCAGAGTGGTACCGTAATCCTGTTCTGAAAGTCATGTTACTAGACCATGATAAGCATACGAACTATGAGGAAGCGATGATGAGCCCAGATTCCGCGAAATGGCTGGAGGCCATGAAATCTGAGATAGGGTCCATGTATGAGAACAAAGTGTGGACTTTGGTGGACTTGCCCAATGATCGGCAAGCCATAGAAAATAAATGGATCTTCAAGAGGAAGACGGACGTTGATAGTAGTATCTACAAAGCTCGACTTGTCGCAAAAAGGTTTTTCGACAAGTTCAAGATGTTGAATACAATGAGATTTTCTCACTCGTATCGATCCTTAAGTCTGTCCGAATCATGTTAGCAATTGCCACATTTTATGAAATCTGGCAAATGGATGTCAAAAATACATCCCTTAATGGATTTATTAAAGAAAAGTTGTATATGATGCAACCAGAAGGTTTTGTCAATCCTAAAGATGTTAACAAAGTGTGCAAGCTCCAAAGAATCCATCAATGGACCGGTGCAAGCATCTCGAGTTGGAATATACGCTTTGATGAGTTGATCAAAGCATATGGTTTTATACGAGACTTTTGAAAAGGCCTGCATTTACAAGAAAGTGAGTGGGAGCACTAC
Source organism: Aegilops speltoides (assembly GCA_021437245.1). Classification (NCBI taxonomy): domain Eukaryota; kingdom Viridiplantae; phylum Streptophyta; class Magnoliopsida; order Poales; family Poaceae; genus Aegilops; species Aegilops speltoides. The sequence goes on from CM038147.1 coordinate 549,166,873, forward strand.
AAAGATTTCGATAAGTATATGTGAATGACATATTGTTGATCGGAAATAATGTAGAATTATTCTGCAAAGCATAAAGGAGTGTTTGACAGGAGTTTTTCAAAGAAAGACCTCGGTGAAGCTGCTTACATATTGAGCATCAAGATCTATAGAGATAGATCGAGACGCTTAATAAGTTTTTTCAATAAGTACATACCTTGACAAAGATTTTGAAGTAGTTCGAAATGGAGCAGTCAAAGAAAGAGTTCTTGCCTCTGTTACAAGGTGTGAAATTGAGTAAGACTCAAATCCCGACCACGACAGAAAATAGAAAAGAGAATGAAAGTCATTCCCTATGCCTCAGTCATAGGTTCTATAAAGTATGCTATGTACCAGACATATTGTATACCTTGCTCTGAATTTGGTAAGGGAGTGCAATAGTGATCTAGGAGTAGATCACTGGACATTGGTCAAGAATATCCTTAGTGAGGACTAAGGAAATATTTCTCGATTATGGAGGTGATAAAACAGACCGTCGTAAAGAGTTACATCGGTGCAAGCTTTCACACCGATCAAGATGACTCTAAGTCTCAATCTAGATACATATTGAAAGTGGGAGCAATTAGCTAGAGTAGCCCCGAGCAGAGCATTGTAGACATAGAATATTTGCAAAATACGTACGGCTCTGAATGTGACAGACCCGTTGACTAAATTTCTCTCACGAACAAAACATGACCATACCTTTGTACTCTTTGGGTGTTAATCACATAGCGATGTGAGCTAGATTATTGACTCTAGTATACCCTTCGAGTGTTGATCACATGAAGATGTGAACTATGGGTATTAATCACATACAGATGTGAATATTGGTGTTAAATCACATGGCGATGTGAACTAGATTATTGACTCTAGTGCAAGTGGGAGACTGAAGGAAATATGCCCTAGAGGCAATAATAAAGTTACTATTTATTTCCTTATATCATGATAAATGTTTATTATTCATGCTAGAATTGTATTAACCGGAAACATAATACATGTGTGAATGCATAGACAAACATAGTGTCACTAGTATGCCTCTACTTGACTAGCTCGTTAATCAAAGATGGTTATGTTTCCTAACCATAGAGATGTGTTGTCATTTGATTAATGGGATCACATCATTAGGAGAATGATGTGATTGACATGACCCATTCTGTTAGCCTAGCACTTGATCGTTTAGTATACTGCTATTGCTTTCTTCATGATTTATACAAAGTTCCTGCAACTATGAGATTGTGCAACTCCCGTTTATCGGAGGAACACTTTGTGTGCTACCAAACGTCACAACGTAACTGGGTGATTATAAAGGTGCTCTCATGTGTCTCCGAAGGTACATGTTGGGTTGGCATAATTCGAGATTAGGTTTTGTCACTCCGATTCTCGGAGAGGTATCTCTGGGCCCTCTCGGTAATACTCATCACCTAAGCCTTGCAAGCATTATAACTAATGAGTTAGTTATGAGATGATGTATCACGGAACGAGTAAAGAGACTTGCCGGTAACGAGATTGAACTAGGTATTGGATACCGACGATCGAATCTCGGGCAAGTAACATACCGATGACAAAGAGAACAACGTATGTTGTTATGCGGTTTGACCGATAAAGATCTTCGTAGAATATGTAGGAACCAATATGGGCATCCAGGTCCCGCTATTGGTTATTGACCAAGAATGGTTCTAGGTCATGTCCAGGTCCGCACGCTTAACGTTACGATGAAAGTTTTATTATGAGTTTATAAGTTTTGATGTACCGAAGTTTGTTCGGAGTCCCGGATGTAATCACGGACATGACGAGGAGTCTCGAAATGGTCGAGACATAAAGATTGATATATTGGAAGCCTATGTTTGGACATCGGAATGGTTCCGGGTGAAATCGGCATTTTACCGGAGTACCGGGAGGTTACCGGAACCCCCGGGGGTTATTGGGCCTACATGGGCCTCGAGGGAGAAGAGGGAAGGAGCTAGGAGGGGGCCGCGCGCCCCTCCCCTTCCTAGTCTGAATAGGACAAGGGAAGGGGGGCGGCGCCCCCCCTTTCCTTCCTCGCTTCCTCCTCTTCCCCCCCCCTTCTCCTACTCCTACTTGGAAAGAAGGGAGTCCTACTCCCGGTGGGAGTAGGACTCCCCCCTTGGCGCGCCCTCCTTGGCCGGCCGCCTCCTCCCCCCTGGCTCCTTTATATACGGGGGCGGGGTGGCACCCCATAGACACACAAGTTGATCTACGGATCGTTCCTTAGCCGTGTGCGGTGCCCCCCTCCACCATATTCCACCTCGGTCATATCGTCGCGGAGTTTAGGCGAAGCCCTGCGCCGGTAGAACATCATCATCGCCACCACGCCGTCGTCTTGTGGAACTCATCTCCGGAGCTCGGCTGGATCGGAGGCCGGAGATCGCCATCGAGTGAACGTGTCTGAACTTGGAGGCCCGTGACGTTCGGTGCTTGGATCGGTCGGATCGTGAAGACGTCGACTACATCAACCGCGTTGTGCTAACGCTTCGCTTCACGGTCTCACGAGGGTACATGGACGAACACTCTCCCCTCTCGTTGCTATGCCATCACCATGATCTTGCGTGTGCATAGGAAAATTTTGAAATTACTACGTTCCCCAACATGATTATCATCTATTATATTATACCTGTGTTCATAATGTTTGCGAGTACATTCAAAGTACTCACTGGCTTGTTTCCGTGCTATTGTCTTGGCCAATCTCTTGCATGGAGAGGAGCGTTGCGATGACAGCCCCGGAACCTACACATTGGTGATAACAGTCTCGCAAAGATAGGAGTTTTCTAGGTTAGCTGTTCCTGTGGGAAATGGAGTCCCATAGGCATTGATGAACCACAAACCGCTTCTGCCATCAGCCACCAGAAACCTTGTGTTGTACTCATAGGCTAGAATGGTCTTGTGCTACATATTTTGTAATTTTGCTTGGAAATTCTGTATCAAGTTGGTGCCTCATTAGCTAACAGTAATCCTGGGGCTGGTGAGCACAAGGACCATTTTCTTGGAAATATATCCTAGAAAACCAGTCGCGACAACCTTGGTATCAGAGCCAGACTGACCATTGGCTAATCCTATCTTAGCCAGGTCAATAAACCTAGGTTAACCAACCCACCAGACCTTAACCTAACCCCCAGCGAAGCTTCTCGTGTAAGATAGCATCACAGTGACCCGACACCTTTTGGCAGTCGGTGCCTAACCTATCAGCCTAGCCTGTCGATTACGCACCAGTGACCGACACCTAAATAGTCTCTTTCGCAAGCGTGCGAAGGAAGACTCCGTCCCCTTTTTCTATAAAAAGGGCATGCTAGCCTCAACCCAGCACATCACAACCTCTTACCCAAACCGAGCTAAAATGCCTGGCACCATTGTTCACAATGAGACCACAGCAACCAACCTTGGAAGTTTTGTGACCGTGCTAACAAACCTCACCAGCCGTGCCTTTGCATTAGAAGAGCCCCCAGAGTATGTTGTGTACCAAGGACCCATGAGCGGTGAGAGCTGTCAATTCTGGGCCATAGTGCATGTCTATGGTAGGGGTATATCGCCAGAACGCCCCTACAGGTTCACCGGAAGGACAACTTCCTTTGAGATACAAGCCATCCAACTAGCTGCTCGAGAGGCTATAGTTCAACTCCGGCACTTGTCGCCAAGAGTTAACTGTCGCTCGTTCTACTACTACCCTAGCCGTGACGGGTATGGTAGGCCACCCCAGGTTGCCAACGGAGATCACGAGACGAATCCTGCATTGTTGCATCTCGTGCGCTATGTAAGTGCACTAAAGGAACTGTTCGATCAAATCACCCTGGATCTGATCGCAGCTCGTGGAGAACTGGTTCGCCGAGCCCCGGCAAGAGGAGAAGATGAGCCTGAAGCCAACAACCCAGTCGTGCTATTCGGACAACCGATCGAGTCCTTGAGGTCTGCCCCAGCCATCGACCAAAATGCTTTGGTGTCCCCAGAAGTGCTTCATTGCCTTTTGGGAACACGCTCCGGCGGGATTGTAGCCAACAAGCCCCGCGAGGGTCATCATCGCTACCCCGACCCTGCAGTTCCTCAACCCCCTCCAGCTAACCCCGACGGTGAAGCCCTTGGAGAAGCCTCGACGTCCACAAGGCACGCCCGCTTAGATATTAACGAGGTAGACTAAGTCACTCGAGTAGTACCGAGTCTCAGTATGTCCACGCCCTGTAATTGTGTGATCTTGTATCGTCATAATTAAATATTGTCTGCTTATGCGCCCCTATTTTAAATATGTTGGCGTACGGTTGCAATTTTATTCCGGGCGTAGCTACCAAAGACCACCCCGACGACACCCACAGTAATACGTCACTTTTGCGAGATATGTGTATCTGTGGCATTGACCCCGACCCCATAGAGCAGAACCGACAAACTAGTTGCCCCTCACCGCGATAAGAGACTATATAGAAGGCCGCCTCGTGACCTTGCCAAGTACCCCTCACCTTGTGCACAACCCTCAGAGCCATTCCTTGCCATGCCGAGATCTAGTATTTATCTGAGAACTCCAGATGCAACCCCAGGTAGTTTTGTTAAAATATTGTGGGACTTTACCTGCAGTACCATGAGTTCTATCCATCCACCCAAGTACGAGTTGCTCAAATCGAGGATCACCCCATCCACCTCGAAATATTGGGCAGTGGTGCACATCCCTCCCGCAAACCCAAACCAAGACCCAACGGAAGTCTCCTTCGTGGGGAAATCTATGTCGACTCCGCAAATGGCCATCGAAGCCGCTGCGTACGAAGCGCTTGCTCGCCTTCGATTCGCGGTACCCTATGCCAGCGAACGAGGGTATTATTACTTCCTGAGTCGTGCAGCACCCGGAGAAGTAGCATCTTTTCCCGGTGGACGAATTGAGAGAGACCCAGTACTGGCCAACCTTGCCCAGTATGTTATCGCTCAAGAGCGTTTGACCCAGCGAGTAATGGGTTATCTCCAGAGCCTCACTGATTTAAATCCTCGGATCGCCATCGGCAGACCACTGAGGCCCGACCAGGAGGGACGCATTAATCGTCTAATCAATCCGCTTCCCCCGATAGAAGAGGAGTGTGCCCCAGTACCAGAGACAATTTCTCAGGACCCTGTCCATTTACCGTTTTCATTGTAGACGTCACTGCTAAGTTCATAGTCCCAACATTTATTTATGTGTTGCAACTTAAGCGTTGTATCCTAAATATGTGCAATTAATTAAATATTTGGTTTCAATTAATGTGAGTAGTTTGTACTGCTGTTAATTTTGATTAACTAAATTCGCTCTCCGTAAATTTTGAAGTGAGATTTTTTTCCCTGAGTTGTTGCAGCATATATCTGTTCATGACATTGATTTTTATTCACGCTGCACCGGCAGCTAGCATGCTGCGCACTACCACAGTAAGGCCTAGATGCCCTACGCGCTAGACGTCGCCGGTTGAGAAAGCGCAGGAAAGCGCGCGAGAGAGAAGAAGAAGAGAGAGCCAGAGGTAGAAGAAGAGACTGCCAGTGGGCCCCGGATCCACCTGTCAGCCAGAGAGAGCACTGTGCTCTCCGGTGCGACCAGTGTATTTTAGTAATTTAGAAATTTATTCTAAATTCACTGTAACCAAAAGTGGATGTATCTAGTTTTCCCCAACCATAGATTTTTCCACGCAGCGCCTGTATACCACACTGTAGTTTTACACCACATAATTGCCCACTCACTGTAGCCACATTTTATTGCATGAATAGGATGATTATTTTTGTGATATTACTTTGTGATGGTAGGAGTAATATTTTCAAAACAGCCCTTAGCAAATCTTGACGGGGGTAGTGTTGTAACACCCCAAAAATTTAACCATGATTTATTAATTAAAATTTTGCCTTGGTAAATTAAATTTTATTTTTTGGATTTTCTTTTGATTCAGAACCACTCTTTTCTTCTGAGTTGTGGAGTTTCCTTCCAAATAGAAAACTTTTCAAAAATGTTGTTGGACTTGTATACCCTCTCAAGAAACATTTCTTTTATTAGTGGATTTATTTCTATAATTATTTTTCCTGAACTTTAATTCTTTTAAAATGGTTTCTCATAAGCCTTAGAGCCTCTTTTGCACTACGACCCTTTGATAAATTTATTTAAAAATTCCACCAAAATTTGGGGATTTTGAGCCCTACGTCAACTTTTCAAATCTGGATCAGTTTGTGGTTTGCATTGCAACCTATTTAAATATTTCTTTAAAAAATTCACCAAAGTTGGGAGATGTTAGTAGGAGTATATAATTCGTTTATATGCAAAGAACCACTGGTGTTCTTTGAAAAATTTGAGCAAAACATCCTCTTTTGCTCTATGGCCCAATTTGGTATTTTCTACTGCAACCCTATTTTGTTCTGCTCTAGTGCCCATGAGATCTTTCCTGCTTATAGTCCACCCTACCAAACCCTTAAGTCCAAGAGATTGGACCCATTGGAATATTTTTGGTCCATGCAATAATAGCCTTTATTTTCTGTCCAGATTTGGTTTTCTCAAAAACTTGCACTAGGGAGTTTTTGTTTTCTGTCAAACTAACCTTGCCACCCTCTTTATCTTCTAAAGAGAACTTGATCTGGAGTTTTTGGCCACCCCAAGTGATGCCTAGAAGCCCATGGCATTCTGTCAAGCACCTTGTGTGCATGGCCAGTTTTGGCTTAGTTTTTAGTCTGTGTTATGAACTTGATCCCCTGACCCAACCACCATGTCCACTAATCTCCTCGCCACCTCTAGCCTAGACCTGTTAAACCCCAGCCTCACCCAAACCTCCTGGCATGCCTTGGCATTTTGCCGAACACATGGCGTGCGTGCACTGAGCGCGGCCAGAGCGCGCATTTTGCACGTGTGTGCGCCCGAGTCGTCGCGTCCCGCTGCCGCCTCCCTGCGCCCGTTCTGGTCCCCTCCCACTCACAGCCATCGCGCCCCGACTCCTCCCTCATAGCAGAGCCGCCCTGGCCACCTCCTGGCACCCCACAGCGCCACCACCGCAAGCCGCCACGGCTGCCGCAGGCTCTTGCCATCGACGGCGCCGCCCGAGCCACAGCCGCGCGCCAGCTTGCCCCTGAACAGACCGAGCTCATCCTCTCGCCCGGCCAGACCCCGCGAGCCATCGCCACGCGCTCCCTGGCTACAGAACGGCGGTTCGCCGTTCCTATCCATTGCCGCCATCAAACCGACCTCGGTCGCCTATAAAAGAAGACCCCGAGCTCGACCAGACCCCCAGGCGACCTCAGGCCATCCCCCTAGTGCTCCCGCAGCCGGCAATCGACGGAGGGAGGCCTTCTTCCTCATCTCCGGTCAGTTCGGTCGCCGCCACACTCCGATCCAGTTCGTCGCGAGCAAGACCTCCCCAGTCCATCCAGTGCCACCATCCTCGTCTCCTTGACCTTGCGAAACCCCCCCACCTCTCAAACCCGATCGGGAGCCACCGTAGCTTGAGACCCCAATCCTCCCGAAACCACCGCCCGCCGCGGAGCTCGCCGCCGGCGACCCCCTCCACCCCCGCTAGCCTATCGACCACTGGGATGACCGCCCTGGACCAGCGGATCCATCCCCGCCCTCAGAACCCCGCGGGGAGCCGCCGTTTGTCGACGGCGATTGCCGGAGCCCCGCCACCGCTCGGCCAGAGTAGAAGGAGGCGCGGGCGACTGGTCAAACCTGACCAGTGGGCCCAAGTGACCCACTGTCAGTGACCCCGAGCCGGCCCGCGCTGGTTTAAGTGGAAGCGTACTCCACCAAATACGCCTTCTCTAGAGGAAAACGTAAGTGCTGCCGAACCGTTTTTCTTTTTCTGTTTTATTTAAAAACATATTTTGACTAAACTTTGACTGGATATAACTTTTAAAATACAAGTCCAATTGATTTGATTCTTTTTCTGTTGTTTCTCAAATTTTGTCTAGTTTATTTTCATATTTATTTGAAAATTTTCCAAACAACTTTTTGTACTGTTTTGAAACTATGTGTTAATTCAAATTTTCGTAAAATAGGATTGTGAAGAAGAAGGCAACTTTCAAAAAGTGCACACCCTTGCATACTCTTGAAGGCAAGCATTCTGAACCCTGGCATAGTATTGTTGTGTGATTTGATACGGTTACAACACCACCTTGACATGGAGTATTCGTTATTTTATGTGATGATATGTTCATACTCATGAGTGCATAATGAAGATTCTTTGCTGTTGGAAATATATGCTTGTGATAGTAATCACCCTCGTATGCCTTTCATGCCTACCGGAAGGAAGCCGGGAAAGTCTCTATCTGGGGTGGACACGAGCTTGTCTCTAGTTCATCGTCGGGACGGTTGTGTCCGGTAAGGCATGGTGAGGTATGGCGAGTGTTCATTCTGTCTGATTAGTGTGAAACATATTTCTTATGCTAATCATGCAGGAACCCTTTAACCTCCTGAGTCGACCATAGATCGAGTCTTGTCCCAGTAACCCCCATACTTGTTTTCTGACTACCACTTGTCCCTGCCACAGGTAGGATACGGTTCAGTAAGTTGTAAACCCCTCCCTTAGCGCACACCGTACAGAGAGGCCATGGTGGAAGATATCGGCTGCATACGGTAGGCATGCCACCTGGTCCGGGGCATGGGTGTTTCCGGTAGGAGCCGAGGGGTAGCTCCCCTAGTTTGCGCGCGTTATTAATTTTGTGATCCCATGCAAGTCGAGGTTGTAGCGTCCCCACTTAGAGTTTCGCTTAACGGGTGTCGTGGGTGATTCCAGACACCGGTAAGTTAGGCTGGTGTGTGCAGTCAGGTGTGTTTTCAATTAAAAGACCATAGACAGAATTAGTCCCGATGGACTAAAGGAATCCATTACTCGTGGGTAAAGAGTACACCCTCTACAGAGGTTATATCTATTCGAATAGCCGTGTCCATGGTTAAGGACTGCAGTCTGGGATGGGTCAAGTTTCGGTCTTAGTGTCGGTCTTAGTGTCGGCCTTCGGAGGAAAAACTGCTGAACCAGAACATGGATCATGACTTGTGACTCATGATGATTATGATTACTATTATGATGGACTAACCATTTACATTTTTTGAATTATTGAGTATCCCTGGGACGGTTCTACCTCCTGGATATTCACTGTGATTATTCTCATATAAGCCCTTTATGTGGTGTCGCACAGACGCCCGACTGTGGCATGCTTGTTATTCATTTACTTTATAAGCCTTTTATGTGGTGTCGGACAGACGCCCGACTGTGGCATTCTTGTTATTCATTTACTTTATAAGCCCTTTATGTGGTGTCGCACAGACGCCCGACTGTGGCATGCTTGTTATTACTTTTACTTATAAGCCCTTTATGTGGTGTCGCACAGACGCCCGACTGTGACATGCTTGTTATTTCTTTTACTTATAAGCCCTTTATGTGGTGTCGCTCAGACGCCCGACTGAGGCATGCTTTATATTATTATCCTTTCAAGGCGTCGCTTTAGACACACGAATCGGTGCATTCTATTTTTACTCTCTGATTTCATATTCATGTTCGATATGAATAACCTGCTTGCGTGCATCATGAATCTTATTTCGTATCTAACGAAGTGATCATGGCATATTTCAGAGCATGATTATCATCTGTTATATTATACATATTTTCATAATGTTTGCGAGTACATTCAAAGTACTCACTGGCTTGTCCTTGGCTATTGTCTTGGCCAGATCTCTTGCATGGAGACGAGCATTGCGATGACAGCCCCGGAACCTATGAATTGGTGATAACAGTCTCGCGAAGATAGGAGTTTTCCAGGTCAGCTGTTCCTGTGGGAAATGGAGTCCCATAGGCACTGATGAACCACAAACCGCTTCCGCCATCAGCCACCAGAAACCTTGCGTTGTACTTGTAGGCCAGAATGGTCTTGTGCTACATATTTTGTAATTTTGCTTGGAAATTCTGTATCAAGTTGGTGCCTCATCAGCTAACAGTAATCCTGGGGTTGGTGAGCACAAGGACCATTTTCTGGGAAATATATCCTGGAAAACTGGTCTCGACAAGTTTCCAATAGGACCCCGCTGCCACGGGAGGGTAGGACAAAAGATGTCATGCAAGTTCTTTTCCATAAGCACGTATGACTATATTCGGAATACATGCCTACATTACATTGATGAACTGGAGCTAGTTCCATGTCACCCTATGTTATAACTGTTGCATGAAGAATCGCATCCGACATAATTATCCATCATCGATCCATTGCCTACGAGCTTTTCACATATTGATCTTTGCTTAGTTACTTTTTCGTTGCCACTGTTACGATTGCTACAAAACTGCTATTGTTACTTTTGCCACCATTACCGTTATTTTCATACTACTTTGCTACTAAATACTTTGCTGCAGATATTAAGTTTTCTAGGTGTGGTTGAATTGACAACTCAACTGCTAATACTTGAGAATATTCTTTGGCTCCGCATGTGTCAAATCAATAAATTTGGGTTGAATACTCTACCCTCGAAAACTGTTGCGATCCCCTATACTTGTGGGTTATCAATGGTGTGTAGATCTTCGTCGTATCAACCACGTACATGTTCCATAGCCACCAGTGCTACTGCTGCTCATCGAGCTAGTCCCTAGCGAGTAGCTCTTACACCTCCCCGTCGAACACCACACATGGATCACCGGCTCAAGTTGGTGAGAACCTAGGCGGATGGTCCTCTGCCGCGCCACCGCCGGCTCCCCATGCCATCACCTCCCCCGCTAGTTCCTGCTAGGCCGCTACGATCCATAGGCCGTGGGCTCCCGCCGAAGCACAACGTTGGGGGCGCCTCCCCGATGCCCCTAAAGCCAACGCCCGTAGAACCGCCCCCTACGCTCGCGCACTCCTCCTCTGCAGCTCCTCTTCACCGCCGCCGCCGCCATTCTTCTCTCTGCAACGGGTCCTCACCCCCACCGCTTCACCCCGTCACGCAGGGAGCACGCGCATCCTCTGTCATGGCTTCCTCTTCACCGTCGACGCCGTCGAGACTTGAGAGCAGGTGCAGAAGTTGTTTCTGTGTGGGGTCAGGGGTGGTGGATAGGAGGGGGAAAATGAGATCCATGGGCACTAGCACTTTTTATAGAAGAAGCCCACCCGGGTGAGATAGTGGAAATTGGCCCCTGACACGAGTCCAACTTCGATCTGCAAGGTGCGCCATAGTGACCTTGCCCTAGTGGATGGGAGGAAGAGAAGTGGGGATGGGAGGATGGGTGAGGATTGGGGAGAGATTGGTGTGTCATGCGAGTGGATTGTTCGGGCTGTCACGCCATGTACCGAACGCTTCTAGTGACGACGTGGTAATATGACGTGAGCCACGATTCGTGCTGCTGATCAGATGGCTAAGAACGCGTTCGAGATGAAATCCTAAATACCACACGTTAGGTACAAATAATTTGCGTATGAATATAAATCGAAATCCATGAAAGACAAAGCAAACAGAAGTTGTGTTCATGTCCTATACGACATACCCAATCAAACCAATTGAGCCTCCAGCGAGGAAAAACCAATGGCAGTCAATGGCTCACATTGGCGTGCACCTGGGCGGCCTTAGCCTTATCATGCCTCCCATCATTAGAGTCCATCAGGCGACCATCCTTCGGCATGGCTCCCTCTATGCAGGTGAAGCCTCTCTTCGCCGCATGACCATGTTTCCGGCAGCACGTCGCTACACTGGACGCATGACGGGTCTGCCGCATCCATCTCTCGCATACTTCCGGTGGCATGTTGGCATGTTGCTACTCAGGGCGGGGCTGGTACGGCCATATCGGAGTCCAAGGAGAGCACCAAACGATGGAGAGTCACCAGGAGAGTTTGCAAACGCGTCCACAAGAGACATGCAGCAAGGTGCAGCAGCACGATCATCTATTGGCTTTCCAATCCAAATAGCTAGAGCGGAAGCATTGGATGCACATAAGTATGCATGTTTGACAGTATTTTCCAATCCAGTCTGGCTAATTGTACAAATGAACCGCACTAGGGTTTGATGTCACCATCTACCGTTGGACTTGAATGAATAGATGAAGTTTACTGATCTGGAATTTTTCGTGTATAACAAACAAGGGTAAGTGGTTATAAATTTCATATAAAAATTTATTTTTATTTGTTCAGGAAGGACTAGGAATTATATGCATAGAATCAAGCAAATGAACTCACCGGTTACTAGAAGAAGCATAATTAACTTCTTCCAATTACTTCCATCCCGATTAAGTAAGACCTGACTATTTATTAGATTGAATCATGGTCCATATAATTAGAAGACTTTTGTTTTCACAATTGAAAGATAACAGAGTGTGGAATGGCTAGACCATTGTTGATTCCTTTTGATATTAGCATACTCATGTCTTTCTTTCCATGGAGCTTCATACTCATAGCTCACAATTCAACACTTATATGACGAAATAATTATCCAATTTTAGTGTAATCCTTCATAGAACAATCTTATATGTTGATATCTTCTATATACAAGAAACTTACTAGTGCACCTTCCGGCCTCCATGTATTAATTTTCATAATGATGTGGTGTCATGTATTATATAGCCAACATTCAATTCCAACGTTCTATTTCATGTTTTATCAAGCCTCGTCCATTACCAAAATATTTGACTAAAAAATTAAAGCTGGCAATTATTTGTATGCCATATCATGTTCTCACTACTAGAAATAATCATACCTCTGACGGTGAAAATGTAATAGCCGACGAGCATTCGTTTATGATAGTAATAGCCGACTGTCATCCCAATGGCGACGGTTATTATCAACTCACATGTTATACTAGTAATACACGATGGTATACTATATTGCCCGACGGTGAAAATTCAACTCCTGAGTATCCAGTTTAATATTTGCGTGTTCATTATAATGTCCAATAGTTTTTGCTACATCCATAGGGATTCCATGTAATGCCCACTGTTATTTCTAATGTCCGACGACTTTTGTTACCCCCACGAGGATTACATGTAATGCCTGACGGTACATTGTAATATCCGACGTAGTTTGCTACACCCATGGGGATTACAAGTAATGCCCGACGGTCCATTGTAGTGTATGACGGTTTTTGCGACGCCCACGGGGATTATATGTAATGCCCGACGGTGAAATTTATTATTAGAAGGTGAAAACAAAACACTCACCTATAAGTGAAAATGACCGACGGTACAACTGTGACACAATTATTTTAGAAAAAAAACAACTGACGGGGGATAGCAATAACCGCCAGTTAACTTCGACTCTCGGTGATATGTTTCAATGTCCACATTAATAAACATGTGGAATGGCCTATGTTTTATCTAGATAATTCCCGTATAACAAAGTTTAAAATAAATTAATATCTAATTACTATTGTAAGTACATTATGTTGTTTTCACAATTAATGCTTACAAAAATTGGCACTAAACAACAAAAATATGATGATTAAAAAATGTGCACTTACAAAAGTACCATAAGGAGATATCCCTTGAGAGTTGAAAAGAAGTAGTTGTTGTCCCAGCCATGATTTATCTTCTTCGGTGGCGTCACCACCCAGAGTAGTGCTCGACTTAGTCTTTTATATACAATGTCTAGTTCTAGGTTGGGTTGTCACCGTGTGGCATAGGGCATCTTGCCGTGGAGTATATTGCGTGCCCACATTGGAACAGTGACTGGAGGCCCATGACGCTTGCGGGACCGGTGGTACTGGTTGCTGGCATGCAACACCGGTATTTTCTTAGAGATTTGATATCTTTATGCAGAGGTACATATACTCGCAGTTTTACAACTTGAACGCGACGGCTAGTTTGTTGCATAAATTCGTAAAATGCGTGATTCTAGTCATCAAACTTGCACGGGCATGCAAATATAGTCACATTTCGTCTACGCGGGCGTATCTGTTGTCACCGTGGCACGCCAACGTAGCCAGGCCCGCTATCAGCCACTGCAACCCTGCATGCTTGAAAAAATTGCAGAAAAGCAATCAATTTTCTTTCTATTTACATGAGAGCCCCTCAAATAGACTGGAAGGTTTCAAACCCACGACCCGTGGATAGTAACCTCGCGCGAATTGCCAACAGACCAATGATGAATCATGTTCAGTTCACACGACTAAATTTTATATCCTAGCAACCAATAGGGATCGAATAATTATAGACAAAATATAACCCAAAAGAGGTAGCTCCGCGGTGTGACCTCGTGGTCGCTCGTGCCTGAGCAAACTAACTATCTGCGGCGACCCAATATCATATACCGGAAATATTTTTTATGTTGCCATCTCTTTTTTCTGTGTAAGAGAAGAACTTGTATTCTGATTTTTGTGGCATTTAAAAAAATTATGCATTAAAAAATGTACGTGTAATTATAAAAAAATTATAAAAAATATAAGAAATATGTTGAGTAATTAGAAACACGTATGTTGCATTTTAAAAATGTTCACACATTTCAGAAAAATGTTCGTCGCATTTTAAGATTATTATACAACCTAAGAAATGTTCATGTAGTTTTACAAAATATTTTGCACCATTCAAAAAATATCACTCACCCTTGAAATGATCATAGTTTCACAAATTCTTTAGAAAAAGCAGCAACCTTTTTCTTTGAATTTGAATAAGTTTGAATTAAAAACATCTAGATCAAAGGAAATATAGTGCAGATAAATGAATGTATATTCTTTTGTAAAAAGCAATGAATTTGTTGCTTGAATTTGAATAATTTTAAATTTGGGAATCTAGATAAAAGGACATATAGCGCAAAAAAAATGTAGTGTAGAAGAATTAACTATGATTTCGGACAAATTACCTAAGTTTTCTTTTTAGTTTTCGTAATTTTAAATTTAACAAACTAGATAAAAGAAAATAAAGTGTAGAAGGAATAGAGAGGGATTGACATAATGGGGTACATGATTTGGAGGGCGAGAAGCCTCTCCTAGAGACAAGGTAGGAATCGCATAAGAAAGAATACAATCAATCTTAATGAATCCTGGCCTACCATAATCTATACTCCAACACGCGTAACCCACGTGTGCATGTCGTGTATATGTGTCCGCGCACGGCTGCATGTGTACATGTGTGTTGTGTGGGTGACCGTGCTTGTGCACGCATGAGTGTAGCGGGTGTGCATGTGTATAGTTTGCACGCACGTGCCGTATCAGTATGAAACAAAAGTCATCTTCAACGTGCTCTTGTGTACATGCACACGAGTCGGTTCCACCAATATAACATGAGGCGATTAATCTCCAACGATAAACGCAAGTATTACGTAATATGTGTGTGAACTATACTATATTTTTTTTACCAAATGTGTGTGAACTATACTATTGTCTGAAAGATGCATTATTATGTATATTGTTTTTGTGTAACTTGTGTTCAAGTTTTTGTTGTCATTTCCTTAAAGTTTATTTATTTACTTTCTTTTTTAGGGTAATACCAATGTCTTCAATTCATTCTTTCCAAAAAGAAACTTCAGCTTCTTTTCAGTTTTAATATATAGTCTTGTCGGAAAAGAAGTGATTGTCAGTGACCTGTTAAGCAGAGGAAGAAGATGGCAGATGGGCCTTTGGATCTTAATCAGATGCTGGAGAGCAATTTGAGTGAAATCACAAAACAAATTTCAGGCGCCTATTCAATAGTCGGCCCATATATAGTGCATGAATTAATGGCATGGAACCCCAAATATTATCTTTAAAGACTGCATTTGTATAGAATTCCGTATTTGGCGATATCTTCACAATGCACCAACCATATAATATAATTGCAGGGTAAGAATAGTGGGGTAGTAAAATACACACTGCTAAAAATATACCTTTAATTAAAATTATACTAGACATCTTGATATACGCACTTTGACCGCATAACGCCCTAATATAAAATGTGGATCAAGGGAACTCATATGGAATGCAAAACGAAACGTACATCTGCAACACTTTTGCTCATGACCAGATAGGTAGCTAGCTAGCTAGCGTCCCTGTTTTCTAATGCTTAGCCAGATAGCTAAGATGGGAAGCTCCAATCGCCTCTGTTCCATTTCCCTGGCCGCCCCCTTAATCTTTGCTGTCCTGCTGCTCAACGCGGATCTAGGGTCGTGTGGCTGCTTCAAACGCATCTTCACCTTCGGCGACTCCATCACCGATGCCGGCAACTTTGCATACACCGGCCGTAACAATAAGAATCCGGGTCCACCATCGGTGCCCCCTTATGGAGAGACCTACTTCCACCATCCCACGGGACGTGCCTCCGACGGGCGTCTCATCGTCGACTTCTATGGTGAGTACATACAGATGCATGCATGTATGCCTATGTGTGTTCCAATCCAAAACTAGTTAAGTTTCATACGAAATGCTAAATTTGGTGCGTGATGGATGTTGTGTCAGCGCAATCGTTGGGCCTGCCGCTGCTGCCGCCGAGCCTGCCCAAGGAGAACACGGGCCAGTTCCCGGCCGGCGCCAACTTCGCCTTGTACGGTGCCACGGCGCTAAACCCGAACTTCTTCAAGAGGTATAAGTTCGGGGTGCCGTTTACTTGGAGCCTCGACGATGAGCTGGCTACATTCAAGAAAGTGCTCGCACGGATTGCTCCGGGAGATGGTACGTAACGCATGCAAAAGCACATATACGTTATGGTCAGCTTATCATATTTTAATTTGGCAACATGTCTTCTTGGTCAACTTATTCCTTTTTTTCTTTTCGTGATGATCAGCTGCTACCAAGAGTCTCCTGAGCGAGTCGCTGATCGTGTTCGGCGAGATTGGCGGCAACGACTACAACTTCTGGTTCTTTGCAGGACACGGCGGTGACACACACACGCCCGAGCAGTACATGCCCGACGTGATTGCACGCATAGGCGACGGCGTCCAAGAGGTGATCAACCTCGGTGCCAAGACGGTCCTTGTCCCGGGGAACTTCCCCATCGGGTGTGTGCCGGCGTACCTGAGTGGTAACAAGAGCAATAAGTCGGGAGACTACGATCAGTACCACTGCCTCAAGCGGTTCAACAACTTCTCCCAAATGCATAATCAGTTGCTGAAGCAGGAGGTCGGCAAGCTCAAGTCGCTCAACGCCGACGTGAAGATCATCTACGCCGACTACTATGGTGCTTTCATGGAGTTGGTCAAGAATCGCAGTAGGTATGGCATTGACGACCCTCTGGTGGCGTGCTGTGGTGGCAATGGCCCCTACGGCACCGGCCATACGTGCAACCAGACGGCCAGGATTTGCCCCGACCCGTCCAGGTTCGCCAGCTGGGACCAGGTCCACATGACATGACAGAGAAGAAGGCGTACACCTAGACCTAGTAGGTCGTCATCGCCTCCCAATGGAACATCGATGGATCTACTCCAGTCAAACAAGCACGTCTCGTACAGGTACAGGTACAGGTATTCTTGCGTTTGTCTCGATTCGATTCGATGAATTGGAGCCGCCCGTGACGGACCCACATGCCCATCAGGTGGGACCCACCCACGGCGCCACATCCTTTTTTCCTCTCCCTCTCTCTCTCTCAGCGAAATCACCCTTCACTCTCACAATAAAAAACAAAAAAAAAATCACGTGTTCGTCTCCACCGACTCGTCGCCGCGATTTCATCCCCGATTCCTCCTCGTCCTCGCTGCTTTCCACCGCGCATGCGCGCTGTCCAATTCCTCATCTCCTCGCCTCGCGCTCGCCCGACGATCCATCCACCGACCACATCAACACCGCCGTACGTCGTTGCCTTCTTTCTTCCCGGCCTCCACCATACCTCCGCCGTCGCAGATCTCCTCCTCCTCCTCCTCCGAGGAACCGTCGACGTCTTTTCCGCCTCCGGCATGGCTCCGCCAGCATGGACGCATCTCGTCGATCCTCCCAAAGCCGCCTTCCATCCGCACGCACTCCCGGACCACGCCCATGTGCGCCTCTCGTCCTCCTCCTCTTCTCCTCTAAGGGCGGCCGCCGTCGATTTACCACCGAAATCAACATCCTTTTCTCCTATTCGTTTCCACGCAAACCAACTCTCCACACACCCACCGTAGGGTCCTCGCTTCCGACTACAATTTCACCAGATCCACATCCACCCGCCCGGATCGATCGACATTGTCGTCGACTTGACGCTCGCCGTTGCCCATGATCTGATTCTGGCCCCGGACCCAACGAAGATAGCACGAACACCTCCCCATGAGCACCTTCGCGTGCTCTCCGTCACCAGAATGGCCCGGGAGTCACCGCCGGCACCCTCCTCTGTTCGTCCCCTACGGTGCCGCGTTTCAGAGTCTTTCCGTTCCCTAATACTCGTACGTATAGTATTTTCTGCCTCAAGCTGTTTTACAGACTAGGCCTTCTTTTAGTTGGATTGACCCATTGATATCTCCCTTCGTTTCTAAATATAAGCATCTTTTGGGGATTTCGATACGAACTACATATGGATCTATGTACAGCGTAGATGCACTCATTTTGATCCGTACATAGTTTATATTGAAATCTCTAAAAGGGCTTATATTTAGGAATGAAGGGAGTACATGGTTTTCTGGATTCATAGATGGAGGCATTGTTGCCCGGCCATATAAAGGACATACGTGTTTGTGCACGCCCTCGGATGTATGTTAGGCCAAAAAATATCACAGCATCGTTGAAGACGCTCTTATTCGTCTCATCGAAATACATTGCTCCCGCTCAGATCCACTGGCGCAATAGGCGAAAATTCCTCTCCCGCCCAAAAGCTCAACATGGCATGAGTTCTAATCAACGAGACGCCGCCCATAGTACAACTCTTCTGTTTAAAACTTACCACTAACTCCATAGGAACCAGATAACTCGGGAAGCATTTTATAGCTCAGTGATCACATTACTAACTCCATAGGAACCAGATAACTCGGGAAGCATTTTATAGCTCAGTGATCACATTACTAACTCCATAGGAACCAGATAACTCGGGAAGCATTTTATAGCTCAGTGATCACATTACAAACTCAAAACAAAACCAAACATTTTATAGACGAGCCTGTTGTTGGAATTATATTTGATATTGTTACATCCAACACATGCCCCATAATAGAGTAGACCCTAGAACTCGAAGAGAGATGAAATTTGGTTTCATAAAAAGAATACACTTGCGCTACCATCGCCACCATAAATGAAGGACCGCCACGACACCATGACCTTTGACCTATCTATCAGTTTGCATTGGGGTTCCAACCCAACACAAGGCCGGAGAAATAACCGAGCCGCAAGCTCAACGCCGATGATTGACGGTGGGGAACGACTATTCTCCCTTATCGCCTCATGGTGGACCAAGGTGAGAAAAATGTCTCCTTTTTTTTTCTGGGCCGAGGATGGAAATCAATTACTATTGGTTGACCAAAAAAATGCTTTATGTTTCATTTTCATTAGTAATAAATGTTGATATCAACCAATTTCTCCCTCCATGTGTTTCTCCCCCCAATATGTGCTGCCTGGAAGAAAAGATTTTTTCGTCCGATCTCTCGTGTTGCATATTTTCCATCCAAAAATTTCCCACTCAATTGCTCCCGTCATGTGTTTGTCACTCCATATCTCCTGCTCAAAATTTTCCTGCCCAATTTCTCGCTTTGCGTGTTCCCACTCGAAATTTTCACCCACGATTTCCCGCATCATGTGTTTGTTCACAAAAGTTATTACTATTACTTTTGTAGGTAAAACGTATGAATAGATATCTTTAGTTAGAATTGGAGATTTGTAGTGAGAATTATAATTCTTTTTCCCCTGATTTTGAAAGAAGACTAAAAGAAATACATAAATACTTTTTAGAATGTTAACTTATAAAGGGCAGGGGCGAAATACTTTTCAAAACACAAGATCATATATGTGATTTTTGTTGGCATATTGATAACCAAGCAATCGTCTTTGAGCTCCTCCATGGTGACCAACTACCTATTCGTACTCCTGGTACAAACGCTCTTCCCCCGAGCTCATGGCGTACTTCTTCCCTTTGTATGTTCCCAGTCCTAGCCCACCAATCCGAGGAGGAGGCAGTGGTGGCCTACATGCTTGGAGGTTCTGAGCGTCGCTCCTCTCCAACTAACGTTGTTGGAGGACTTCTCCATATCGAACATGTCGAGGCGGATGGAATATCGCCTGAAATAATGATATGGATGAACCACAAGTACTCATACTATTGTCGCAAATGTATAGGAGTAAAAAATAGAAAATGAAATAATAATCATTATATTTTCCTAAGCATAAAAATAAGAAATAACAAAGCATCACACATAACAAACAAATAAAAATGTTACAAGTAATAAAACATAACAAATTAGAAGAAATGTTATAAATGATCAAGTGTGGTATTTAATTCATATTGGTATCCCTATCACCGATTTTTTGAGCGACAAGAATCAGTGTCTTCATTTTTTGCTATTTTAGTCATATTGGTATCCCTATCACCGACTTTTGGAGCGACAGGAATCAGTGCCTTCATTGCCTTCATTTTATGATATTTTTTCTTCACCGTGCGTGGATGGCTCGTCCATCAATTGTAACCCGCCACTATATACATTACAATAAACACTAGATTAGTGGTATTGGAACGATGGCATCTGCGCCAATAGTTGCCGGGCTAGTCCATCAATTGTAACCCTCCACCATATACATTACAATAAACAAAAGATTAGTGTTTTTGGACCGATGACGCCAACGACAACGGTAGAAGCGAGAGTGAAATTCTCCTAGGTATGAAGTACGGGGGAGGACATAGGAGTTGGGAATCATATTCCAACTTGGTCTTGACATTAACGTTGACGACTAAAGCTCATGCAAAGTAGCCATCAAATTGTAGCACTGCATCATTTGCTTCCACCATTTTATTATGTACCTGGCCAATACCACCCATGTGCCATCGTAATTATATGGATCATTTAATTTTCACATAAAATAACAGTCGGCAATGCCAGTGGTCTTTGCCTGGTGTCCGTGAGGCCAACCAACAATGTTCACAAAAAAAATAATGGTTGGCCGGTTGTTCTGCATGCAAATGATAATGCTTCTAACACCCCATGAAGTCATGTAAAATATGTTGGATCATTCGATATTCTAGTCAAACATTGTAGTCAAATTTGAATATAAGACTATGTACTACTTGGTAAAATGAAGATGTAAATTATCTAGAAATCATACACGAAACACATTTATCAATCATCATCCATTTGACCTCTGCCCTAAACACACATAACAGGGCCCCACAAGCTCGAACTCACTTCCCATCGAACAACACAGTGGCCCCGCTATCTCCCTCTGGAGGCCAAGTTCCATGTCGCTGCCGCGTCCCATCATAGAGTCAGGAGGTGATAAATCAGGCTATAGTACAATATATATACATATTAGTTGCGCATGGTGATTCATGCATATTTTCCATGAACACTTGTACATTTTTTCTCATCATTTCATGTGAAGACTGCATAGACTCTGATCATTGGATTTTGCTTTCATTGAAATATTTATGATATCATTTGAGTCAATGATAGAATAATTACAACGATGACGAATAAATTCGTATAATAATTAAGCAATTGTAAAATGATTATGTTTTCATTATCAATTTCTTAAGTAATTGGAGGTTAATTATTTTTGATAAAGATCAAGACAATAGCAACCATGAGGCGGTCGTCGATTGTTCTAGTCTATAAGCTTTGAATTGGTGAGTTGGTTAGTTAAGAAGTGGATAGCTGCTGATGCCATGATTAGCACGTACTCGTACATGTATGCTACCTTTATTAGATCTTGGGAGGAGTGCTACATATGTTTCGCAAGGAACTGATCTAGAGGTGTGCATGGACTCATGTACAACCATTTGGTCATCATCCTCGTCTGCTGATTGATGAGATAACTCTTTTCCTTTGATGAGGTGATATTCGACCTCATTCGCCCCCTCTCTCGTACCACAACTAGCCAAACAGGACAGTCTTATCTTGGTGTCCTTTTCAATAATATGCATTCAATTCCCTAAAACCTAAACACACAAACATGAAACCATCGGGTTCCCACTCTTTAAGTCATACAAAGAGAGACCAAGTAAATGGCATGGCGTAGGTAAAACTTGGGTTAGTGAACTTCATACGGTTCTCTGGGCTACCCACACAATCCAAAGTCGAGTTGCCGACGAGAAAGAAATGTTCTCATCTACGAAGGATAAGCCATGCTTCGTCTCGAGCTCAGGTTTGTCCCCAACTGGGTTATCCAGTTTACCGAAGAAGCGGTAATCCGATGTCACACAAACAACATGGGTTTGCTCATGAGGTCGCCGACTGCTTCATGAGGACATAACAATATAGCGGTTGCGGTTTAAAAATAAATTCATTCCAACACTATTTAGTTCCATAAATTTATATTGAATTTTTTTTACATTTATTATAATAATCAAAGAAACTTAGTAGGATAGAGTTGGTCGTTGGATTTTACACGAAGCACAGTCATCTCATACCAAAAACAAATTTTCTAAGCTGGAAGAATGGTCAAATCGAAAACAAAATTTGGTCTCCATTTCACCATGCACAATATTATGAATACTATGCTAGCGGGAAAAATAGATCATTGGATGTATGCAGCGGCTGGGATCAATTCGTGTAGGGCCATCAATCCATGGACTGAATTGGCTGACCAATCTGCGCGGACCCTAAGTGGATGCGTCGTGTGTCCCCCTGGTGTCTGCAGCGGCCCCACATGTCGGCCGCCCAACAACCACACGCGGTCATAGTAAACGCGCCCACCTACTTCGGGCCCGCCTGACAGTGGGTGGAAGGCCACGTGCCCGTCCTTTTTAATTGAAGCGTGCAACGGGCCGGCCTCATCCACTTCCACCCTATGTCCACATCTGGCCACGCCTGCTCCCATGTTGGCTACCAGAAACCCTAGCCAGCCAGTCATGGGGTTCTTGAGCGGGAAGGGGAAGGGGAAGTTCAGTGCCGGCGCGAGCTCTTACCGCGCGCCTCCTCCTCCGTCGCTGCCGTCTCGACATGGCGCCGACGTTCATCAACCTCATTGTCCCCCGAGGAGGAGGAGGCTTGTGCAGCGTGGGATACCGGCTTCCCCTGGGCTGGGCCCGCGTCGGCATTCATCGACCTCACCGGCCCCGAGGAGGAGGCGGCATGTGCAGCGTGGGAGACCGGCTTCCCCTGGGCTAGGCCCGTGTCGGCATTCATCGACCTCACCGGCCCGTGGAGGAGACGGCGTGTTCCACGTGGGAGACCGGCCCCCTTTCTTTGGCCGGGCCGGCGTTCATGGGCCTCGCGTCCCCAGGAGGCGGTGTGTGCGGCGTGGGAGACCGGCTTCACTGGCTAGGCCCGCGTCGGCATTCATCGACCTCACCAGCCCCGTGGAGGAGGCGGCGTGTTCCGTGTGGGAGACCGGATTCCCCTTTGTTGGGCTGGCGCCGGCGTTCATCGACCTCACCGGCCCCTGGGAGGAGGAGGACGGTGACACATAGGGGAGCGCGTCTGTTTGGGACGACACCGCCGCCGCCTATGGGCCGACCCAAATAAGAAAGCGGACGCGCCCGTCCACTCGGCCGAGCCAAACGGACAAAAAGCAGACAAAACGCGCGTGCGTTTGGGTCGGCGCGTTGGAGTTGCTCTTAGATTTCACAGGAAGCAGGATCATCTCATACCGGAAACACTTTTCTAAGATGAAAAATGGTCAAATCAAAAACAAAACTTGCTCTCCATTTCACCATGCACAATATATGTATACTATGCTATCAAGAAAGAGGGACCGTCGGATGTATGCAGCGGTTAGGATCAATTCGTGTGGGGCCATCAATCCGCGGACTGAAATAGCTGACCAATCAACGCAGGGGCCATGGATTGGTCTAGTGGGACCATCGATCCGTGAGAGCGTCCAGAAGTTTGTTGTCGCCTAAAATTTCAACTGTCTTTGAATCTGGAGCCCAAAACATTAATTTATCTTTGTTTGGTTGGATGAGAAGAAGACAGGAAGAGACCGTGCCCCCCATCCCCGTCCCCAATCCCACTCCACCCAACCCTCTCTCTCCCCATTGGCTCCTCATCGCCGCCGCCACCTAACGCCGGCCGACTCCGGCGAGTCCCGCTTCCGAGCCCCCCATCTCACCGGGGGCCCCTAGGCTGGGCCCGCATTGGCATTCATCGACCTCACCGGCCCTGTGGAGGAGGCGGCGTGTTCCGCGTGGGAGACCGGCTTCCCCTTTGCTGGGCCGACGCCAGCGTTCATCGACCTCACCGGCCCCGTGGGGGAGGGCAGGAGGCGCCGTGTGCCGCGTGGGAGACCGACTTCCCCTTTGCTGGCCGGCGCCGGTGTTCATCGAACTCACCGCCTCCCGGAGGAGGAGGAGGACGGTGACACATAGGGTAGCACGTCCGTTTGGGACGACACCGCCGCCGCCTATGGGCCGACCCAAATGAGAAAGAGGGCGAGCCCGACAAAACAAGCATCTGTTTGGGCCGACGCGTTGGAGTTGGTCTTAGATTTCACAGGAAGCGGGATCATATCGTACGGAAAAACATTTCTCCAAGCTGAAAGAATGGTTAAATCAAGGAGAAAAACTTGCTCTCCATTTAGTCAAGAAAGAGGGACCGTCGGATGTATGCAACGGTTGGGATCAATTCATGTGGGGCCATCAATCCGTGGACTGAATGAAATAGGTGACCAATCAACGCAGCGCCCGTGGATCGGTCCAGTGGGACCATCAATCCGTGGGAGCGTCCCAAAGTTTGTTGTCGACTTCCTCGCGTGTGATCACGGGAGCCTAAAATTTCAGCTGTCTTTGAATCCGAAGCCCGCGGGAGCCCAAAACATTAATTTATCATTGTTTGGTTGGATTGGATGAGAAGAAGACAGGCAGAGACCAGAGACCGACGAGCCCCCCATCCCCATCCCCATCCCCACTCCCTCTCTCTCTCCCCCCCATTGGCTCCTCATCGCCGCCGCCACCTAACGCCGGCCGACTCCGGCGACTCCCGCCACCGCGCAGCACGCGTCCGAGCTCGCCTCGCTCCGAGGCGTCCTCCCATCCGGCCAGATGCGCCGCTTGAGGCCCCTACCCGTGGCCAGGGCTAGGGTTTCGGGAGCGGCCGGCGTCGCCTACAGCGCTCGCGCGCGCGGATTCCTCACCTCCGGCGACGTGATGGTGATGGTGAGTCTATCCCCTTCCCCTTCTTCATCCTCTGGCTTGTGCTCTGTCTGTCTCTAATCCCAATCTCGTCTTTTCTCCTCCCTTCTTCTGCTGCTACATGTCTCCATCTCCGCATCTGATGCCCCTCTCTCGGTTGCTTGTGTCAATGGAAGGGGGCCGTAATGGAGAAGCTGCTGCAGCCCACTCCACTGCGGCGGCTGCAGCGCCACGCATCAGGTCGATCCTTCTCTCATCGCGGCGAGGGCGGAGGACGAGCTGCGGCCAGCAGCAGATGAGGAGTGCCTCGTGGATGGAACCATGGCCAAGTGCTCGTTAATGGCCAACTTCTTCCTCTTCTTCGCCCAGCAGCAGCACCACCGTCAGAGGCAGTGAAGACCAGCAGCTGCAGTCCTCCCGACGAAAGCTGCAACATCAATTTCTACGGCGGTGGTAAGGCGACCGTCGTTTGTTCCCCCTTTCCATGCTTCCAGCAATTTAATTCACCACCGAGCTGGTTTGGTTTGCTTTTGTTTGGTCGTCAAGTTGGGGTGCAAGGAGATGATGTAACAAAGTTTTCAACTTGAAACCATTATTTCTGTACGCATTTCCATGACATTTATGTTGATACAAATTTGTTGTTCAGAATTGTTTGGCATGTTCAACTCGAAACCACAGGCACATGCTCTGTTCGGCATGGTCAGTGGCAGCAGGGAGGTGCCCTCAATCTAAACTATAAACCTGTAGCTCTAGCTAATTAATGGAGTTTTAATTTGAGGAGACAACATGAGAAAAAAAAAACTGATCTTTTTTGCGGTACGTAATTTGGCACTTGGTGGTCGAGCCTCTTGATTTGCATTCTGTCTTGTCTTCCCTTGTCAAGACAAGTAGTAGCTCCGTCCTTTGTTGCTTTCTTTCCGAAAAGTGCAGAACAAATTCACTATCTTTCCTGTGCATCTCCTGTTTAAAATGTCCAAAAAACTTTTGTCCAAGGGGTCTATCTACTGTAATTTTTATTTTATATTGATTGACTGTACAATAATGAAAGGTCTGTTTGGTTGGTTGTCTCATCCTCATGTTTTATAGGTTTAAGTAATACACAGTATTACTTGCTTTCTCAATTTGTTTGGCATGTTCAACTCGAAACCACAGGAACATGCTCTGCTTGGCATGTTCATTGGCAGCAGGAGGTGCCCTCAATCTAAACTATTAACCTGTAGATCTAGCAAATTAATGGAGTTTTAATTTGAGGAGACAACATGACAAAAAGCTGATCTTTTTTGCTGTATGTAATTTGGCACTTGGTCGTCGAACCTCTTGATTTGCATTCTGTCTTGTCTTCCCTTGTGAAGAGAAGTAGCAGCTCCGTCCTATTGTTGGTGTACGCCTCCTGCTCCGACTGTCTTGCTTTCTTTCCGAAAGAATGCACAACAAATTCGCTATCTTTCCTGTGTATCTCCTGTTTAAAATGTCCAAAAAGCTTTTGTCCAAGGGGTCTATCTACTGTATTTTTAATTTTTTATTGGTTGGTTGTGCAATAATAAAAGTTTTTTCGGTTGCTTGAGTCATCCTCATGTACAGTACAGTAGTTGTTGGCAAAAAAGAAAAGAAAATGGGAAAGTAGTATCAGCGAGGATACTACTTTAGCTTTCCTATCTTAGCTTTAGTGGCAAGCCACCTGTTAAATTAGATGTGATTTACTAGACTACTACATGGTACCTTAATAAACTAATTAAGAGACCAACAAATATGGATACATAGAATCATCATCCATTACTAGCCAGATAGTACATTACATCACAAAATTCATTTATTTGCCATCCAAACAAGCGCACTAGTAAATTAGGTAGGAAACAGCACTAACCATTGCTTGCTACAGCGAGAGGAAGGGAGGAGAGAGAGAGAAAAAAAATACACATCAATGCTTGCTCAAGTTTGCTGCTTGGTGTTCAAGTTCTGCTAGCAGTAGCACCAGTTTGGCTAGGACGGTTGTGAAGTTCTTCTTCCTCCCCGTCCAGACTCTGATCATAAGTTCTTCTCATTTCAAGCATTTTTTTCACCACATTTGTTGGCCACATTTATTTTATAGAAGGCAAAGGAAAAATGGTGCTTTATTTTCGTGGGTGTCCTGCTACTAGCTCTTACCATGGATGCGATTGGTGCTAAGAATGAATTCTCAGATGTTTCATAATTTCAAGTACTACCCAGTACTACTTGCTTTCACAATTAAGTTACAGAGCATGCTAAGTCTCCTTTTGTGACCATGTTCACTGTTTTTGCTGTGCTGATGTATTTGTCTGACTTTCAGTCAGGTAAGGCCAAGCATGCTGAAGGTGCTGAGAAGCATCTGAGTATGATGGTGATTCATGCTGAGACTTCAGATTACAAGTGCAAGAGATGCTGGTGTTCTGGTTATCTGTGGTACCTGTTGGGAGGTCGTCTCATGTACGTGTGGAGGTGGACGCGAGGATGGAGGGAGCAGGGGGGAGGGGGGAGGCCGGTCATAGCTGCTTGAAGCTCTAGACCTGCATTCGTCATCGTCTTCCTTCAACAATAGGAGAAGTAGCTCTGTTCTCTTGTTGGTTGGTGTACGCCTCCTGGTCCAATGTTTTGCTTTCTTTTACCCCAAAACCACCATAAAAATCACTATCTTTCCTGTTTACAATCTCCAAAAAGCTTTTGTCCAAGGGATGTATCTACTTCAATTTTTATTATACTTTGATTGATCTTGCAATAATAGAAGGTTTGTTCGGTAGGTTGATTGATCCTCATATACAATAGTCGTTTTCAAAAGAAGTAAAGAAAACGAAATCGTAGTACAGCAAGGAGCAAAGTTCTTTGCTATATTAGCTTCAGAGAGGTAAGCCACCAGTTAAATTAGATGCGATTTACTAGACTAGACAGTACATTAATAAAATAATTAACAGACCAACGATCACTTGTCTTTTGCCCAATTAAGTTTTTATCCTACTTCCCTTATTTGCTGGTGTTCATCTTGGATTCCATTCATTGTCCAGGGTCCTCATGTGGCTGACATTCACGGGCTGTTCCTCAAGGACGAGCTGCCTCAAACAGTTCTCGAGGTGAACGCCGCCATCCAAGACCAAGCCCACTTCCACAATTGCGCGCCGGAAGAGGATGTGGGGGCTTCCTCCGGTGTGTTTGCATCGCGTCCACAGGCACCCGGCTGTTTGTTGTACAGGTGAAAACCATTTCCCTTCTCTGTTGATGCAAACAATGTTCTTAGTAGGATTCAGACCATGTTTTAAAACAAGCTGACACCATATACTGTACATGTACAGTGAAGACAAACAGCTGTAGGCGTCGTATGACCATGGCCATCCCCGGCGAGCTGACGTCCTTGCACCACGATGAAACTGCACATCAAATTCCATGGCGGTGGTAAGGTGACGGTCCTTCCATTCTTGCAGCACTTTAATTCCCCCCAGCGAGCTCGTTTGGTTTGGTCGGGGAGGAGGTTCAGATTTGTTTGGCATGTTCAACTCAAAACCACAGGAACATGCTCTGTTTGGCATGTTCAGTGGAAGCAGGGAGGTGCCCTCAATCTAAACTACAAACCTAGCAATGTGTAGCCCTAGCACATTAATGGAGTTTTAATTTGAGGAGAGAACATGAGAAAAAACGGATCTTTTTTGCTGTATGTAATTTGGCAGTTGGTGGTCAAACCTCTTGATTTGCATTCATCTCGTCTTGCCTCGTCAAGAGAAGTAGTAGCTCCATCCTTTGTTGGTGTACGGCTCCTGCTCCAACTGGCTTGCTTTCTTTCCGAAAAAATGCAGAACAAATTCGCTATCTTTCCTGTTTATCTCCTATGTAAAATGTCCAAAAGCTTCTGTCCAAGGGTGTATCTACTGTAATTTTTATTTTATATATTGATTGATTGTGCAATAATAGAAGTTTTGTTTGGTTGGTTGACTCGTCCTCATGTTCAGTAGTTGTTGGCAAAAAGAATAGAAAATGGGAAGTAGTATCAGCAAGGAGCAAAGTGCTTTGCTATCTTAGCTTTAGTGGTAAGCCTCCTGTTAGATTAGCTCCTTCCCATGTACTTATGGAGGTGGAGGAGAGGATGGAGGTAGCAGTGGAGGGAGGAGGCTGCCCATAGCAGCTAAAACCTCTCGATCTGCATTCGTCATCGTCTTCCCTCAGCAAGAGGAGTAGCTCTGTCGTTGGTTGTTGTATGCCTCCTGCTCCAACTGCTTTGCTTTCTTTCCCCAAAAATGCATGCAAAATTCACTATCTTTCCTGTTTACAATATACAAAGAGCTTTTGTCCAAGGGATGTATCTACTTTAATTTTTGTCATACATTGATTTATTGTGCAATAATAGAAGGTTTGTTCGGTTGTCCAATTGATCCTCGTGTATAGTAGATGTTGGCAAAGCAGAAAAGCAAATGAAAAAGTAGTACAACCAGGAGCAAAGTGCTTTGCTATATTAGCTTTCGTGGTAAGCCACCAGTTAAATTAGATGCGATTTATACTAGACTAGATAGTATGTTAACAAAATAATTAACAGACGAACAAGTATGGATAGATAGAATCATCAGCCATTACTATATAGATAGCACATTACATCAGAAAATTCATTCGCCATCCAAACAAGCGCACTACTAAATTAAATAACTCAACAGCAGCTGACAAATGGTTGCTACAATGAGAGAAAGGAAAAATATGCACATCAATGCTTGCTCAAGTTTGCTTCTTGGTGCTCAAGTTCGCTAGCATGGCTGTTAAGTTTTTCTTCCTCCCAGATCAGACTCTGATCATAAGTTCTTATAATTCCAAGCCTCTCTCTGTCACGTCATTGCATATTTATTGATCACACATGTTTTGTAGAAGGCAGATGAAATTGGTGCTTTATTTTCTTTGGAGTCCTGCTAGTTGCTTTTGCCACGGATGCTTTAGATTGGTGCTAAGAATGAGATCTCACATGTTCCATAATTCTAAGTACTATACAGTACTACTTGCTTTTACAATTAAGTTTTGCATACCATATGAAGTCCCTTTTTGATCGTGTTCACGGTCTTGCTTTGCTGATTTATTCGTCTGACATGCAGTCAGGTACAACCAAGCATGCTGAAGGTGCTGACAAGCTTCTAAATAGGATGGCGATGAATGATGAGACTGCAGATTACAAGTGCAAGAGATGATGGTGTTCTGGAGATCTGCAGTGCGTGCTAGGAGGGCGTCTTCTGCTCCTTCCCATGGACGCATGGAGGTGGTGGAGAGGATGGAGAGAGGAGGCCGGCCATGGCTGCTCGAACCTCTGGATCTGCATTCGTCTTCATCTTCCCTCAACAAGAGGAGTAGTCGCTCCATTGTTGCTTGGTGTACGCCTCCTGCTCCAACTGCTTTGCTTTCTTTCCCCCCAAAATGCATACAGAATTCTATCTTTCCTGTTTACAATCTGCAATAAGCTTTTGTCCAAGGGATGTATACCGTTTGTTTGTTTGGTTGATTGATCCTCATGTAGAATATTCGTTGGCAAAAAAGAAAATAAAACGAAAAATTCCTGTACCAGTGAGGAGCAAAGTGCTTTGCTATCCTAGCTTTTACTAGACTAGATAGTACTATACATTAATAAAATAATTAACAGACCAACAAACACTTGTCTTTTGTCCAGTATTTGCTGGTGTTATCGTGAGTTCTATTCATCTTCAAGGGTGGTTGTGCAGCTGACGTGCACAGACTAGTCCACAAGGACGAGTTGTCTCAAAAGGCGCTCGAGGTGAACACCGTCGCCCAAGACCAAGCCCACGTCCTCCACAACCTCGTGCCATGATAGGACGAGGGAGCTTCCTCCGCCGTGTTTGCATCGCCTCCACATGCACCCAAACAATGTTGTTCAGGTGACCATTGCTCCCTCTCTGTTGATCCAAACAATGATTGTAGAACATTTGAGCATGTGGGATTTATGTGTTATATGCCATCAGTACTGTAAATAAAATCTTTTCTTCTTTAAAATATTTGAGCATCTAAGAGAGGTTGGAGGCTTCTCAGGCTGCTACCTTCATGTTGCAAATATGTTGGTTATATGAGATTTATGCGTGCCTCGTAGTGTAGTTGTTGAACTATGCAGTTTCCAACCTAGAGAATTCTTTGGTTTCACATTGAGACACCCATTGGTACGAATTAGTATCCTGTTGTCTGTCCTAATAAATCATACTATCTCGTACTGCAAATGTTGCCATCTAGCAGGAATGCATGCTATATATTTCTGGGTGGGTGCATTCCTTTTCATATTCAACTTGCTGTTTAAGTGACCCCATTTAATTTTATTAGTTATGCAAGTAAATGACACAATGGTTTCATACAATTCAGTATTGAGCGAGCTTGCCAATGTGTTGGGTGGATTTCCTTGAGTGTCGTGGATAAGTGTAATGACAAGTGTGGGTGGTTGTTGAATTCGCAGTTTTGAACACCATTGAGTGTGTGTGTGTGTATATATATATGTATATATGTCTCCTTTCCATTCTGCATGTTATAAATTTCCTGGAATCTATTCCGGAAAAACATAACTCACACTGCAGATCTAGTGGTTTGTTGCCATCTAGCTTATGAATCTTTGACTCCCTTTTAAGTAATCTGTAATCAATTCATTTCGATGTTGGTTGCATGAACCAGGAGGGTGCAGAATCATAATTCAGTTTAGCTTGACAGATATCTACATTTGTTCATTCTTCTAGATGAATCGAAGGGCACTAGAATTTGGTTTTCTCATGTACTATCCTTTCTTTAAATTTGTGAACTGATCTTGCAGCTTCTTATGTTTTGTATGTAATAATGTGCAGGAAGCTGGATAAGAAGTTGAATTGATTGGAAAGCGAACAATTAATTGAGCTGATGCATTGGAGCTTGTCCCAACATATTCTAAAACCGAGGAAGTAACAACGTTATGAGAAACATCAGTCATCTCTTCACTCTGCAAATGTAGTTGTTGGTTCCCATCTAGCAGGAAGCAATGCTATATCATTTCAAAGGTGTATTAAGCGGTGATGCCATGGAGCCTGTCAAGGTACCCACCCCCTCTCTCGCCCCTCTTCTCTTCTCTGTGTCGCTGCCCCTTTGTTTGTTTTGATTCCATTTGCTCTTCTTTCCTTACCCTGACGCGTTTACTCATGCAGGTGCACAAGAGGAGAAGGCGCCCAACATTACTTGCAAGTCGATCGGCGTGAGGCCTACTCCAATTGCATAAGGTGCCCAATGGTGAGTGCCCTTCCGTCTCACTTGCGCTCCTCCGCGATGTGTGTTTGCAATCTTTTCTTAGAGGAAAAAGTCATTCTTTTCTGGGATGTAAAATGCATTTCAGGGGATGAGGGTATATACTAAAACATGGACTCAATCATTCCTCTGTTTGCCATGACCAAGGTGCTCAAGGTGGACGCCACCAGCGTCCCAAGCCAAGCCTGCCTTCCCATAATCTTGCGCCAGGAGAGGAGGGGGAGGCTGTTGCTTCCTCGACCGTGTTTGCATCGCCCTTATCGACACTGGGCTGCTTGCTGTACAGGTGAGAACCATTTCCCCTCCGTTGATCCAAACCACGCTTGTGTGTTTGATTCAAACCATGTTATAAGACAAATTGCAGGCATCATATACTGTATAAGAAAAATTTGAGCATTGATTTATCTGTTGGAGTTTTCTCAGGCTGGAGGTTTATGTGTTGAAGGTTTCTCAGGCTCCTAACTTCCTATAGAACATATGTGGTTATATGTAGACTTATGTGTGCATGTGTTGGTCTATTGGAGGATTGTTTGCTGCTTTGAATTGTTAAACATGTGTTTTTGTTCTAAACTTGCATGTTGTGTGTCGGTCATTGAGCTGTGGCTATCTGTGGCAGGCCATGGTTAATTACTGGCTATTTTGTGTAATCCTGTAGCTGTAGGCCTCATAATACTGTGTAGGAACTAATTCTGGATTAAGTTAATGACCTTAAGCTGAGAAGAGTATGGAAAATGGCACCATGTATCTTTGAAATGCTTCGACTTCCGTTTTGAAGTTATAGTTGCTGCACTGAAAGGACGGGAACTCTCTTCATGGCGAAAACACAAAAAAATTAAGCTGAGGTCTTTGTTGCTTTGCCGCATTTTGTCTTAGAAAAGTTCGCCCAAGAAATCTCACATGTGGCCTGAGTTAAGCTTTGGAACAATATTTCCAATTGGTTTAGCTTGAATGCGGTTATCTCTGGACTCGTTTTGGTCTCAGAAGTTGCTAACAAATTGACAGATCTTGTCTAGGTGACTTTTGAAGTTTGATATTCTAGTGCTTGTTAGATTGGCTTGTATAGTTGAAAGCTGTCTCAGTAGGTCCTCTATGCCTATGCCATATAATTGTGTCATCTAAACAACAGTCACCGTTAGGCTGCCAGCCTGGACATACATGCTTACTGGCGACTTTTACAAGTTCAAAACTTTCTCTCATTGTGTTAAGGTCATGCTGTCATACCATAGCCGCTGTTTGTAGTAGGTGGAAAAACCTATAGCGTGGTCGTATGGCAGGGGATGACGGGCTCCTGGCGAGTCCCAGAAATAGCATCGGTAGTGGATTGCTGGATCCAGCGGCATAGGTAGTGCCATGATTTCTCATTTTTTGTGCAGTCAATAAGATATGGTGTGCTATTGGTATATATTGCTTAGTCTTAATTATAGGGTTCTGGTTATGCCCTGAATTACTAGGCACCATATCTACAATGGTTGTTATGGTCAGTCCATCGACATTAAGTGAATATCATGATGTTTGAGGAACTGCTCTGACTATCCCCAGATATCCTGAGTGATCTCTTGTCTTATTTTGCTAGCTTCAACTTGATGTCTTGAACAAGGCCATAGTCTTTCGATATAATGTGGCTTTAGCAACATCTTTTGCATTTTAATAACTTGATCGTTATAGGTTATAATACAAATCACTATTTAATGGCTAGGAGAGATTCAACATAAATTCTAGGCTTGATCATCCTGAATCCAAATATGCGGGACAGAAATTCTGCATGTAGAGGCTGTTTCTGTAGGGTGTTGCTCTCAGGCTGTTGCTTTGTGTCATGCAGAAGTTTTTACAATATGCAAATGTTGCCCACAAGGAGTTGTTGCGTCATTTGTTTGATGCTACTATACATGTACAGATGCACAAGTAGTTGTTCTACATTCTATTTTTTGTTCTGTTGGTTGATTGATCCTCATATACAGTAGTCGTTGGCAAAAGAAGTAAAGAAAACGAAATCGTAGTACAGCGAGGAGCAAAGTTCTTTGCTATATTAGCTTTAGAGAGGTAAGCCACCAGTTAAATTAGATGCGATTTACTAGACTTGATAGTACATTAATAAAATAATTAACAGACCAACAAGCATTTGTATTTTGCCCAGTTAAGTATTTATCCTACTTCCCTTATTTGCTGGTGTTCATCTTGAATTCCATTTGTTGTCCAGGGTGCTCATGTGGCTGACATCCACGGGCTGGTCCACAAGGACGAGCTGCCTCAAACAGTTCTCGAGGTGACCACCGCCGTCCAAGACCAAGCCCACTTCCACGATCGTGTGCCGGAAGAGGATGTGGGGCCTTCCTCCGGTGTGTTTGCATTGCCTCCACAGGCACCCGGCTGCTTGTTGTACAGGTGACAACCATTTCCCTTCTATGTTGAGGCAAACACTGTTCTTAGTAGGATTCAAACCGTTCTTCTGTCGTGGAACATGCTCCTGTTTGCTTAATGGGAAACTACAATCATGCATCTGATACACCCATTTTAGCGAACTCTGGATGTCTATTCTTCCATTGATTAGTCTTGTTTTGCTCAGTTGCTTGAGCAAAGGTCATGTGCATAATTTCAGGTTGAAGTTTGGCTGATGTTGGCTTTCTTCAATATCTACTATCTCGTTCTTGCATGGTTTGAAATTGTATGCATAGTGCTGTTTGGATTGTACTTCGCCATCTGCTAGCATCCCCTTTACAAGGTTAGTTTTGTTATGATCGACTAATTGAGCCATGTAGCACTCATTTTGTGCCAGCTAGGTTGCTGCAACGTACCTTTCCTGTTTATAATCCCCAAAAAAACTTTTGTCCAAGGGGTGTATCTACTTTATTTTTTATTATTCATTGATTGATTGTGCCATAATAAAAGGTTTGTTTGTTTGGTTGATTGATTGATCATCATGTACACTAGTTGTTGGCAAAAAGAAAAGAAAAAAGTAGCACCGCATGGAGCAAAGTGCTTTGCTATATTAGTTTCTGTGTTAAGCCACCAGTTAAATTAGACGCAATTTACTAGACTAGAGAGTACATTAATAAAATAATTAACAGACCAGCAAGCACTTGTCTTTTGGCCAGTATTTATCCTTCTTTTGTTATTTTTCCTGAGTTCCATTCCTTGTCCAGGGTGTTCACGCAGCTGGCGTGCAGAGGCTGGTCAGCAAGGACAAGCTTTCTCGAAAGGCATTCAAGGTGAACACCGTCGCCCAAGACCAAGCCCACCTCCTTCACAACCGCGTGCCGGGAGAGGACGAGGGGGCTTCCTCTTCCACAACTGCATGCCAGGAGAGGGCGAGGGGCCTTCCTTTGCCTGTTTGCATCCCCTCCACAGGCACCTGACCGCTTGTTGTTCAGGTGACAACCTTTTCCCCTCTCTGTTGATCCAAACAATGTTTGTAAAACTTTTGAGCATGTAGGATCTATGTGTTATATGCCATCAGTAATGTAATGAGATTTTATTTCTTCTTTGAAATTTTTGAGCATTGATGAAGAGAGGTTGGAGGCTTCTCAGGCTGCTACCTAAATGTTGTAAATATGTTGGTTATATGAGATTTATGCGTGCCTCGTAGTGTAGTTGTTGAACTATGCAGTTTCCAACCCAGAGAATTCTCTAGTTTCACATTGATACACTCATTGGTACGAGTGATCTGACATTAAGTTCATATCATGATATTTGAGAAATTGCTCTGACTATACTCAGATATCCGAGTGATCTCTTGTCTTACTTGATGTCTTGAACAAGGCCGTAGTCTTTTGATATAATGTGGCTTTACTAACATCCTTTTACATTTTAACTTGATCGTTCGTAAGTTGTAATACAAATCACCATTTTCATAGGTAGGGAGAGATTCAACAGAAATTCTCAGCTTGAGCATCTGCAAATCGAATATGTCGAAACAGAAATTCTGCATGTAGAGGTTGTTTCTGTAGGGGAGGGGTGTGCTGTTGCTTTGTGTCATGCAGAAGTTTGTATAATTTATGTAACTATTGCTCACAAAGGAGCTGTTGTGCCATTTGTTTGATGCTACTATACATGTACAGATTCACAAGGAGCTGCTCTACATTCTAGAATTTGTGATGAGTAGCATTTTGTGTTTCAGATGCATGAAAGTGACAATGGTGTTGGTACCATTGAGCATGATGACGACGACGCTGTTATTGAAAACTACCCCAGCCTTGGTTGGCTGGTTACAAAATTTCAAAATCTCGGATTCAGATGGACTAGACAAAATTGCAAGGTGAGGTAGATCATGCTAGGTGCAACTTGTGATGTTCTAGTTGGCTGGTTGTTGACCAGTTGCTCCCTGGTGATATTGTTCTGTAGCTACTTGGCTTGGTTGGATCATGATATATGTCCAACTTGTAGGCTTGGTTGGTTGTTGCCTGGTGGATTGCTTGTGTTGATTTTTTGTTGTTCGCCGGTTATTGTTGCCCAACTGTTGGAGGCTCCTTGTTTATGTGTGTCGCCCCAACCATAGGCCTTGCAATGCAACGGGTTTTCAGCGAGAGTGATATGTAAAGATGCCTTGGACCTTGATATAGATTGGGTCGGCCATAATTTATGTATATGCTTTTGGTCATTGTTTCTAATTTCCTGGATCGTTGTTTTACCATGTTGATGTGCCTTTGAAACATGTGATCCAGATGATGTATCTTTGAGCTCTAGACTGTAATTTTGTTGTTTGCTGATACTCATGCATGGAGTCCATGGCTAGTGCTTGCCGTGGTTAGTTGTGGCCAGTTTTTTTCCGCTTGGCCATTCATTTTCACCAATGCTGTTTGTAAAACAGTGACATGGTTGCCTTGCAGGCATATTGAGATCCTGGACGCCTATGCAATTAAGCAGTCGCAGGTTGTTTAGAGTGAAAAAGTCCCTCACTAAAACATTTTCATAGCCTTTTTAGAATGTGATCTTCAGAGAGTGATACGCTAAAGGCACTTCGGAGACACGCTTCTGGTATATCCTTATTCAATTCCCTGGACAGAAAAATGAGGGTATGATATTGGAATTGACTCCTAATATCATAGGTACATTCTCTGTGTAACAGATATATAGTGGTCCGTGTGAAAAGTCAGTTTAAAGCAAAAGAGATTTAGGTGCATTTTATGTACTGTCAGAAAATAACCAAAGAATTTTTCTGCATCGATCAATAACCTATCTACTATCAAAAGTTTTCCTTATCTATTGTCATTTTTTGGAGAAGTTCTTTTGCTTGTATATCAGGCAGTCTCACATTTAAAGCATGTTACGAAACGACAACTGCTTTAAAGGAATCCACATGCAGACAGTCGGTAATATCCCACCTGGTTGCATGAGCTAAGCCCATATGCATTTATTTCTACCTCAGCCCACTTGTTCCATGCGTAAGCCAAGGAACCAACACCATCTCTACATGGAGCGAGTTTAGTCCCACCTCGGTGACCCAAGGCGAGAGGACCAACTTATAAGGGGGGATTGCATGTCATTACAAAATGCTAGAACCACCTCAAGAGCAGAGAGTTGTGCTATGGGCACACACACATAGAGAGAGATATGTAGCGCGTGCGCTCGCGAGTTATGCGCGACTTAGACTTAGGACTTTGGACGCTTGGCGCATTGCCGCTTGCCTCCCTTGTTTGTTTTTTTGCTAAAATTCCGTAACATCCGAATTCAATTTCTTGGCGAGATCTCTCAGTATGTCCACGCCCTGTAATTGTGTGATCTTATATCGTCATAATTAAATATTGTTTGCTTATCGCCCTATTTTAAATATGTTGGCGTCACGGTTTCAATTTTATTCGGCATAGCTACCAAAGACCACCCCGACGACACCCACAAGATGTCGTCACTTTTGCGAGATATGTATATCGTGGCATTGACCCGACCCCATAGAGCGAATCCCGACAAACTAGTTGCCCTCACCGCGATAAAAGAGACTATATA
Organism: Aegilops speltoides; assembly: GCA_021437245.1. Classification (NCBI taxonomy): domain Eukaryota; kingdom Viridiplantae; phylum Streptophyta; class Magnoliopsida; order Poales; family Poaceae; genus Aegilops; species Aegilops speltoides. Next base: position 549,205,077 of record CM038147.1, read on the forward strand.
AAAGGCCGCCTCGTGACCTTGCCAAGTACCCTCACCTTGTGCACAACCCTCACAGCCATTCCTTGCCATGCCAAGCTCTAGTATTTATCGAGAACTCCGGATGCAACCCTATGTAGTTTTGTTAACATATTGTGGGACTTTACCGCAGTACCATGAGTTCTATCCATCCACCCCAAGACGAGTTGCTCAAATTGAGGATCACCCCATCCACCTCGAAATATTGGGTAGTGGTGCACATCCTCCCACAAACCCAAACCAAGACCCAACGAAGTCTCCTTCGTGGGAAATCTATGCCGACTCAAGAATGGCCATAGAAGCCACGATCTGAAGCGCTGCTGCGCCTTCGATTTGCGGTACCCTATGCCAGCGAACGAGGGTATTATTACTTCCCGAGTCATGCAGCACCCGAAGAAGTAGCATCTTTTCCCGGTGGACGAATTGAGAGAGACCCAGTACTAGCCAACCATGCCTAGTATGTTATCGCTCAAGAGAGTTTGACCCAGTGGGTAATGGGTTATCTCCAGAACCTCGCTCATTTAAATCCTCGGATCGCCATCGGCAGACCACTGAGGCCCGACCAGGAGGGACGCATTCATCGGCTCGTCAATCCGCTTCCCCCGATAGAATAGGAGTGTGCCCGATGCAGAGATGATTTCTCAGGACCCTGTCCATTTACCGTTTTCATTGTAGACGTCACTGCTATGTTCATTGTCCTAGCATTTATTTATGTGTTGCAACTTAAGCGTTGTGTCCTAAATATGTGCGATTAATTAAATATTTGGTTTCAATTAATGTGAGTAGTTTGTACTGCTGTTTCATTTAAATATTTGGTTTCAATTAATTAAATATTTGGTTTCATTTAATATTTGGTTTCAATTAATGCGCGCCTCCTCCTCCGTCGCTGCCGTCTCGACATGGCGCCGACGTTCATCAACCTCATTGTCCCCCGAGGAGGAGGAGGCTTGTGCAGCGTGGGATACCGGCTTCCCCTGGGCTGGGCCCGCGTCGGCATTCATCGACCTCACCGGCCCCGAGGAGGAGGCGGCATGTGCAGCGTGGGAGACCGGCTTCCCCTGGGCTAGGCCCGTGTCGGCATTCATCGACCTCACCGGCCCCGTGGAGGAGACGGCGTGTTCCACGTGGGAGACCGGCTTCCCCTTTGCTGGGCCGGCGCCGGCGTTCATGGGCCTCACCGTCCCCCGAGGAGGAGGCGGTGTGTGCAGCGTGGGAGACCGGCTTCACCTGGGCTAGGCCCGCGTCGGCATTCATCGACCTCACCAGCCCCGTGGAGGAGGCGGCGTGTTCCGTGTGGGAGACCGGATTCCCCTTTGTTGGGCTGGCGCCGGCGTTCATCGACCTCACCGGCCCCTGGGAGGAGGAGGACGGTGACACATAGGGGAGCGCGTCTGTTTGGGACGACACCGCCGCCGCCTATGGGCCGACCCAAATAAGAAAGCGGACGCGCCCGTCCACTCGGCCGAGCCAAACGGACAAAAAGCAGACAAAACGCGCGTGCGTTTGGGTCGGCGCGTTGGAGTTGCTCTTAGATTTCACAGGAAGCAGGATCATCTCATACCTGAAACACTTTTCTAAGATGAAAAATGGTCAAATCAAAAACAAAACTTGCTCTCCATTTCACCATGCACAATATATGTATACTATGCTATCAAGAAAGAGGGACCGTCGGATGTATGCGTGGTTAGGATCAATTGTGTGGGGCCATCAATCCATGGATGAAATAGTGACCAATCAACGCAGGGCCATGGATTGGTCTAGTGGGACCATCGATCCGTGAGAGCGTCCGAAGTTTGTTGTCGCCTAAAATTTCAAGCTGTCTTTGAATCTGGAGCCCAAAACATTAATTTATCTTTGTTTGGTTGGATGAGAAGAAGACAGAAGAGACCGTGCCCCATCCCCGTCCCCAATCCCACTCCACCCAACCCTCTCTCCCCATTGGCTCCTCATCGCCGCCGCCACCTAACGCCGGCCGACTCGTGAGTCCCGCCTCGAGCCCCCCATCTCACCGGGGCCCCTAGGCTGAGCCCGCATTGGCATTCATCGACCTCACCTACTGTGGAGGAGGCGGCGTGTTCCGCGTGGGAGACCGGCTTCCCTTTCTTTGGTAAGCCTTGGCGTTCATCGACCTCACCGCGCCCAGTGTGAGGCGGGAGGCGCCAGGTCGCGTGGGAGACCGACTTCCCCTTTGGTGGCCGGCGCCGGTGTTCATCGAACTCACCGCCTCCCGGAGGAGGAGGAGGACGGTGACACATAGGGTAGCACGTCCGTTTGGGACGACACCGCCGCCGCCTATGGGCCGACCCAAATGAGAAAGAGGGCGAGCCCGACAAAACAAGCATCTGTTTGGGCCGACGCGTTGGAGTTGGTCTTAGATTTCACAGGAAGCGGGATCATATCGTACGGAAAAACATTTCTCCAAGCTGAAAGAATGGTTAAATCAAGGAGAAAAACTTGCTCTCCATTTAGTCAAGAAAGAGGGACCGTCGGATGTATGCAACGGTTGGGATCAATTCATGTGGGGCCATCAATCCGTGGACTGAATGAAATAGGTGACCAATCAACGCAGCGCCCGTGGATCGGTCCAGTGGGACCATCAATCCGTGGGAGCGTCCCAAAGTTTGTTGTCGACTTCCTCGCGTGTGATCACGGGAGCCTAAAATTTCAGCTGTCTTTGAATCCGAAGCCCGCGGGAGCCCAAAACATTAATTTATCATTGTTTGGTTGGATTGGATGAGAAGAAGACAGGCAGAGACCAGAGACCGACGAGCCCCCATCCCCATCCCCATCCCCACTCCCTCTCTCTCTCCCCCCCATTGGCTCCTCATCGCCGCCGCCACCTAACGCCGGCCGACTCCGGCGACTCCCGCCACCGCGCAGCACGCGTCCGAGCTCGCCTCGCTCCGAGGCGTCCTCCCATCCGGCCAGATGCGCCGCTTGAGGCCCCTACCCGTGGCCAGGGCTAGGGTTTCGGGAGCGGCCGGCGTCGCCTACAGCGCTCGCGCGCGCGGATTCCTCACCTCCGGCGACGTGATGGTGATGGTGAGTCTATCCCCTTCCCCTTCTTCATCCTCTGGCTTGTGCTCTGTCTGTCTCTAATCCCAATCTCGTCTTTTCTCCTCCCTTCTTCTGCTGCTACATGTCTCCATCTCCGCATCTGATGCCCCTCTCTCGGTTGCTTGTGTCAATGGAAGGGGGCCGTAATGGAGAAGCTGCTGCAGCCCACTCCACTGCGGCGGCTGCAGCGCCACGCATCAGGTCGATCCCTTCTCTCATCGCGGCGAGGGCGGAGGACGAGCTGCGGCCAGCAGCAGATGAGGAGTGCCTCGTGGATGGAACCATGGCCAAGTGCTCGTTAATGGCCAACTTCTTCCTCTTCTTCGCCCAGCAGCAGCACCACCGTCAGAGGCAGTGAAGACCAGCAGCTGCAGTCCTCCCGACGAAAGCTGCAACATCAATTTCTACGGCGGTGGTAAGGCGACCGTCGTTTGTTCCCCCTTTCCATGCTTCCAGCAATTTAATTCACCACCGAGCTGGTTTGGTTTGCTTTTGTTTGGTCGTCAAGTTGGGGTGCAAGGAGATGATGTAACAAAGTTTTCAACTTGAAACCATTATTTCTGTACGCATTTCCATGACATTTATGTTGATACAAATTTGTTGTTCAGAATTGTTTGGCATGTTCAACTCGAAACCACAGGCACATGCTCTGTTCGGCATGGTCAGTGGCAGCAGGGAGGTGCCCTCAATCTAAACTATAAACCTGTAGCTCTAGCTAATTAATGGAGTTTTAATTTGAGGAGACAACATGAGAAAAAAAAAACTGATCTTTTTTGCGGTACGTAATTTGGCACTTGGTGGTCGAGCCTCTTGATTTGCATTCTGTCTTGTCTTCCCTTGTCAAGACAAGTAGTAGCTCCGTCCTTTGTTGCTTTCTTTCCGAAAAAGTGCAGAACAAATTCACTATCTTTCCTGTGCATCTCCTGTTTAAAATGTCCAAAAAACTTTTGTCCAAGGGGTCTATCTACTGTAATTTTTATTTTATATTGATTGACTGTACAATAATGAAAGGTCTGTTTGGTTGGTTGTCTCATCCTCATGTTTTATAGGTTTAAGTAATACACAGTATTACTTGCTTTCACAATTTGTTTGGCATGTTCAACTCGAAACCACAGGAACATGCTCTGCTTGGCATGTTCATTGGCAGCAGGGAGGTGCCCTCAATCTAAACTATTAACCTGTAGATCTAGCAAATTAATGGAGTTTTAATTTGAGGAGACAACATGACAAAAAGCTGATCTTTTTTGCTGTATGTAATTTGGCACTTGGTCGTCGAACCTCTTGATTTGCATTCTGTCTTGTCTTCCCTTGTGAAGAGAAGTAGCAGCTCCGTCCTATTGTTGGTGTACGCCTCCTGCTCCGACTGTCTTGCTTTCTTTCCGAAAGAATGCACAACAAATTCGCTATCTTTCCTGTGTATCTCCTGTTTAAAATGTCCAAAAAGCTTTTGTCCAAGGGGTCTATCTACTGTATTTTTTATTTTTTATTGGTTGGTTGTGCAATAATAAAAGTTTTTTCGGTTGCTTGAGTCATCCTCATGTACAGTACAGTAGTTGTTGGCAAAAAAGAAAAGAAAATGGGAAAGTAGTATCAGCGAGGATACTACTTTAGCTTTCCTATCTTAGCTTTAGTGGCAAGCCACCTGTTAAATTAGATGTGATTTACTAGACTACTACATGGTACCTTAATAAACTAATTAAGAGACCAACAAATATGGATACATAGAATCATCATCCATTACTAGCCAGATAGTACATTACATCACAAAATTCATTTATTTGCCATCCAAACAAGCGCACTAGTAAATTAGGTAGGAAACAGCACTAACCATTGCTTGCTACAGCGAGAGGAAGGGAGGGAGAGAGAGAGAGAAAAAAAAATACACATCAATGCTTGCTCAAGTTTGCTGCTTGGTGTTCAAGTTCTGCTAGCAGTAGCACCAGTTTGGCTAGGACGGTTGTGAAGTTCTTCTTCCTCCCCGTCCAGACTCTGATCATAAGTTCTTCTCATTTCAAGCATTTTTTTCACCACATTTGTTGGCCACATTTATTTTATAGAAGGCAAAGGAAAAATGGTGCTTTATTTTCGTGGGTGTCCTGCTACTAGCTCTTACCATGGATGCGATTGGTGCTAAGAATGAATTCTCAGATGTTTCATAATTTCAAGTACTACCCAGTACTACTTGCTTTCACAATTAAGTTACAGAGCATGCTAAGTCTCCTTTTGTGACCATGTTCACTGTTTTTGCTGTGCTGATGTATTTGTCTGACTTTCAGTCAGGTAAGGCCAAGCATGCTGAAGGTGCTGAGAAGCATCTGAGTATGATGGTGATTCATGCTGAGACTTCAGATTACAAGTGCAAGAGATGCTGGTGTTCTGGTTATCTGTGGTACCTGTTGGGAGGTCGTCTCATGTACGTGTGGAGGTGGACGCGAGGATGGAGGGAGCAGGGGGGAGGGGGGAGGCCGGTCATAGCTGCTTGAAGCTCTAGACCTGCATTCGTCATCGTCTTCCTTCAACAATAGGAGAAGTAGCTCTGTTCTCTTGTTGGTTGGTGTACGCCTCCTGGTCCAATGTTTTGCTTTCTTTTACCCCAAAACCACCATAAAAATCACTATCTTTCCTGTTTACAATCTCCAAAAGCTTTTGTCCAAGGGATGTATCTACTTCAATTTTTATTATACTTTGATTGATCTTGCAATAATAGAAGGTTTGTTCGGTAGGTTGATTGATCCTCATATACAATAGTCGTTTTCAAAAGAAGTAAAGAAAACGAAATCGTAGTACAGCAAGGAGCAAAGTTCTTTGCTATATTAGCTTCAGAGAGGTAAGCCACCAGTTAAATTAGATGCGATTTACTAGACTAGACAGTACATTAATAAAATAATTAACAGACCAACGATCACTTGTCTTTTGCCCAATTAAGTTTTTATCCTACTTCCCTTATTTGCTGGTGTTCATCTTGGATTCCATTCATTGTCCAGGGTCCTCATGTGGCTGACATTCACGGGCTGTTCCTCAAGGACGAGCTGCCTCAAACAGTTCTCGAGGTGAACGCCGCCATCCAAGACCAAGCCCACTTCCACAATTGCGCGCCGGAAGAGGATGTGGGGGCTTCCTCCGGTGTGTTTGCATCGCGTCCACAGGCACCCGGCTGTTTGTTGTACAGGTGAAAACCATTTCCCTTCTCTGTTGATGCAAACAATGTTCTTAGTAGGATTCAGACCATGTTTTAAAACAAGCTGACACCATATACTGTACATGTACAGTGAAGACAAACAGCTGTAGGCGTCGTATGACCATGGCCATCCCCGGCGAGCTGACGTCCTTGCACCACGATGAAACTGCACATCAAATTCCATGGCGGTGGTAAGGTGACGGTCCTTCCATTCTTGCAGCACTTTAATTCCCCCCAGCGAGCTCGTTTGGTTTGGTCGGGGAGGAGGTTCAGATTTGTTTGGCATGTTCAACTCAAAACCACAGGAACATGCTCTGTTTGGCATGTTCAGTGGAAGCAGGAGGTGCCCTCAATCTAAACTACAAACCTAGCAATGTGTAGCCCTAGCACATTAATGGAGTTTTAATTTGAGGAGAGAACATGAGAAAAAACGGATCTTTTTTGCTGTATGTAATTTGGCAGTTGGTGGTCAAACCTCTTGATTTGCATTCATCTCGTCTTGCCTCGTCAAGAGAAGTAGTAGCTCCATCCTTTGTTGGTGTACGGCTCCTGCTCCAACTGGCTTGCTTTCTTTCCGAAAAAATGCAGAACAAATTCGCTATCTTTCCTGTTTATCTCCTATGTAAAATGTCCAAAAAGCTTCTGTCCAAGGGGTGTATCTACTGTAATTTTTATTTTATATATTGATTGATTGTGCAATAATAGAAGTTTTGTTTGGTTGGTTGACTCGTCCTCATGTTCAGTAGTTGTTGGCAAAAAAGAATAGAAAATGGGGAAGTAGTATCAGCAAGGAGCAAAGTGCTTTGCTATCTTAGCTTTAGTGGTAAGCCTCCTGTTAGATTAGCTCCTTCCCATGTACTTATGGAGGTGGAGGAGAGGATGGAGGTAGCAGTGGAGGGAGGAGGCTGCCCATAGCAGCTAAAACCTCTCGATCTGCATTCGTCATCGTCTTCCCTCAGCAAGAGGAGTAGCTCTGTCGTTGGTTGTTGTATGCCTCCTGCTCCAACTGCTTTGCTTTCTTTCCCCCAAAAATGCATGCAAAATTCACTATCTTTCCTGTTTACAATATACAAAGAGCTTTTGTCCAAGGGATGTATCTACTTTAATTTTTGTCATACATTGATTTATTGTGCAATAATAGAAGGTTTGTTCGGTTGTCCAATTGATCCTCGTGTATAGTAGATGTTGGCAAAGCAGAAAAGCAAATGAAAAAGTAGTACAACCAGGAGCAAAGTGCTTTGCTATATTAGCTTTCGTGGTAAGCCACCAGTTAAATTAGATGCGATTTATACTAGACTAGATAGTATGTTAACAAAATAATTAACAGACGAACAAGTATGGATAGATAGAATCATCAGCCATTACTATATAGATAGCACATTACATCAGAAAATTCATTCGCCATCCAAACAAGCGCACTACTAAATTAAATAACTCAACAGCAGCTGACAAATGGTTGCTACAATGAGAGAAAGGAAAAATATGCACATCAATGCTTGCTCAAGTTTGCTTCTTGGTGCTCAAGTTCGCTAGCATGGCTGTTAAGTTTTTCTTCCTCCCAGATCAGACTCTGATCATAAGTTCTTATAATTCCAAGCCTCTCTCTGTCACGTCATTGCATATTTATTGATCACACATGTTTTGTAGAAGGCAGATGAAATTGGTGCTTTATTTTCTTTGGAGTCCTGCTAGTTGCTTTTGCCACGGATGCTTTAGATTGGTGCTAAGAATGAGATCTCACATGTTCCATAATTCTAAGTACTATACAGTACTACTTGCTTTTACAATTAAGTTTTGCATACCATATGAAGTCCCCTTTTTTGATCGTGTTCACCGGTCTTGCTTTGCTGATTTATTCGTCTGACATGCAGTCAGGTACAACCAAGCATGCTGAAGGTGCTGACAAGCTTCTAAATAGGATGGCGATGAATGATGAGACTGCAGATTACAAGTGCAAGAGATGATGGTGTTCTGGAGATCTGCGGTACGTGCTAGGAGGGCGTCTTCTGCTCCTTCCCATGGACGCATGGAGGTGGTGGAGAGGATGGAGAGAGGAGGCCGGCCATGGCTGCTCGAACCTCTGGATCTGCATTCGTCTTCATCTTCCCTCAACAAGAGGAGTAGTCGCTCCATTGTTGCTTGGTGTACGCCTCCTGCTCCAACTGCTTTGCTTTCTTTCCCCCCAAAATGCATACAGAATTCTATCTTTCCTGTTTACAATCTGCAATAAGCTTTTGTCCAAGGGATGTATACCGTTTGTTTGTTTGGTTGATTGATCCTCATGTAGAATATTCGTTGGCAAAAAAGAAAATAAAACGAAAAATTCCTGTACCAGTGAGGAGCAAAGTGCTTTGCTATCCTAGCTTTTACTAGACTAGATAGTACTATACATTAATAAAATAATTAACAGACCAACAAACACTTGTCTTTTGTCCAGTATTTGCTGGTGTTATCGTGAGTTCTATTCATCTTCAAGGGTGGTTGTGCAGCTGACGTGCACAGACTAGTCCACAAGGACGAGTTGTCTCAAAAGGCGCTCGAGGTGAACACCGTCGCCCAAGACCAAGCCCACGTCCTCCACAACCTCGTGCCATGATAGGACGAGGGAGCTTCCTCCGCCGTGTTTGCATCGCCTCCACATGCACCCAAACAATGTTGTTCAGGTGACCATTGCTCCTCTCTGTTGATCCAAACAATGATTGTAGAACATTTGAGCATGTGGGATTTATGTGTTATATGCCATCAGTACTGTAAATAAAATCTTTTCTTCTTTAAAATATTTGAGCATCTAAGAGAGGTTGGAGGCTTCTCAGGCTGCTACCTTCATGTTGCAAATATGTTGGTTATATGAGATTTATGCGTGCCTCGTAGTGTAGTTGTTGAACTATGCAGTTTCCAACCTAGAGAATTCTTTGGTTTCACATTGAGACACCCATTGGTACGAATTAGTATCCTGTTGTCTGTCCTAATAAATCATACTATCTCGTACTGCAAATGTTGCCATCTAGCAGGAATGCATGCTATATATTTCTGGGTGGGTGCATTCCTTTTCATATTCAACTTGCTGTTTAAGTGACCCCATTTAATTTTATTAGTTATGCAAGTAAATGACACAATGGTTTCATACAATTCAGTATTGAACGAGCTTGCCAATGTGTTGGGTGGATTTCCTTGAGTGTCGTGGATAAGTGTAATGACAAGTGTGGGTGGTTGTTGAATTCCGCAGTTTTGAACACCATTGAGTGTGTGTGTGTGTGTATATATATATGTATATATGTCTCCTTTCCATTCTGCATGTTATAAATTTCCTGGAATCTATTCCGGAAAAACATAACTCACACTGCAGATCTAGTGGTTTGTTGCCATCTAGCTTATGAATCTTTGACTCCCTTTTAAGTAATCTGTAATCAATTCATTTCGATGTTGGTTGCATGAACCAGGAGGGTGCAGAATCATAATTCAGTTTAGCTTGACAGATATCTACATTTGTTCATTCTTCTAGATGAATCGAAGGGCACTAGAATTTGGTTTTCTCATGTACTATCCTTTCTTTAAATTTGTGAACTGATCTTGCAGCTTCTTATGTTTTGTATGTAATAATGTGCAGGAAGCTGGATAAGAAGTTGAATTGATTGGAAAGCGAACAATTAATTGAGCTGATGCATTGGAGCTTGTCCCAACATATTCTAAAACCGAGGAAGTAACAACGTTATGAGAAACATCAGTCATCTCTTCACTCTGCAAATGTAGTTGTTGGTTCCCATCTAGCAGGAAGCAATGCTATATCATTTCAAAGGTGTATTAAGCGGTGATGCCATGGAGCCTGTCAAGGTACCCACCCCCTCTCTCGCCCCTCTTCTCTTCTCTGTGTCGCTGCCCCTTTGTTTGTTTTGATTCCATTTGCTCTTCTTTCCTTACCCTGACGCGTTTACTCATGCAGGTGCACAAGAGGAGAAGGCGCCCAACATTACTTGCAAGTCGATCGGCGTGAGGCCTACTCCAATTGCATAAGGTGCCCAATGGTGAGTGCCCTTCCGTCTCACTTGCGCTCCTCCATGATGTGTGTTTGCAATCTTTTCTTAGAGGAAAAAGTCATTCTTTTCTGGGATGTAAAATGCATTTCAGGGGATGAGGGTATATACTAAAACATGGACTCAATCATTCCTCTGTTTGCCATGACCAAGGTGCTCAAGGTGGACGCCACCAGCGTCCCAAGCCAAGCCTGCCTTCCCATAATCTTGCGCCAGGAGAGGAGGGGGAGGCTGTTGCTTCCTCGACCGTGTTTGCATCGCCCTTATCGACACTGGGCTGCTTGCTGTACAGGTGAGAACCATTTCCCCTCCGTTGATCCAAACCACGCTTGTGTGTTTGATTCAAACCATGTTATAAGACAAATTGCAGGCATCATATACTGTATAAGAAAAATTTGAGCATTGATTTATCTGTTGGAGTTTTCTCAGGCTGGAGGTTTATGTGTTGAAGGTTTCTCAGGCTCCTAACTTCCTATAGAACATATGTGGTTATATGTAGACTTATGTGTGCATGTGTTGGTCTATTGGAGGATTGTTTGCTGCTTTGAATTGTTAAACATGTGTTTTTGTTCTAAACTTGCATGTTGTGTGTCGGTCATTGAGCTGTGGCTATCTGTGGCAGGCCATGGTTAATTACTGGCTATTTTGTGTAATCCTGTAGCTGTAGGCCTCATAATACTGTGTAGGAACTAATTCTGGATTAAGTTAATGACCTTAAGCTGAGAAGAGTATGGAAAATGGCACCATGTATCTTTGAAATGCTTCACTTCCGCTTTGAAGTTATAGTTGCTGCACTGAAAGGACGGGAACTCTCTTCATGGCGAAAACACAAAAAAATTAAGCTGAGGTCTTTGTTGCTTTGCCGCATTTTGTCTTAGAAAAGTTCGCCCAAGAAATCTCACATGTGGCCTGAGTTAAGCTTTGGAACAATATTTCCAATTGGTTTAGCTTGAATGCGGTTATCTCTGGACTCGTTTTGGTCTCAGAAGTTGCTAACAAATTGACAGATCTTGTCTAGGTGACTTTTGAAGTTTGATATTCTAGTGCTTGTTAGATTGGCTTGTATAGTTGAAAGCTGTCTCAGTAGGTCCTCTATGCCTATGCCATATAATTGTGTCATCTAAACAACAGTCACCGTTAGGCTGCCAGCCTGGACATACATGCTTACTGACGCACTTTTACAAGTTCAAAACTTTCTCTCATTGTGTTAAGGTCATGCTGTCATACCATAGCCGCTGTTTGTAGTAGGTGGAAAAACCTATAGCGTAGGTCGTATGGCAGGGGATGACGGGCTCCCTGGCGAGTCCCAGAAATAGCATCGGTAGTGGATTGCTGGATCCAGCGGCATAGGTAGTGCCATGATTTCTCATTTTTTGTGCAGTCAATAAGATATGGTGTGCTATTGGTATATATTGCTTAGTCTTAATTATAGGGTTCTGGTTATGCCCTGAATTACTAGGCACCATATCTACAATGGTTGTTATGGTCAGTCCATCGACATTAAGTGAATATCATGATGTTTGAGGAACTGCTCTGACTATCCCCAGATATCCTGAGTGATCTCTTGTCTTATTTTGCTAGCTTCAACTTGATGTCTTGAACAAGGCCATAGTCTTTCGATATAATGTGGCTTTAGCAACATCTTTTTGCATTTTAATAACTTGATCGTTATAGGTTATAATACAAATCACTATTTAATGGCTAGGGAGAGATTCAACATAAATTCTAGGCTTGATCATCCTGAATCCAAATATGCCGGGACAGAAATTCTGCATGTAGAGGCTGTTTCTGTAGGGGTGTTGCTCTCAGGCTGTTGCTTTGTGTCATGCAGAAGTTTTTACAATATGCAAATGTTGCCCACAAGGAGTTGTTGCGTCATTTGTTTGATGCTACTATACATGTACAGATGCACAAGTAGTTGTTCTACATTCTATTTTTTGTTCTGTTGGTTGATTGATCCTCATATACAGTAGTCGTTGGCAAAAGAAGTAAAGAAAACGAAATCGTAGTACAGCGAGGAGCAAAGTTCTTTGCTATATTAGCTTTAGAGAGGTAAGCCACCAGTTAAATTAGATGCGATTTACTAGACTTGATAGTACATTAATAAAATAATTAACAGACCAACAAGCATTTGTATTTTGCCCAGTTAAGTATTTATCCTACTTCCCTTATTTGCTGGTGTTCATCTTGAATTCCATTTGTTGTCCAGGGTGCTCATGTGGCTGACATCCACGGGCTGGTCCACAAGGACGAGCTGCCTCAAACAGTTCTCGAGGTGACCACCGCCGTCCAAGACCAAGCCCACTTCCACGATCGTGTGCCGGAAGAGGATGTGGGGCCTTCCTCCGGTGTGTTTGCATTGCCTCCACAGGCACCCGGCTGCTTGTTGTACAGGTGACAACCATTTCCCTTCTATGTTGAGGCAAACACTGTTCTTAGTAGGATTCAAACCGTTCTTCTGTCGTGGAACATGCTCCTGTTTGCTTAATGGGAAACTACAATCATGCATCTGATACACCCATTTTAGCTTAACTCTGGATGTCTATTCTTCCATTGATTAGTCTTGTTTTGCTCAGTTGCTTGAGCAAAGGTCATGTGCATAATTTCAGGTTGAAGTTTGGCTGATGTTGGCTTTCTTCAATATCTACTATCTCGTTCTTGCATGGTTTGAAATTGTATGCATAGTGCTGTTTGGATTGTACTTCGCCATCTGCTAGCATCCCCTTTACAAGGTTAGTTTTGTTATGATCGACTAATTGAGCCATGTAGCACTCATTTTGTGCCAGCTAGGTTGCTGCAACGTACCTTTCCTGTTTATAATCCCCAAAAAAACTTTTGTCCAAGGGGTGTATCTACTTTATTTTTTATTATTCATTGATTGATTGTGCCATAATAAAAGGTTTGTTTGTTTGGTTGATTGATTGATCATCATGTACACTAGTTGTTGGCAAAAAAGAAAAGAAAAAAAGTAGCACCGCATGGAGCAAAGTGCTTTGCTATATTAGTTTCTGTGTTAAGCCACCAGTTAAATTAGACGCAATTTACTAGACTAGAGAGTACATTAATAAAATAATTAACAGACCAGCAAGCACTTGTCTTTTGGCCAGTATTTATCCTTCTTTTGTTATTTTTCCTGAGTTCCATTCCTTGTCCAGGGTGTTCACGCAGCTGGCGTGCAGAGGCTGGTCAGCAAGGACAAGCTTTCTCGAAAGGCATTCAAGGTGAACACCGTCGCCAAGACCAAGCCCACCTCCTTCACAACACAAGTGCCGGAGAGGACGAGGGGGCTTCCTCTTCCACAACTGCATGCCAGGAGAGGGCGAGGGGCCTTCCTTTGCCTGTTTGCATCCCCTCCACAGGCACCTGACCGCTTGTTGTTCAGGTGACAACCTTTTCCCCTCTCTGTTGATCCAAACAATGTTTGTAAAACTTTTGAGCATGTAGGATCTATGTGTTATATGCCATCAGTAATGTAATGAGATTTTATTTCTTCTTTGAAATTTTTGAGCATTGATGAAGAGAGGTTGGAGGCTTCTCAGGCTGCTACCTAAATGTTGTAAATATGTTGGTTATATGAGATTTATGCGTGCCTCGTAGTGTAGTTGTTGAACTATGCAGTTTCCAACCCAGAGAATTCTCTAGTTTCACATTGATACACTCATTGGTACGAGTGATCTGACATTAAGTTCATATCATGATATTTGAGAAATTGCTCTGACTATACTCAGATATCCGAGTGATCTCTTGTCTTACTTGATGTCTTGAACAAGGCCGTAGTCTTTTGATATAATGTGGCTTTACTAACATCCTTTTACATTTTAACTTGATCGTTCGTAAGTTGTAATACAAATCACCATTTTCATAGGTAGGGAGAGATTCAACAGAAATTCTCAGCTTGAGCATCTGCAAATCGAATATGTCGAAACAGAAATTCTGCATGTAGAGGTTGTTTCTGTAGGGGAGGGGTGTGCTGTTGCTTTGTGTCATGCAGAAGTTTGTATAATTTATGTAACTATTGCTCACAAAGGAGCTGTTGTGCCATTTGTTTGATGCTACTATACATGTACAGATTCACAAGGGAGCTGCTCTACATTCTAGAATTTGTGATGAGTAGCATTTTTGTGTTTCAGATGCATGAAAGTGACAATGGTGTTGGTACCATTGAGCATGATGACGACGACGCTGTTATTGGAAAACTACCCCAGCCTTGGTTGGCTGGTTACAAAATTTCAAAATCTCGGATTCAGATGGACTAGACAAAAATTGCAAGGTGAGGTAGATCATGCTAGGTGCAACTTGTGATGTTCTAGTTGGCTGGTTGTTGACCAGTTGCTCCCTGGTGATATTGTTCTGTAGCTACTTGGCTTGGTTGGATCATGATATATGTCCAACTTGTAGGCTTGGTTGGTTGTTGCCTGGTGGATTGCTTGTGTTGATTTTTTGTTGTTCGCCGGTTATTGTTGCCCAACTGTTGGAGGCTCCTTGTTTATGTGTGTCGCCCCCAACCATAGGCCTTGCAATGCAACGGGGTTTTCAGCGAGAGTGATATGTAAAGATGCCTTGGACCTTGATATAGATTGGGTCGGCCATAATTTATGTATATGCTTTTGGTCATTGTTTCTAATTTCCTGGATCGTTGTTTTACCATGTTGATGTGCCTTTGAAACATGTGATCCAGATGATGTATCTTTTGAGCTCTAGACTGTAATTTTGTTGTTTGCTGATACTCATGCATGGAGTCCATGGCTAGTGCTTGCCGTGGTTAGTTGTGGCCAGTTTTTTTCCGCTTGGCCATTCATTTTCACCAATGCTGTTTGTAAAACAGTGACATGGTTGCCTTGCAGGCATATTGAGATCCTGGACGCCTATGCAATTAAGCAGTCGCAGGTTGTTTAGAGTGAAAAAGTCCCTCACTAAAACATTTTCATAGCCTTTTTAGAATGTGATCTTCAGAGAGTGATACGCTAAAGGCACTTCGGAGACACGCTTCTGGTATATCCTTATTCAATTCCCTGGACAGAAAAATGAGGGTATGATATTGGAATTGACTCCTAATATCATAGGTACATTCTCTGTGTAACAGATATATAGTGGTCCGTGTGAAAAGTCAGTTTAAAGCAAAAGAGATTTAGGTGCATTTTATGTACTGTCAGAAAATAACCAAAGAATTTTTCTGCATCGATCAATAACCTATCTACTATCAAAAGTTTTCCTTATCTATTGTCATTTTTTTTGGAGAAGTTCTTTTGCTTGTATATCAGGCAGTCTCACATTTAAAGCATGTTACGAAACGACAACTGCTTTAAAGGAATCCACATGCAGACAGTCGGTAATATCCCACCTGGTTGCATGAGCTAAGCCCATATGCATTTATTTCTACCTCAGCCCACTTGTTCCATGCGTAAGCCAAGGAACCAACACCATCTCTACATGGAGCAGAGTTTAGTCCCACCTCGGTGACCCAAGGGCGAGAGGACCAACTTATAAGGGGGGATTGCATGTCATTACAAAATGCTAGAACCACCTCAAGAGCAGAGAGTTGTGCTATGGGCACACACACATAGAGAGAGATATGTAGCGCGTGCGCTCGCGAGTTATGCGCGACTTAGACTTAGGACTTTGGACGCTTGGCGCATTGCCGCTTGCCTCCCTTGTTTGTTTTTTTGCTAAAATTCCGTAACATCCGAATTCAATTTCTTGGCCAGATCTCTCAGTATGTCCACGCCCTGTAATTGTGTGATCTTATATCGTCATAATTAAATATTGTTTGCTTATGCGCCCCTATTTTAAATATGTTGGCGTACGGTTTCAATTTTATTCTGGGCATAGCTACCAAAGACCACCCCGACGACACCCACAGTAATACGTCACTTTTGCGAGATATGTATATCTGTGGCATTGACCCCGACCCCATAGAGCAGAACTGACAAACTAGTTGCCCCTCACCGCGATAAAAGAGACTATATAAAAGGCCGCCTCGTGACCTTGCCAAGTACCCCTCACCTTGTGCACAACCCTCACAGCCATTCCTTGCCATGCCAAGCTCTAGTATTTATCTGAGAACTCCAGATGCAACCCTATGTAGTTTTGTTAACATATTGTGGGACTTTACCTGCAGTACCATGAGTTCTATCCATCCACCCCAGTACGAGTTGCTCAAATTGAGGATCACCCCATCCACCTCGAAATATTGGGTAGTGGTGCACATCCCTCCCACAAACCCAAACCAAGACCCAACGGAAGTCTCCTTCGTGGGGAAATCTATGCCGACTCCGCAAATGGCCATAGAAGCCGCTGCATACGAAGCGCTTGCTCGCCTTCGATTTGCGGTACCCTATGCCAGCGAACGAGGGTATTATTACTTCCCGAGTCATGCAGCACCCGAAGAAGTAGCATCTTTTCCCGGTGGACGAATTGAGAGAGACCCAGTACTAGCCAACCATGCCTAGTATGTTATCGCTCAAGAGAGTTTGACCCAGTGGGTAATGGGTTATCTCCAGAACCTCGCTCATTTAAATCCTCGGATCGCCATCGGCAGACCACTGAGGCCCGACCAGGAGGGACGCATTCATCGGCTCGTCAATCCGCTTCCCCCGATAGAATAGGAGTGTGCCCCAGTACCAGAGATGATTTCTCAGGACCCTGTCCATTTACCGTTTTCATTGTAGACGTCACTGCTATGTTCATTGTCCTAGCATTTATTTATGTGTTGCAACTTAAGCGTTGTGTCCTAAATATGTGCGATTAATTAAATATTTGGTTTCAATTAATGTGAGTAGTTTGTACTGCTGTTAATTTTAATTAACTAAATTCGCTCTCGGTAAATTTTGAAGTGAGATTTTTTTCCCTGAGTTGTTGCAGCATATATCTCTTCACGACATAGATTTTTATTCATGCTACACTGGCAGCTAGCACGCCGCGCACTACCGCAGTATGGCCTAGATGCCCTACGTGCTAGACGTCGCCGGTGGAGAAAGCACGGGAAAGCGTGCGAGAGAGAAGAAGAAGAGAGAGCCAGAGGTAGAAGAGGAGACTGACAGTGGGCCCCGGGTCCACCTGTCAGCCAGAGAGAGCACAGTGCTCTCGGGTGCGACCAGTGTATTTTAGTAATTTAGAAATTTATTCTAAATTCACTATAACCAAAAGTGGAAGTATCTCATTTTCCCTAACCATAGATTTTTCCACGCAGCACCTGTATACCACACTGTAGTTTTACACCACTTAATTGCCCACTCACTGTAGCCACATTTTATTGCATGAATAGGATGGTTATTTTTGTGATATTACTTTGTGATGGTAGGAGTAATATTTTCAAAACAGCCCTTAGCAAATCTCGAGGATGAGATTTTTCTTAAGGGGGGTAGTGTGGTAACACCCCAAAACTTTAACCATGATTTATTAATTAAAATTTTTCCTTGGTAAATTAAATTTTATTTTCTGGATTTTCTTTTGATTCAGAACCACTCTTTTCTTCTGAGTTGTGGAGTTTCCCTCCAAATAGAAAACTTTTCAAAAATGTTGTTGGACTTGTACACCCTCTCAGGAAACATTTCTTTTATCAGTGTATTTATTACTATAATTATTTTTCCTGAACTTTAATTCTTTTAAAATGGTTTCTCATAAGCCTTAGAGCCTCTTTTGCACTACAACCCTTTGATAAATTTATTTAAAAATTCCTCCAAAATTTGGGGATTTTGAGCCCTACCTCAAGTTTTCAAATCTGGATCAGTTTGTGGTTTGCACTGCAACCTATTTAAATATTTCCTTCAAAATTTCACCAAAGTTGGGAGATGTTAGTAGGAGTATATAATTCATTTATATGCAAAGAACCACTGGTGTTCTTCGAAAAATTTGAGCAAAACATCCTCTTTTGCTCTCTGGCCCAATTTGGTATTTTCTACTGCAACCCTATTTTGTTTTGCTCTAGTGCCCATGAGATCTTTCCTGCTTATAGTCCACCCTAACAAACCCTTAAGTCCAGGAGATTGGACCCATTGGAATATTTTTGGTCCATGCAATAATAGCCTTTATTTTCTGTCTAGATTTGGTTTTCTCAAAAACAAAAAACAAAAACTTACACTAGGGAGTTTTTGTTTTTGTCAAACTAACCCCACCCTCTTTATCTTCTAAAGAGACTTTGATCTGGAGTTTTTGGCCACCACAAGTGATGCCTAGAAGCCCATGTCATTCTGTCTAGCACCTTGTGTGCATGGCCAGTTTTGGCTTAGTTTTTAGTCTGTGTTATGAACTTGATCCCCTGACCCGACCACCATGTCCACTAATCTCCTCGCCACCTCTAGCCTCCCCGTCGCACACCACACATGGATCACCGGCTCAAGTTGGTGAGAGCCTAGGCAGATGGTCCTCTGCCGTGCCACCGCCGGCTCCCCATGCCATCACCTCCCCTGCTAGTTCCTGCTAGGCCGCTACGATCCATAGGCCGCGGGCTCCCGCCGAAGCACAACGTTGGGGGCGCCTCCCCGATGCCCCTAAAGCCAATGCGCGTAGAACCGCCCCCCACGCTCGCGCACTCCTCCTCCGCAACTCCTCTTCACCGCCGCCGCCGCCATTCTTCTCCCTGCAACGGGTCCTCACCCCCACCGCTTCACCCCATCACGCAGGGAGCACGCGCATCCTCTGTCATGTCTTCCTCTTCACCGTCGATGCTGTCGAGACTCGAGAGCAGGTGCAGAAGTTGTTTCTGTGTGGGGTCAGGGGTGGTGGATAGGAGGGAAAAAATGAGATCCATGGGCACTAGCACTTGTTATAGAAGAAGCCCACCCGGGTGAGATAGTGGAAATTGGCCCCTGACACGAGTCCAACTTCGATCTGCAAGGTGCGCCATAGTGACCTTGCCCTAGTGGATGGGAGGAAGAGAAGTGGGGATGGGGGGATGGGTGAGGATTGGGGAGAGATTGGTGTGTCATGCCAGTGGATTGTTCGGGCTGTCACGCCATGTACCGAACGCTTCTAGTGACGACGTGAGCCACGATTCGTGCTGCTGATCAGATGGCTATGAACGCGTTCGAGATGAAATCCTAAATACCACACGTTAGGTACAAATAATTTGCGTATGAATATAAATCAAAATCCATGAAAGACAAAGCAAACAGAAGTTGTGTTCATGTCCTATGCGACATACCCAATCAAACCAATTGAGCCTCCAGCGAAGAAAAACCAATGGCAGCCAATGGCTCACATTGGCGTGCACCAGGGCGGCCTTAGCCTTATGATGGCTCCCATTTAGCGTCCATCAGGCGACCATCCTTCGGCATGGCTCCCTCTATGCAGGTGAAGCCTCTCTTCGCCGCATGACCATGTTTCCGGCAGCACGTCGCTACACAGGACGCATGACGGGTCTGCCGCATCCATCTCTCGCATACTTCCGGTGGCATGTTGGCATGTTGCTACTCAACGCGGGGCTGGTACGGCCATATCGGAGTCCAAGGAGAGCACCAAACGATGGAGAGTCACCAGGAGAGTTTGCAAACGCGTCCGCAAGAGACATGCAGCAAGGTGCAGCAGCACGATCATCTATTGGCTTTCCAATCCAAATAGCTAGAGCGGAAGCATTGGATGCACATAAGTATGCATGTTTGACATTATTTTCCAATCCAGTCTAGCTAATTGTACAAATGAACCGCACTAGGGTTTGATGTCACCATCAACCGTTGGACTTGAATGAATAGATGAAGTTTACCGATCTGGAATTTTTCGTGTATAACAAACAAGGGTAAGTGGTTATAAATTTCATACAAAAATTTATTTTTATTTGTTCAGGAAGGACTAGGAATTATATGCATAGAATCAAGCGAATGAACTCACCGGTTACTAGATGAAGCATAATTAACTTCTTCCAATTACTTCCATCCCGATTAAGTAAGACCTGACTATTTATTAGATTGAATCATGGTCCATATAATTAGAAGACTTTTGTTTTCACAATTGAAATATAACAGAGTGTGGAATGGCTAGACCATTGTTGATTCCTTTTGATATTAGCATGCTCATGTCTTTCTTTCCATGGAGCTTCATACTCATAGCTCACAATTCAACACTTATATGACGAAATAATTATCCAATTTTAGCGTAGTCCTTCATAGAAAAATCTTATATGTTGATATCTTCTATATACAAGAAACTTACTAGTGCACCTTCTGGCTTCCATGTATTAATTTTCATAACGATGTGGTGTCATGTATTATATAGCCAACATTCAATTCCAATTGTTCTATTTCATGTTTTATCAAGCCTCGTCCATTACCAAAATATTTAACTAAAGAATTAAAGCTGGCAATTATTTGTATGCCATATCATGTTCTCACTAGTAGAAATTATCATACCTCTGACGGTGAAAATGTAATAGCCGACGAGCAGTCGTTTATGATAGTAATAGCCGACTGTCATCCCAATGGCGACGGTTATTATCAACTCACATGTTATACTAGTAATACACGATGGTATACTATATTGCCCGACGGTGAAAATTCAACTCTTCAGTATCCAGTTTAATATTTGCGTGTTCATTATAATGTCCAATGGTTTTCGCTACATCCATAGGGATTCCATGTAATGCCCACGGTTATTTCTAATATCCGACTGCTTTTGTTACCCCCACGAGGATTACATGTAATGCCTGACGGCACATTGTAATATCCGACGTAGTTTGCTACACCCATGGGGATTACAAGTAATGCCCGACGGTCCATTGTAGTGTATGACGGTTTTTGCGACGCCCACGGGGATTATATGTAATGCCCGACGGTGAAATTTATTATTAGAAGGTGAAAACAAAACACTCACCTATAAGTGAAAATGACCGACGGTACATTTGTGACACAATTATTTTAGAAAAAAAACACCTGACGGGGGATAGCAATAACCGCCAGTTAACTTCGACTCTCGGTGATATGTTTCAATGTCCATGTTAATAAACATGTGGAATGACCTATGTTTTATTCTAGATAATTCCCGTATAACAAAGTTTCCATAAATTAATATCTAAAATTACTATTGTAACTGCATTATGTTGTTTTCACAATTAATGCTTACAAAAATTGGCACTAAACAACAAAAATAGGATGGTTAAAAAATGTGCACTCACAAAAGGACCATAAGGAGATAGCCCTTGAGAGTCGAAAAGAAGTAGTTGTTGTCCCAGCCATGATTTATCTTCTTCGGTGGCGTCACCACCGAGAGTAGTGCTCGACTTAGCCTTTTATATACAATGTCTAGTTCTAGGTTGGGTTGTCACCGTGTGGCATAGGGCATCTTGCCGTGGAGTATATTGCGTGCCCACATTGGAACAGTGACTGGAGGCCCATGACGCTTGCGGGACCGGTGGTACTGGTTGCTGGCATGCAACACCGGTATTTTCTTAGAGATTCGATATCTTTATGTAGAGGTACATATACTTGCAGTTTTAGAACTTGAACACGACGGCCAGTTTGTTGCATAAATTCGTAAAATGTGTGATTCTAGTCATCAAACTTGCACGGGCATGCAAATACGGTCACATTTCATCTACGCGGGCGTATCTGTTGTCTCCGTGGCACGGCAACGTAGCCAGGCCCGCTATCAGCCACTGCAACCCTGCATGCTTGAAAAAATTGCAGAAAAGCAATCAATTTTCTTTCTATTTACATGAGAGCCCCTCAAATAGAATGGAAGGTTTCAAACCCACGACCCGTGGATAGTAACCTCGCGCGAATTGCCAACAGACCAATGATGAATCATGTTCAGTTCACACGACTAAATTTTATATCCTAGCAACCAATAGGGACCAAATAATTATAGACAAAATATAACCCAAAAGAGGTAGCTCCGCGGTGTGACCTCGTGGTCCCTCGTGCCTGAGCAAACTAGCTATCTGCGGTGACCCAATATCATATACGGGAAATATTTTTTATGTTGCCATCTCTTTTTTCTGTGTAAGAGAAGAACCTGTAGTCTGATTTTTGTGGCATTTAAAAAAATTATGCATTAAAAGATGTACGTGAAATTAAAAAAATTATAAAAAATATAAGAAATATGTTGAGTAATTAGAAACACGTATGTTGCATTTTAAAAATGTTCACACAATTCAGAAAAATGTTCGTCGCATTTTAAGATTATTATACAACCTAAGAAATGTTCATGTAGTTTTACAAAATGTTTTGCACCATTCAAAAAATATCACTCACCCTTGAAATGATCATAGTTTCACAAATTCTTTAGAAAAATCAGCAACCTTTTTGTTTGAATTTGAATAAGTTTGAATTAAATAATCTAGATCAAAGGAAATATAGTGCAGATAAATGAATGTATATTCTTTTGTAAAAAGCAATGAATTTGTTGTTTGAATTCGAATAATTTTAAATTTGGGAATCTAGTTAAAAGGACATAGAGCGCAAAATGAATGTAGTGTAGAAGAATTAACTATGATTTCGGACAAATTACCTAAGTTTTCTTTTTAGTTTTCGTAATTTTAAATTTAACAAACTAGATAAAAGAAAATAAGTGTGGAAGGAATAGAGAGGGATTGACATAATGGGGTACATGATTTGGAGGGCGAGAAGCCTCTCCTAGAGACAAGGTAGGAATCGCATAAGAAAGAATACAATCAATCTTAATTAATCCTAGCCTACCATAATCTATACTCCAACACACGTAACCCACGTGTGCATGTCGTGTATATGTGTCCGCGCACGGCTGCATGTGTATATGTGTGTTGTGTGGGTGACCGTGCTTGTGCACGCATGAGTGTAGCGGGTGTGCATGTGTATAGTTTGCACGCACGTGCCGTATCAGTATGAAACAAAAGTCATCTTCAACGTGCTCTTGTGTACATGCACACGAGTCGGTTCCACCAATATAACATGAGGCGATTAATCTCCAACGATAAATGCAAGTATTACGTAATATGTGTGTGAACTATACTATATTTTTTTTACCAAATGTGTGTGAACTATACTATTGTCTGAAAGATGCATTATTATGTATATTGTTTTTGTGTAACTTGTGTTCAAGTTTTTGTTGTCATTTCCTTAAAGTTTATTTATTTACTTTCTTTTTTAGGGTAATACCAATGTCTTCAATTCATTCTTTCCAAAAAGAAACTTCAGCTTCTTTTCGGTTTTAATATATAGTCTTGTCGGAAAAGAAGTGATTGTCAGTGACCTGTTAAGCAGAGGAAGAAGATGGCAGATGGGCCTTTGGATCTTAATCAGATGCTGGAGAGCAATTTGAGTGAAATCACAAAACAAATTTCAGGCGCCTATTCAATAGTC
The DNA here is from genome assembly GCA_021437245.1 of Aegilops speltoides. Classification (NCBI taxonomy): domain Eukaryota; kingdom Viridiplantae; phylum Streptophyta; class Magnoliopsida; order Poales; family Poaceae; genus Aegilops; species Aegilops speltoides. Next base: position 549,228,626 of record CM038147.1, read on the forward strand.
GGCCCATATATAGTGCATGAATTAATGGCATGGAACCCCAAATATTATCTTTAAAGACTGCATTTGTATAGAATTCCGTATTTGGCGATATCTTCACAATGCACCAACCATATAATATAATTGCAGGGTAAGAATAGTGGGGTAGTAAAATACACACTGCTAAAAATATACCTTTAATTAAAATTATACTAGACATCTTGATATACGCACTTTGACCGCATAACGCCCTAATATAAAATGTGGATCAAGGGAACTCATATGGAATGCAAAACGAAACGTACATCTGCAACACTTTTGCTCATGACCAGATAGGTAGCTAGCTAGCTAGCGTCCCTGTTTTCTAATGCTTAGCCAGATAGCTAAGATGGGAAGCTCCAATCGCCTCTGTTCCATTTCCCTGGCCGCCCCCTTAATCTTTGCAGTCCTGTTGCTCAACGCCCATCTTGGGTCGTGCGGCTGCTTCAAGCGCATCTTTGCATTCGGCGACTCCATCACCGATGCCGGCAACTTTGCATACACCGGCCGTAATAATAAGAATCCGGGTCCACCATCGGTGCCCCTTATGGAGGAACCTACTTCCACCATCCCACGGGCCGATGCTCCGACGGGCGTCTCATTGTCGACTTCTATGGTGAGTACATACAGATGCATGCATGTATGCCTATGTGTGTTCCAATCCAAAACTAGTTAAGTTTCATACGAAATGCTAAATTTGGTGCGTGATGGATGTTGTGTCAGCGCAATCGTTGGGCCTGCTGCTGCTGCCGCCGAGCCTGCCCAAGGAGAACACGGGCCAGTTCTCGGCCGGCGCCAACTTCGCCTTGTACGGTGCCACGGCGCTAAACCCGAACTTCTTCAAGAGGTATAAGTTCGGGGTGCCGTTTACTTGGAGCCTCGACGATGAGCTGGCTACATTCAAGAAAGTGCTCGCACGGATTGCTCCGGGAGATGGTACGTAACGCATGCAAAAGCACATATACGTTATGGTCAGCTTATCATATTTTAATTTGGCAACATGTCTTCTTGGTCAACTTATTCCTTTTTTTCTTTTCGTGATGATCAGCTGCTACCAAGAGTCTCCTGAGCGAGTCGCTGATCGTGTTCGGCGAGATTGGCGGCAACGACTACAACTTCTGGTTCTTTGCAGGACACGGCGGTGACACACACACGCCCGAGCAGTACATGCCCGACGTGATTGCACGCATAGGCGACGGCGTCCAAGAGGTGATCAACCTCGGTGCCAAGACGGTCCTTGTCCCGGGGAACTTCCCCATCGGGTGTGTGCCGGCGTACCTGAGTGGTAACAAGAGCAATAAGTCGGGAGACTACGATCAGTACCACTGCCTCAAGCGGTTCAACAACTTCTCCCAAATGCATAATCAGTTGCTGAAGCAGGAGGTCGGCAAGCTCAAGTCGCTCAACGCCGACGTGAAGATCATCTACGCCGACTACTATGGTGCTTTCATGGAGTTGGTCAAGAATCGCAGTAGGTATGGCATTGACGACCCTCTGGTGGCGTGCTGTGGTGGCAATGGCCCCTACGGCACCGGCCATACGTGCAACCAGACGGCCAGGATTTGCCCCGACCCGTCCAGGTTCGCCAGCTGGGACCAGGTCCACATGACAGAGAAGGCGTACAGCGTCATCGCCAATGGGGTGCTCAACGGCCCGTACGCCGACACACCGTTGCTCCACGTTTGCTAGGAAAATTCAGTTCCTTCATTTCGAGACTTGAATAATTACTGCGGCTGCTGATACTTTGTAACATATGTGTATCAAACCGTGGGAAAAACAAAAATAAATAAAGACACATACTATTGGTCAATCTTGTTCGGAAATGTTAACGCCCACACGTGTGGGCGTTCACCATCTCGACCACACGCAAGCATCACCGTTGGGTACTTTGTGCACGAATCTTGGCACAATCCGGTGGGTTTCTGCGCCACGTAGGACAAGTCACGTGTGCCGTGTGCGAGACAGTTCGCCCGCACGTTAGTTGCCCTCCCGCGGTCAGTGGTTGCCACTCGGGGGCGTGCGGTGGAACTGCTATGCGCCCGCACGCCACGCGCCGACCGCGGTTGACGTCAAACACGTCGCACACCTCTGCCCCCTCTCCCTCACGGTTCCATTTACTCACCCCCGCACCGCAGTTACTGGCACAACCCACTCGCACTTCAAACCATTGGAGGAGAAGGCGAGGGGAGAAAGCGACGACGGAGGCGGAGGAATCGTCGGTGTTCGTCGGCTGCCGGTGGTGCTCGCCGGAATGGAGCGGCTTCGCCGGAGCGCCTGCGGATTGAAGGTAATGCTCGCTACAACTCTCGCAATCCCTTCCTGCATTTTCCCCCCTTCCCTCCCTGTTCGATTCCTCGCTCGAGATTCGTAGATATTCAGGCGATTCGGCGATGCGTCGGCGTTCCCGCCAGTGGCGAAGTCGTCTGCTAGCCGTTTTTGGTGGCATTCGGTAGTTTTGTCGCCGCCGCGGCGGCGGCCTCGTCGGTGTGGTTATGCCTGTCCGGAGGCACGCAATAGTCTTGCCTTTGGATTGGGCAGGTGTCTCCCGGTTTGTTTGATGCGCATTGGTTCGAATTGGTGTTTGCAATCAGTTCGGGGGGAGAACTTTGAGGTTGAATTTGAAGTCACTGTAGTTGCCATTGAACCCTAGATCTAGTTAGTTGGATTTTGAAACTGTAGTATGAGGCAAACTTGGTAGTTTGATTAACTATCATGATTATATGGCAACTAACTTCCTGAACAAATGTGATAGTTGCCACAAACGTGTTTTCCCATGCGGCAACAAACTTACTGAAATGACTGTGATAGTTGCCACAAATAAGCTTCCCCATGCGGCAACTATTTTATTGAATGATTGTGATAGTTGCCACACACACGCTCTTGCATGTGGCAACTAATTTTGTGAATTACTGTGATAGTAGCCACAAACATGCTTTTCATTGTGGCAACTAATTTTTCTGAATGATTTGTGATAGTTACCACACGGTGTGAATGGTAAAGTGTAGTAAATCGGTAGTCAATGCAGTTTTAGCAACCAACTGCACTGAACGGGAACTAATGTGCACATCAAGTGTGCCTGTTGCCACTTGGATAGTATATTCATGTGGCAAATGGAATGTGAACACACTGTCTGTTGCCATACAGCAGATAGGACAGTGTGGCAAATTGGCTGCATAATATGGCAACCAAATTTGCATATCAATTGTGTCAGATGCCATACATACGCTTTGCATGTGGCAAGTTTTTGGCTGATCACATCATGTCTGTTGCCATGTTACAGTCAGTACAATGTGGCAAATTCATTGTACTGCAGACGCAATTTTTTTTTTGCCACAATGACTTTGTGATATCTGAACACACTGTGGCAATTTTCAGGTTCTTGATTAGATGTGGTTTCATTGCTATTTTTGTAGTATGTGTTGCATTTCAGTACGGCAATTTCACCCTAGCACATTTCTGCCGCTGAACAGGTGGTATTTGATTGGTGTATTTTTTAGGACAGTGTGTGAGCTGTCACATCTTAGTTTTTGTGATGTGGATGATTTTGTGACTTTCTATCGTACTATCTTGGGCTAACATGGCATCTTCAACATTTTTTGTTTTCAAGTGCATTTACCATCTGTACACTTTTTTTACTTGATAATGCAACCAACGCGCTTACTTGCCACGTTTATGTTTTCGACAATCATAGGAGGGGTGCGTGTGTGTTCATGTTATATTTTTGCATTCACTAGTTGACATTTTCTGTTAGGTGGCAACTGCTTACCTCTTGCATTTACATTTCCACCATGACAATTTGGTCTGTTCCTATCTCAGCAGAATGGCTCGTGGTGATCATCAAAATGATGATGATGATTTCATGATCCACCAAAGCGTAATCGGGCAACTAGACGGAGAAAAGAGGGTGATGAGGTAATTGTCCACACATCCCCACCCCTCCTCCTGCTTTATGTTACTGGTTGGCACCTCGAGCTTGCAGTCGTCTGTCATGAACTAAAATTTCATGACATTGTAAAACATGGCAACAACTGATCACTTTTTGTCTGTTTTTTGCAGATGAAGAAACGTATTCGCAACAGAGCCTCCCAAGAACGACTGACTGTGTTGACTGACAAATTCACCGACGATCAGAAGGGAGCTGATGCTGAGATGGGTATGCAGGCTCTGATGGATGTCCGGTGCACGAACCTTGTCAGCCCTGTATGCGACTGGCTTGGTGAGATCTACCACCCCGCCTCCAGGGAATTCGTGATTCCTGGACGTGGAAGACTACCGTTGAACGAGGAATCCGTGTTCTGCACTTTGGGTGTGCCTCGTGGACATATTAAAGTCCTGTACGAGGTCAATAATAAGATCGAGGAAGCGTTGTTCCCCCGTTTGTTTCCTGGATTCGAATCCATGCCAAACACGTCTGCACTGGCAGATTCGCTGCAGGCCATGACGACGCATGGAGATGTTTTCAAGATGAAGCTACTCATGTACCTCATCTCAGCTGTTTTCGCGCCGGCCACTTCTCTTCGCCCAAGCAACAAATGCTTCCCCAACCTGGTGAATGATCCATCTTTACTACTTTATTTTCCTTCAATCTTTTGGCTCCGATGTCATGTGCAAAGCTAGTGACTGCCAGTGTTTTTGATGTTTTTTCCATTTGATTTCTGATGCGACAACCTTTTTGCCCTGAAATTTTGTGTGGTGCGGGCGGATCTGAAAAATGTGAAGAACATGAATTGGTGTAAGTTTATTGCCGACTTCCTGCACGATGCATTCTCAAGCAAGATATACCAAAAGTGTTGTCGACTGCATTTAATGGTATTTTTTTACCAGTTCTTTCTGTGAACACTGTTTTTTAACACACTTTCATTCATGCATGGCAACCTGATCATAACAAGATGGCAACTGCCATAGTGACAATATGGCAACTGTGATAATGACAATATGGCAACTGCCATCATATTAGTATGGCAACTGTTATCACACTATGATGGCAACTGCCATCTTAGCAATATGGCAACTGCCATCACACTATGATGGCAACTAGCACGTACAGAAGGAAACTTCTTCTTTTTATTCCATTCTTTTCATGCACATCAACTTGATTGTCATGGGAACATAGATTATCCTGTTTTTTTAGTACAAAGTACCCATGATGGCAACTGATATTTCTTTCTTTGTAAAAATTGTTTTAAATCAGCTCATGTACGTCAACTGTCTTGATCTGTCCACCGTGGATTTCACTGGGATAGGAGGCCCGCCGCCTACGCACAAGTTTGCTGTTTCTGCGTGGACTATTAACACTGTCAAGGCTGTGCTTGCCGCAGACAGGGTAATTGATACCAAATATGGAAAACTGCATGTTAGTTTTGGTTTCTCTCTCCACACGGCATGCTTACAAATTTGACATGAGGCAACCGTCCGTGGTTCATGAGGGACGACTACCTTTTGTTTTCCATGGCTGTCTGCATATTGTATCCATGTTTCACTCCACATGGGAACTCTTTCATTCGTGCTGAAACTTACCTTCTATCTCTTACATCCTTGCTATTTTTTTTTGTTTTTTCTAGCTGATGGCCAAGCATGCTATAGACTACATCGTGTTTGGGGGGCCTCAAAACTTTGAAAAGTGGATGAACGTGCACTCAGCTCCGTCTTGCCCTACTGAAGTAATCAAAATATCTACATCTATGGTTTGACGTGGATTATTTGTTGATGTCGCGCAAGTGACTGCAATATGGGTGGTGCTTGATGCTTCTTGTTTCGTGCACAGGCGAGGGCACCTGTTGAGCATCTAATTGGGAAGTTTGCATCCAGAATGACCGGCTTGCTTGGGAAGTTGGTTGAGGGGTGGACGTCCCTCAGTGGCTCTGACAGCGACGCGGTTGCGAGGCAGTTCACTTCATTTGTCCCAAAATGTACACATTGGCCAACCGGTGGCCGTGGCCGGTATGACTACAACAGTTCCCAAGAGCCCGGTGATACACAAGATGAACTAGATGGAGACGCTGGCCTCAGCAAGGATGACGACGATGACATGGAGAATGTGCAATAGGACACCGATGATGATGAACATGCTGAAGTTCGCGCAGGTGGTAACAAGGGCAAGGATGCGACAGATGTCCCCCCACCGGAGAAAGTCAAAGAACATACGGCTGCGAGAGGCGAGGGGGTGTTGCCATCAAGGAGGGGGAGGGCTCCAGAGGATGTTGGGCAGGGTTCTCTCGGCAAGAGGTCTAGGACCGATCCCGTAGCTGCCAGGAGGAGGTTCGACTTTAATTTTAGTTTTTTGCTTTGTCTATTTTCTTGGAACAGACTCATCCATTTTTTGCACTTGTTTTTGTCAAGCGCGGCAATGAGTTTTTTTTTCTGACAATTGCCACCTTTTTTCCCTCCATCTCATACGTGCAGCGAGCCGACCGCTGGTGGACGAGCAGTTACGAAGAAACAGGCGCCAACGCCAACCCGTGTTTCTGCTTGGTTGAACAAAGGTGCCCCCATTGCCGGTGACACCCCTTACACCAGGTCTTCTCCTCGTACGACGACGACCAACACCGGGGATCCTGTCGTGGTTCCAGACCTGAGGAAGCCAGTCAAGAAGTAGGCTTCTCCATGTGCTTTCATTGACATAGTGCTATTTTTTCTTGATTTTCCAATGCAACTGTTCAGCTTGTCACATGGTCTTCTGTCATCATCCCCCATGTGGCAACTGCTGTTTTTCCAAATGATTTCTTCCTTCATTTTTAAGTGTATGGCAACTCCTATTGGTTTTTACATGGCAACTGGCATCTAGGCTGTAGGATCGGAAGTATGTCTAGAGGGGGGGTGATTAGACTACTTGACAACTTAAAAGTTTAGTCTTTTGATTAGGACAAGTTTTTAGCAAGTTCACAAAGATGACCAAGTCAAGTATCACCCTACACATGCAATTCTAGAGTTATGGCAGTGGAAAGTAAATTGCACATGTAGTAAATAAGAGGTGGAGAAGAGCAAACGCAAGTTGTAGACACGGAGATTTTTCTCGTGGTTCCGATAGGTGGTGCTATCATCAATCCACGTTGATGGAGACTTCAACCCACGGAGGGTAACGGCTGCGAGAGTCCACGGAGGGCTCCACCCACGAAGGGTCCACGAAGAAGCAACCTTGTCTATGCCATCATGGCCTACGTCCACGGAGGACTAGCCTTACTCGGGGTAGATCTTCACGAAGTAGGCGATCTCCTTGCCCTTACAAACTTCTTGGTTCAACTCCACATCTTGACGGAGGCTCCCAAGCGACACCTAACCAATCTAGGAGGCACCACCCTCCAAAAGGTAATAGATGGTGTTGGTGATGATGAACTCCTTGCTCTTGTGCTTCAAATGATAATCTCCCCAACACTCAACTCTCCTCACTGATTTGGCTGTGGTGGAGGAAGGATTGAGTGGAAAGCAACTTGGGAAGGCTAGAAATCAAGTTTCATATGGTTGGAGTGGAGCAACTTGATCTCAACACAAGGGTAGGTAGTTTTCTTCTCGTAAATGTAAGGTAGGAGTGGTAGTTCTTTCGATGGCTCTCTCCACGAATGAAGAGGAGGTGGAGGGTATTTATAGCCTCCACACAAAATCCAACTGTTACACACATTTGACCAATCTCGGTCGGACCGAAGTTGACAACTCGGTGAGACCGAAAGTTCAAATCTTGTGAACGTTGGGATTTTCGTGGGACCAAAAATACAATCTCGGTTAGTCCGATTCTTCCAAAGTCTAGGGTTTGCCAATCTCGGTGGGACCGACTTTCTCATCTCGGTGACACCGATTTGAGTACGTATGTTCTGAAGCTTGGCAACACCAATTTCGAATGACCGAGTTTGGAATCGGAAAATCCGAGATTCTTAGGGTTTGGGTATATGGTGAGGTGGTTCATCTCGGTGTGGTGAGTTTATGGAATCGGTGGGACCGAGATTACTTATGGGTTTATGTTGGAATGAAAGATTGCTGATAGTTTGAGAGATAAATCACTAAGCACTTTAAGCAACCAGATCATCATCATAACCTCATCCCTTTAATAGTATTGGCTTTCCTATGGACTCAATGTGATCTTGGATCACTAAACAAAAATGGAGTCTTGAGCTTTTGCCAATGTTTTCCTTAGCATTTTGAGGGTCCACATCATCGGTCATTGCCATACCCATATCACTGAACTTTCTGAAATATTCTCAAGAATTAATTAGTTCAATGATATATATGTTGTTATTGATTACCAAAACCACCCGGGGATTAGTTGCACTTTCAATCTCCCCCTTTTTGGTAATTGATGACAACATATAGATCAAAGCTTCGACAAATGATATAATCAATGAATAACATCGTCGCTTTGAGAAGTATGTGATAAGCAAGAGCTCCCCCTAAATTTGTGCATTATTTAAGATTTGCGTTTGAATGCAAATGCACAATCGATTAGGATCATGGGTCACTCTTCCATGTCACATACATCTTGGTGGAGCGCACAAAATGATAAGAATGAATAACATGCACTCAATCACCAAGACATGAGTAAATGATCATACAAGATATAGATAGAATATGATAAGCATTAAGCACACATTAAGCATAGTATGATCAAGCACTCATCAAAGATAGAGCAAACGTAGTATCAAACACACGAAATGTCTCGAAGAACTCAAAAGTATCTCAAGGAAAACCGCAAACGAAAGAGCAAAAATGAGCACTCTCTCTCTCGAAGTCCTATGATCTATACAATTTCTCCCCTTTGGCAACAAGTTACCAAAAGTTCGAAGGTACAGAGCTAATCGTCACTAGGGACTCTGCTGGCGGCTCTGTCGCGCCGATGGAGTGGAGATAGCTGCATCTGCAAAAGCTTCGCCAAGTCTGTGGAGCTGGAGGAGTAGACACTGGAGCTGGTGCCGAACCGATGGAGCTGTAGGAGGTGCTGATGTAGTAGCCACAGGGTCATCCTTTCGAATGGCAATGATCTGGGCTTTGTGGGCACTGCAGCAGCTGCTCATAGTCATCCCGACTAGATCATCTTCCATCTCCTTCATGAGCTCTGCCTTCTCCTCTTGGCTTCCTCAATGTCCGCCTCAAGCTTGTTGACGGTGACTCGCACTTCACCGACTTGACGTCGAGAGCATGGAACTTATCTTCAACTATCCTCTCAAGGCTCTCCAGAGATCGCACTATGCTGGCCAGCGTAGTTCAATTCTCTGAGTGGCTTCAAGAAGTTGTTCTCCAACGCTCTTGGGCTTTGCTGCTGCTTCCTTCTCAGCTTTGGCTTGTTTGGCAGCTTCAGTCTTAGCATGTCCTTCCACGGATGTGGGAGCATCCTCACCATCACAACTTCGTTGTCTTCATGTTCAGCTGCAATGGCAAGTGGGGTCTATCCAACAGTAGGTGTCCGTGCCAAACTTGGCATTAATGAGCATCCGAATATGCGGAGCAAACCCACACGACCTCTTCTCGGTCTGCTGCTGTCCTCTTGATAGTCTCTACTATCGTGTCCATCACCTTAAAAGGTGTCTTCGATCCGAATGTGCAGCATGTTGATAGAGTAGCCTCTTATCATGCGGTGGTCTCGACTTGGGCATCAAAGTATGCCTCGTAATGGTGTTGGTGGTTGGGAGACCTGCTCAAGATGGTAGACTGATCCAAGCTTCCATATCTCAACATCCTTGTCAGGTACCTCATTGTACATGTTCCTCATCGACTCATGATTTTTCTTCGGAATGCCATAGACATCAACATCATCGTCCCTTGATACTGGTGCATTCAGCAACACTCTCCATTCTTCAACAGTTGAATGGAATCTCTGTCCTTCTGTCATCCATACAATTCTGCCATCTGGATAGAAGTGTGCGGTGGCATAGAACTCCATAATCATCTCATCATTCCATGCTGTCAGTTTCTGACCAACAAACTCAGCAACTCCACAAGCAGTGAAGCTCTCATGCACATGTGGGAAATAGTCTCTGTGCTCTTCACTGTCGATGTATTTCAAATAACATACCGTGTCAAGAACAATTGGCTTCTTATCCATAAGAACTGTCTCATAGAAATCTTGTTGCTCTCGGTGTGGAACCTTGAGTCAACAAATGTCCTTCTCCGGTGGCATATGGATCAACTTGCCTCCATAGCCCGAGACCTTTGTCTTTCCTTTCCTTCATATTTTCAGCTCGAGGATGAGCATCATTATGAATCGGCAATTTCGTCGAGCTTCAAGAAAACATGTGCCTCTTCATCGATTCAGCAGTGGCACATTGTCCTTCTTCTTCTCTCAAGCGTGAATATTTCTCACAGTCTTCTTTGGCTTGGCAGCAGGTTTGGCTTGGGCTGCCTTTCTTTGGAGCTGATGGCTTTGCTTTTGTGGCTGCTCCTGCCCTGATGGCATCTCCCATCAACTTCTGCTTCTGAGGAGGCTGAGGTGCTTCCTCATCAGAATCATCATCATCAGCTTCATCATGAACTAGCCTCTTCCTCTTGGAAGTTTTCTTGATCTTGCTGGAGGTTTCTTCTTCCATGCTCAGCTTCTTTGCAACTGTGGACTTCTTCACCTTGCTGGTGCCTTTCTTGGTTTGTTGTCCTTGATGCTCTTTGGCAACCACTTGCCTTTTTGGCTTAGATGTGATCTCTTCCTCAGCAACAAAGTCAGAATCTTCCTCATCAGAATTCCTCTTCTTCCTGGCCCTGGTGGCAGCTGGAGGCAATCCACTTGGAGTGCTCCTCTCTCCCTCATCTGAAAAACTGCTTGCTTCAGGACTTGTCACCGCTCGAATCTCAACCGGTGGTTCGGACCTGTTCGCTGTCACTTGCATCGTATATGACCGACAACCTGTGAATGGAATAGGTATAGGCGTAATGGAAGAGTTATCACAAATCTGGAGGATTTTGCAAAAAGAATGAGTTCAAACATTAGTTTTAGATTTTCACAGAATACATTTCGGTCTGACCGAGTCTATAAATTCGGTGAATCCGAAGTGTCTAAACCTAACCGTACACACCACTTTCGGTTGGACCGAAATGGGTTTCGGTCTAGCCGAGAGCACTAGGGTTTCACTGAAACTTCACTTCGGTCTTACCGATTTGCACAACTCGGTTTAACCGAAAAGTGCAGTGCAATGGCCAGAGGCCAAATCGGTCAGTCCGAGAATGTAGATTCGGTCACACCGAGATGTGTTAGGCGGAAACCTAACCCTAAAATTTTCACTCGAATTTTGTTCTAAGACCTAATTTGCTGGATAGGAAGATTTCAATCTTGGCAAGAAGCTAGGCAAGACCTATCGTGCATAGAATCAGCGGTAGGAGCACGAGAGGGATGAAACTCACCCAATATGGTTGAGCTTCACTACGGCGGCAACGGTGCGGTGGGATTGACCGTTGACGACGATGGAGACCCGCGGCGAGGGCGCACAGGCGACGGCGGAGACGATCCGAAGACCACGGCGACGGCAGCGAAGGGTTTGAGGGCGAGGCGTTTTGAAGAAGTAATCAACGCGCGCTGTCCTCGGGTATATATACCCTTCGGTGTCGGTGGGACCGAGATGGAAAACTCGGTGGGACCGAGATGGTTAACTGCGTGCAGTTACACACTTCGGTCACGCCGAAATTTACAACTCGGTTTCACCGAGGTGAAAACCTAGATCAATCCAAGTCATTTCGGTCTGTCCGATTTGAGTATATTGGTTTGACCGAAATTACTTAGAAGGTTTTGGAATTTAGGCTTTTGACGGATCGGTGGCTCCGAGTGCTCCTCACACGGTCTGTCCGAAAAAGTCTTGTTCAAAGTTTGTGATATAAGCATGAATAGAGTTTGAGACAAGAAAGCATAGATAGCTAGGGGAGGAACTTAGGCATTCTTGTCCATCCATTTGGTCAAAAAGAAAAAATCCATAGGACCAAAGCAACAAATGGATGTCCTTGAATGGATTAAATCATGCATCCAACATGCTCACACAATAAGATAGCAAATGAAATATGTGTCAAACATGCACAAACAAAACTCTAGCAACTAGCACACAATTTGGCGATGACTAGGTCATCTATATATGAGTATATTGACTTAGGAGTCAAATGAGAACATTTGATCATAGGTCATACTCATCGTTTAAGCACAAGTGGGGTTACCACTTTTCCATAAAGCATTAATGTGTTCACATCATTTGAAGATGCTTTAGCTCAATTCTTTAGAGCAAAGCTCCCCCTTGATGTGAGAACCCCTTTTAAAGGGTCAAACTAACCTTGGGTTGTCGTTGAAGACTTCATGTAGATGTTGAAGATGTGGATGCTCAATGTTGATGTAGATCATCAAGAGTTGGGAGCAATCCTTTGGATTCGGGCACTTTCAATACCTACATGGGTTAGTCCCACAAGGAACAAACAAGGATTTCCATGGACATAGATTGAAGTACACAATAAATGATGTCCATGAAAGCAATGATTACCTTGTCCCTTGACTTACCAACAAGAGGGTTTGTGACTCCATGAACTAGTGCAAGATGTGGAAGTTGATTGCACAAGTTCTTTGCCAAAATGAATGTGAGTGAAGTATGTTGGCGGAGTCACCCTCAAGAACTCTCTAGTTCTTCTTCTTCGAGATCCACATCATCTTGATGGGAATCCTTGGGGTAGTAGTTGAGCTTGTCGAAGTAGAACTTGACGTTGCCTTGGGAACCCACTTGACCATGGCCTTGGGTGCTTCAATGAATGCATCAATCTCCTCTTGAAGCTTGGCGTTGCCTTTTTAGCTTGTGGTCTTGTGGTGGAAGGTCGTCTTGAGCTTGTTCCTCATTGGAAGAAGTAGGATCATACTTCTCTTCTTGAGAAACAAACTTTGGAGTGGGATATTGACCTTCTTCCCATTCAACACCCTCGGCGTTGAACTTTCGCTCAAAACCAATTCCTTGATTCTTCCGGTGTCTTCCTTGTTTGCGAACAATTTCCTCAAAGCTCTTGCTTCCGGCAAGACTCTTGTAGACACCTTTCTCTATAATCCCTTTCAATAGACTATTTTCTTGCTCAAGTGAAACTTGGCTTGAAACATTGTTAGTGGAATCAAGAGAACTACTAGAAGTAACAACATTAGATTTAGCATGATTATTGTTACTACTAGATGAAGAATTTTTATTATGCTTGTCATGCTTAGTTTTAATAGGTGGCAAGAAATTAGACAAGAGAAGTCATTTGGCAAGATATGAAGAACTCTTCTTTCGAAGATCGTCATTGATAGCTTTTAGAAACTCATGTTCTTGCTCTAGATTGAGCTTCTCGAAGCGTAGCTTCTCATGAGATCTTAGGAGCTCTCTATGATCTTCTTGAGTTGTTTCATGAGCTAACTTAAGAGTGTTTAGTTCTTTAGTTAGACGCTCAATCTCCTTCATAGCATTGTCATTCGACTCTTCTCGACTATAAAGACTATTAGCATGTTCATCATTACTAAGCTCACTAGATTTATCATGTAAAAGCTCATCTTCACCAAGCAAGTCATCCTCATCACTATCAAAGTCAATAAACTCAGGATGTGATACCTTGGGGCCTTTTGCCATGAAGCATCTTCCAATTCCCTCATTTGGTGAATCAAATATGTCATAGGAGTTGGAGTTGGAGGACACGAGAGCAAGACCGGCAACACCTTCATCTTGACTATATTCGGAGTTGGAGTGATAGCTTCTTTCGGAGTGATTGTCGGAGTCGGAGCCGGAAACCCATTCACCAACATGAGCTTGATGTTTTCTTCTTGTGTAGCTCCTTGATGACTTGTCTTTCCTTTCCGAATCCTTGCTTCTCCGAGAGGATCTTCGCTCATAACGATCATCTCTACTCCTTCTCTCTTTTCGAGGTGACTCTTCCTTGAGCTTCTTCTTCTTGGAGATTCTTCTCTTCTCTTGTGGGGAGTCGAACACTCATTTGAGTAGTGTCCGGTCTTCCACAATTTTAGCAGTTTCGATCACGACTAGAAGATCTCTTATCATCATATGATCTAGACTTTGAGCTTCTTTCCTTGCTTCTACTCTTGTAGAATTTGTTGAAGTTCTTCACCATTAGGCTTATCTCTTCATTGGAAACTAGCTTGTCACTTGAGGATGTGGGAGCTTCAACTGTAGCTTTGTAAGCACCACTTGACTTGTTGTGAAGCTCTTCCTTATCTTTAAGTGTCATCTCATGAGCAACAATTCTTCCAATGACTTCGGTAGGCTTGAGATCTTTGTAGTTTGGCATCATTTGGATCAAAGTGCACACGGTGTCATACTTTCCATCCAAAGCTCTGAGGATCTTCTTGATGATGAATCGGTCGGTCATTTCTTCGCTTCCTAAGCCTGCCATCTCATTGGTGATGAGAGCAAGCCTAGAGTACATTTCAGCGACTCCTTCACCTTCCTTCATCTTGAACTTGTCAAGCTGACCTTGAAGAACATCTAGCTTTGATTCCTTCACGGACTCGGTACCTTCGTGCATTTCGACCAAAGTATCCCAAATCTCTTTTGCATTCTCAAGACGGCTGATCTTGTTGAACTCCTCAGACACAAAGCATTGAAGAGAATGTCACAAGCTTGAGCATTGTTCAGAACATCCGCAACTCATCGCCAGTAGCTTCGCGATCCGGAACTTTTCCTTCCTCGAAGAACTCACCTTGCAAGCCAACACAAATAATGCCCCATGCGGCAGGGTTATGTCCAAGAATATGCATTTTCATTTTGTGCTTCCAACTAGCAAAGTTTGAACCATCAAAGTAAGGACCTCTACGAAAATTACCCTCACTAGACGCCATACTCTCCTAGGTTGTGAAACCAAGCTTATGGAATCCAATTGCAATGAAAACCAATCCAATGGAGACCAAAGCTCTGATACCACTTGTAGGATCGGAAGTATGTCTAGAGGGGGGGTGATTAGACTACTTGACAACTTAAAAGTTTAGTCTTTTGATTAGGACAAGTTTTTAGCAAGTTCACAAAGATGACCAAGTCAAGTATCACCCTACACATGCAATTCTAGAGTTATGGCAGCGGAAAGTAAATTGCACATGTAGTAAATAAGAGGTGGAGAAGAGCAAACGCAAGTTGTAGACACGGAGATTTTTCTCGTGGTTCCGATAGGTGGTGCTATCGTCAATCCACGTTGATGGAGACTTCAACCCACGGAGGGTAACGGCTGCGAGAGTCCACGGAGGGCTCCACCCACGAAGGGTCCACGAAGAAGCAACCTTGTCTATGCCATCATGGCCTCGCCCACGGAGGACTAGCCTTACTCGGGTAGATCTTCACGAAGTAGGCGATCTCCTTGCCCTTACAAACTTCTTGGTTCAACTCCACATCTTGACGGAGGCTCCCAAGCGACACCTAACCAATCTAGGAGGCACCACCCTCCAAAAGGTAATAGATGGTGTTGGTGATGATGAACTCCTTGCTCTTGTGCTTCAAATGATAATCTCCCCAACACTCAACTCTCCTCACTGATTTGGCTGTGGTGGAGGAAGGGATTGAGTGGAAAGCAACTTGGGAAGGCTAGAAATCAAGTTTCATATGGTTGGAGTGGAGCAACTTGATCTCAACACAAGGGTAGGTAGTTTTCTTCTCGTAAATGTAAGGTAGGAGTGGTAGTTCTTTCGATGGCTCTCTCCACGAATGAAGAGGAGGTGGAGGGTATTTATAGCCTCCACACAAAATCCAACTGCTACACACATTTGACCAATCTCGGTCGACCGAAGTTGACAACTCGGTGAGACCGAAAGTTCAAATCTTGTGAACGTTGGGATTTTCAGTGGGACCGAAAATACAATCTCGGTTAGTCCGATTCTTCCAAAGTCTAGGGTTTGCCAATCTCGGTGGGACCGACTTTCTCATCTCGGTGAGACCGATTTGAGTACGTATGTTACTGAAGCTTGGCAACACCAATTTCGAATGACCGAGTTTGGAATCGGAAAATCCGAGATTCTTAGGGTTTGGGTATATGGTGAGGTGGTTCATCTCGGTGTGGTGAGTTTATGGAATCGGTGGGACCGAGATTACTTATGGGTTTATGTTGGAATGAAAGATTGCTGATAGTTTGAGAGATAAATCACTAAGCACTTTAAGCAACCAGATCATCATCATAACCTCATCCCCTTTTAATAGTATTGGCTTTCCTATGGACTCAATGTGATCTTGGATCACTAAACAAAAATGGAGTCTTGAGCTTTTGCCAATGTTTTCCTTAGCATTTTGAGGGGTCCACATCATCATTCATTGCCATACCCACATCACTGAACTTTCTGAAATATTCTCAAGAATTAATTAGTTCAATGATATATATGTTGTTATTGATTACCAAAACCACCCGGGGATTAGTTGCACTTTCATAGGCCAAATGGCAACTCTTACTGTACCTAATGGCAACTGCCATATTTATCGTTGGCTTGTGTGCTCATCCAATACCTAGGTTTGAAATTGCATTCATGGCAGATCAAACATTTTTATCATTCTTCAAGTTGGCTAATATGGCAACTACTGCTGGATTTTGTATGTCAACTGCCAACTATGTCACACGGCAACTCATGTTCCCCTTACATGGCAACTACCAGCTTTTCCACTTGTTTTTCATTTTTGTTAAGATTTCTACCATGGCAAATATATTTTGTTCATTTTTTAATACCTTTTTTCATGTGCTTTCCTTTTTTTGCAGGGTGAAGAAGACTACTACGCGTGGGGCTAAGCATATCAGTAAGGACCCACTCGAACGCCTGCATTCAAAGTTGTCAACAGGGGGCAACTCAGATGTTCATGAGGCGCCAGGCGACAATATCGCTCTTCGCACCGCCAATCGCTCCCACTAACTCTGATGCAAGTGACCGACCATCTCCGCCGGCTGCGGATGTGCAGGCTAGAACAACAGGCATCCGTACATCGGGGAGTGACGAGCCGGTATCTGCCAGGACAGCTTAAATATTGCCAACTCTTCTGGCAATGAAGGATGCTGCTGTGAGCCATGCCACCCCATCAGCAAGCGCTGAAGTGGACGCTCCCGAGACCAACCTAAACAAGGAAGATTCCCGCTCATCTGACACTGATTCCAAGTGCGTGCGTGGTGGCACTCCTGTGTCCACGACATAAGCGGCTGAGGCGGCAGTTCACAATGATATGCCATCTACACGTGAGAGTCTTGGCACAACAGCTCCAGCTCCTGTCGGTGCAGATACTGCTAAGGCGACCGTTTCGCGTGCTGGTCTTCCACCTAGGCGTCGTAGCCCCCGCAAGCAATCAACAGCCATACCCAACGCACCGGCTGTAGCTAGGAGCAGCAGAGACGAGTCTGGTTATGTCCCTGTGTCCACACTGTTCCCCCCACCTGCAAAAAGCAATGCGATGGAGAAACCGGAAGACCGGAGCACAACTGATGCAGGTGTCAAGCCGGGAAGGAGTGACGCAGGTGAACGTCCGGAGCAGAGTGCACCTTTACCCGCAGTGGAAATCCTCAGCTTAAATCTGCGCACTTCCAAGCTCCCAGTCAATGTGGGTGTCCCATACAGCCTAAACAAGAAGATTGTCAAGAAAGTTGCGGCTGATACCGCTGACAATACACCCCGCCCTATAAATAAGCCCGATCATTCTGTAGCGGCCGATTCAGATATGTTTGTTGATCTTTCACCCTTGGATTCTGCCCCACAAGTTGTTTGTGGTCCGGAAAGTAGGCATGGGAGGCACCCAATGCCCTTCACCCCACCGAGCTTCAGTCAAGATGAACCAGTGGTGCCAGATCCTATGTCAGTTGCATTTGCTTTCCCGGGAGGCATGCCCGCAATGATGGCACAACCAATGGTCGAGGGTAGGAAGGCTGTCAAGTTCGCAGAGCCGATAGTTCAAGGTACATTTATCATGTGCTTATATCATTTTCTTGTATACATCTTTGTAGTTTGACTTTTGTCGCAATCGTATTTTTTTGGGGGGTCCTCACTCATGATGGGCAACTGATATGTGATGACAATGGCAACTGGATTTGATGCACCATGTCACCTACATTATTTTTGCTGCCATGCTGCATTTCACATTTTTTGAGCAACCACATGGTAACTGAAGTTGATTCAACATGGCAACTGTAGTTGCTGTCACATGGCAAATATAGTGCATTACACATGGCAACTGGAGTTGCTGCACTATGTCATATGTACTTTTTTGTTTTCATGTTGCATTTTTTCCACTCGGCAAGCACATGTCTAGTTTAGTTAGCACAACATGGCAACTGTAGTTGCTGTGACATGGCAACTATAGTCAAACCAGATGGAAACTATAGTGCAACTACATGGCAACTGCAGTTGCCACAACATGACCACTGTAGTTGCACCACACATGGCAACTCCCCACTTTTTTGTTCATACATCTCACATCATGCACCCTATCTTCTCACAATGCATCTGTTTTTGATTTCTACGTATCCTAATCCACTTTTTTATCCTTGCAGCCACCCCTGAAGATATTTCACCGTCACTTGATGAAGCTTTCCGCAGGATCGAGGAGGCAGCATTGCAGAGGAGGACCTCACGAGGGCAAGGCCAATCAAGTTCCAACGTGCCTCCAGATACGGTATCTGAGGATACCATCAGGAGTGCCACCCCTGGTTCTGTGAGCCAGCAGAGGGTAGTTCACCCACCTCCCGCGGAAGACTACGAGCCCGAATTCAGGGCCACTAAGGAACAGACCCAGCTGTACAATATTGTCAAGCGTTTTGGAAATGCGAGGTCCAGCAGCAAGCACATGAAGGAGCTGAAAGCGTAAATGACCACACCCCCATAATCTCTCATTTTGCTTTGTTCCTTTTTTACCATTCATCTTCTTTTTTTGTACTTTCTATACATGATCCGCTTACGTTTTACTTCTTTCATTTTTTTACTTAGTAGGCATGATTCTTTCATGTTATATCGTTTTCATACAGCTCATGTTTGGACAGAACCAAGGTCATTCAATGCGAAGCGACGTATGTCGACCTGGGTGATCTTGCCGAGTCCGTGAGGCCAAACGGTAAAATGTCGACGAACGTAGTTGCATGCGGGATAGACTACATCAACAATCATATGGATGTGTGTGCCGACAAAACAATCATGCATTACAGTGTGACCTGCAAAATATGGGATGGTGACTTCCACCACAGAATCCTGAGGAAGAATTTTGCACAACACGGTGAATTCAAGCTCACAATGAAGAAATATGTGAGTATTCCTTCCCTGTTTGCACTTTTTTTGCACATGGTATGCTTTTTTGCCATCTTCTGCACTCTGTTTATGTGGCAAATGTTTCATGTGGCAATAGCTGCCATGCAACCTGACTTTTTGATTTTTTTGCATCTCGTGCAAACTATGTGGCAACTTCATAGAAAAATACACGGCAACATTTTTTCATACATGGATGGCAACTTTCTTTCAATTACCCCCACCCATAACCAAACATTCTACATTATTCTACTTTTTTTGTCCCTCTGCGGTTCTTCATGTGAACTCTGCTTCTCATTTCCCTCACTTTTAAATGCAGGTCATGCTCCCCATGTTTCAGGAGCTTACACCATATGACCAACACGACAAGTGTGGTCACCACTATGCGATCTGTCTTGACCTGAAGAACCAACATTTTGAGGTGCTTGATTCAATTCGTTCGGCAGCTGATGCAGACCTTACTACGCATGCTGAATTCTTCATCAACAACCTCAAAGAGACATGGAACCATCACTACGAACACTCAAAGGTCCAGATCAGACATTTCCCGGTTGAGTACGTGGCAACTACGAAGCAAGGGAACACGTAATTTCCTACCCCCATCCTCCATGTGCCATTTACATCAATCCAACCCCTCTTTTTGTTGTTACATCTAAATTGAAGTCTATCACTGCTATGTCTGTCCTTTTTTGTGAGTTCACCTGACTCTTTTTATTGTGCAGGACGGACTGTGGCTTTCACACGTGGTAATACTTTCCAAAGTGGGAAGGTATACTTGTCCCCGCTGTCACAGCTGCAATGGTCGTTGAGCTCCGGAAAATCTACACGTGGAACTGGTTGACCAATGAAGATTTCAACAAGCGGTCTGGAGCACGCGAGTTTGTGGAGGAAGCTGTCAAGAAAGTCATCAAGAGGTACAAGTGATCACGCAGCGATACACACCGGACGCATACCTTACATCAAGAGGTACTATCTCTTTTGTTCTCATCAAAAACTATGTTTGTGTGCTATGTTATGACTGCAACCCCGCGTAGGCTACTATGTAGTGGTGGTGTGTGAGCGACATTTGAATAGTTTTTGTAATATATGTGTGGATGTGAACCTACTTAGGCGTGATAGAATATATGTTTTTATGTTTATCATTATTACTATGGTTTCATCGTTTGTATCACCCGTTTGCTGTTTCGAATGCGTCACGATGTTTTAAAACATGGCAAATGTAGTTCATCAGACATGGTTAGCGAAAGTCATCGTCGTTGTTCATTTGGACGTTTTGCTTCTTCTTTTTCATCACTAACTTCACCGGCTAGCATGGTAGGTTGATCATGTAGCCACAACCTTTGCTACGGTTTACGCACGTTACGCTTTTTCCAACTTGTTTCCCATATATTGCACACAACACAATGTCTGTCACTAAACCGCGTCGATTTTGTCATGGAAATATATGCGATGTAGAGTCATTACAAATACCATGGCTTATTTTCAGTACAGCTAACATGGCAGATCCAGTACAAACAACACGGCAGATCCAGCATAATTAACATGGCAGATCCAGCATAACTAACATGGCAGGTCCAGTCCACCTAACATGGCAGATCCAGTGCAACTAGCATTGCATATTTTTCAGTATAAAATAGCATGGAATATTTTTAGTATAAAATAGCATGGCATATTTTTAGTATAAAATAGCATGGCAGATTAACTACACATAACATGGCAGATTAAGTACCCATAACATGGCAACTACATTTATCCATTCAATGCATTTTCCTTCAACTTCTGAAGCCCCTCTAGAGTCATTATCCCAAATTAAAAAAATCCACAACATCTAGGGTACAAAACAGAATGACCACAAGGACCATGTCACAGTGCCCCAACTTTTGCTTACGGATTGCCCGTCCCTTTCTTCGTTTTCTTGTGTTTTGCTTGAATCCCCAATCCCGATTTGTACCTTATCTCTCTTGGACGACCCTTTGTGATGGAACGGGGTGGGTTCCTGGCCTGGGTTTGTGTGCTTGCTGTTCCAGATCCTATCTCAGAGTTTTCAGATGATGGCCCCGTGGATGAAGGCACACTTGATGTGCGGGGGAACCGGTGTAAGGCTTCCTCAGCTTTCCTCTTCATGATCTCATCAAGCTCTCTTTTCAGGGCCTTTCTGTGTTTTTCTGCGACTCTCACTGTCTCATCACTCTTGCACGCTCCATCAATTAGCTCAGCATAGTTCTTTGTCAGCACAACGTGCCTCACGGCTTCCATGGTTACCTCAGGTCTTTCGTCATGCACAGCCAGAACTGCGTTCGTTGTCTGCGGCGCAAACGCGTCGTCAGCGTCCCAAGTCCATCGCCGCCTTATGAAATGGCGGGGCATGCGTGTCACAGCGTTCATGTCCATTACTTTTAGTATGTGACAGCACACATTGCCGTCCCGTTCAAGCTTGCAGCATTGGCAGTAGTATTTGCCTTGTTCGATCGAGGCTTTCACGAAGTAGTTCCTTCCTTTGTCCGGGTATTCAGGTTCTGAATCCGACATGCCCAAAATAGAACACACCTTGAACATATGTTCATCCACCTGAAAAGCTGTGAACATGCTGGCACGCTTTATTTCTTCCTGGAATATGCAAGTTTTGTGTGTCTTCTGTTAAACTATCGTGCGATCTTTTTTTGTAGCATCTTATGTTGTCATGGAAATAGAAATAGATTTTTGTGTGAACATGGCAAACATAGTATACTGAACGTGGCAAACATAGTACACTGAACATGGCAAACATAGTACACTGAACATGGCAACTGCAGTAAACTAGACAAGGCAACTGTATTGCATTTTCAACTGGCCATTGTCATTTCCACACCAACATTCCTCACAGGAAGCCCTTTGCATAAATCCTGGCAACTGCATTTTTATTGAACATGACATCTACAGTTGAGTAAACATGGCAACTGCATTTTTCAACAAACATGGAAGTCTGCATTTTTAGTAAACATGGCAACTGCATTTCATCAAATGTGTCTAGAATATAACGTTTCTCAGTTGACATTGGCATTTGCATACCAACATGCCCCAATGGCAGTACAGTGCATTAAACATGGCAACTGCACTTCATTGAACATGAAAAATGCATCTGAGCAAGCATGGCAAACAAAATTTTCATTGAACATGGCAACTGCAGTTGAGTAAGCATGGCAAACAGTATTTCATTAAACACGCCAAAACAGAATTTTCATTGAACATGGCAACTGCAGCTGGGTAAGCATGGCAAACAGTATTTCATTAAACATGGCAACGCATATCATGGCAACTGCATTGCACTCTATAAGGCACCTACTGCCTTAGTGCTTTTTATGCAAATAAGACTGTAACGCAACTGACTTACTTGTTAAAGATCTTGTTTGTGTATATCTTGCTCATTTGCCTCTCCATTGGTAAATACATTAGCAATTTCGGCTGCTTTAGCGCGGTGGTAGCTTCTTGCTGTAGCTCAGATCCCAGAATTTTTTGTTGCAAAGTTGTGTACTGCTTGGCAAACTATAGCAATGAGTTGCCAGGGCTCATGTACCGCTTCAAAACAGCATTGAACCCCTCGCTGCGCTGCGTAGTCTGCAGAAAGGGGAAGAAGCACTGCATGAAGTAGGTCGGCACCCAGTACATTCGCTTCTCCCACAGGTTAGCAAGCATCTCGTTGTCTTGGACTTGATATGTTTCAATCATGGCTATCCAGCTTCTTTCAAACTCCTCCACCGTCAAGCTGTGGTCCATGCACAACTCGAACGCCTTGTGGAGCTCTGGACGGTCAGCAAAGAATGGTCCTAGCGTCTCTTCAGCCTTCTTTATAATGTGCCACCGCGGTGGTTCGTGCCTCGCCAACGGAAATACCTCCTCTATGCCTGCACGCATGCTGAAATCCTGGTCTGTTATTATGTTCATCGGAGCAAGTCCATCCATGCACTCCAAGAAGGTCTTGAATAGCCAAACGTACCCATCCGTGTCTTCGTTCCGAATGAGCCCGTAGCCGAACTGCAACGACTGATTGTGGTTATTTATTCCTATGAACGGAGCGCATGGCATCTTGTACATATTAGTCAGATACGTCGCGTCGAATGAAATGCAATGTCAGAAATGTTTGTAGCCTCTCCTTGCAGCACCATCCACCCAATACATGTTCCTGACACGGTCCTCATCGTCCAACCTTATCCTGTAGAAGAAATCTGGATCTTCCTTCGCTTTCTCATCGAAGTAGGCCATTGTGGCCTCTATGTCAGCCAGCTTGCTCTCTCTACGGTACTTGTCCTGTAGATTTGTGACGTCAGCTGCTACTCAGTTTCCCCTTGTTGCTGTGGATGAGTGATAGTATCTGGACCATTCTCGATGGACCGACATTACAATCATGTAGCAGCTTTACGAATTCCCTTTCGACTGGGGTGAACCCTCTGTGGGAGGTCAGAAATTTGACCAGATCGAACTTATTTATGAGTTTGTGGATGTGCTCGTCAAAATACTCAGTGACCACATACTGTGTTCCATCTACGTTTAGCTTACACCGGACAGGGCAACCCGTCTTGAGAATGATCCCTCTCTTTCGTTCCGGAACACAGGCGCAACACCTTTCCCTTTCTTGTTCCTTCGTGCCTTGTGGCACCTCATCTCACCTCTGCTGTACTTGTTAGTTTTCTTAATTTTCTTATGGTATTCAGTGTTGATGGCAAACCCATGGAACTTTGCATATGTCTGGTAGAATTCCTTTGCTTCTGCAAACGATTCAAATCTCTGCCCAACGTATGGTGGCTGAGGTACCATGATATCTAGTTGCCCATCATCTTCATCCCCTTGTGCCTCGTTTTCAGTTTCATCATTCACTTCAGTATCGGCGGCAGTTTGATCGATTTGAGTGTTGCCAGTGCTTGCGTTCAAAGGGGTGGCTGTGGGAATTGCTGGAATGATTGCCATTTCCGACACTGACTCGGCATTATTTGTGGCATGATTGTCTGCTGGCTGGGGTAACGCGTCTTCTGTGTGCTCAGAGCTCCCCGCAGTAGATGTGCCCGCGCCGCTGTTCACTGTAGTTGTAGGCCCTGTAATGGAAAAAACAGGTATGAGAGTAAGATTTTTTTGTTTGAATAACATGTTTATCGCAACGGATGACATCAACGTCGAGTGATTTGGCATTATATCATTCGAACAGCAAGATGTCAGTTTGCGCGTGGACATGGGTGGCAAATGTAGCTGTCCAGTCATGGCAGCTACTGTTCAACAAACATGGCAACTATTGTTTGCCAATGCACGACAACAAGCTCCTTTTTTAGTACGAAAACTTGGGTTCTATATGCATGGCAGCTGCAGTCCTGCATACATGGCAAATACTGCTACCAACAAATGGCAACCACTGTGTTCTAGCAAAAAAACTACTGCATTATAAGATTGATCTCACTAGGCAAATTGCATTCAACCATTAGTGATGCACACAGGCTTTTAGCAGTTGGCAATTTTTCAAAGACAATACATGACTCATTTACACGCAACCACTTGTCAGTGTTTTATGCTTGTTTCTTGTCCACCATCACTGCTTCAATTCTTTTTTTTCGGCACGTGCTTTTTTTTGCCACAAAAACAAATGTAGTGTTGTTTTGTGGTTCAGTTTTTTTTTCCTTGCCTTGTTGTGCTGCATGTGACCATCTTGTGTGGTCTGTGACACCAAAATGACGTGCTCCACCTGCAATTTGTGAAGCTTGCCACGAGACGTTTGCCCGGTTACCACCGCCGTAATAACCTGTAAGCATAGTAGTGGTTGGTCAATTCATGGCAAATGCAGTTTGTGCTAGCAGGGCAACTGTAGTTGCCCCTGATGTGGCAACTGTAGTTTTCCTGGTATGGCAACTGTAGTTGCACTGGTATGGCAACTGCAGTTGTTCCTCCATGGCAACTGCAGTTGTCATCGCATGGCATCTGTAGTTACACTGGCATGGCAACTGCAGTTCTTCCTCCATGGCAACTGCAGTAGTCCATGGATGGCAACAACAGTTGTCCAGGGATGACAACTGCAGTTATTTAACCATGGCAATTGTAGATGTCCAGTCATGGCAAGTGCAGTTGTCAACTATGCTCCTTCTGCTAATTGAGCATCCGCAACTTCACTTTTTTATGGACTCACCTGTGTATGACGTCGATGGCAGGTACATGGGTGCTGCCTGATGCCACGTGCTGCATGAAGGCTCTGCATTTTTCACCCGTGATAACTCGTGAGTCCTTTTGCCATTTTTTTGCATGTTCATTTTTCATGTCCATACCAGTATGTGCTCTTTTTTCGTATGCATTACCTTGATTAGCCATATTAGCCAGTTGAAGTTGGCTGCCCGTACATTTGTCAGTGTTAGCGCCTTGTGACTGAACCTGCCACGGGGGCCCCATAAGAGTGTTTTGGTCATAAGAACCTGCGAAAAAAGACAGTGTACGCCATAAGTAGAATGTCATCTTCATCGTTGCGAAGATGGCAACTGTTCTCTTCTTTTGTTATCACGCATCATACCAATGCCTGCATACTATTCTAGTAGTGACAGCAATGGCCCTACAGAGAGGAGTTGACTGTACTCTGATGCATCCCAAGGGGGTGTTTCTGGCCTTTGAGAACCCCAAGTATCAGCGCCATCTTCGTGATTCATTCTTTCCGTGTCTCGCTTATTTTCAATGTGTTCTCAATCACTGCATGAACAAGAACACATCAACAATCCACAAGAATTGTATTCTTCTGCTGCTTGCATATAGAAGATAGGGATGTCAAGCAACAGGTCAACTAGGTGGCAGCTACTGACAACGAAAGGTGGCAACTGTCGTTATACACAAGTGGCAATTAATTTTTCCCACCCCCTTTATTCCAAAATTGTCCTTCCTCTCCTTTTTTAGGGATTCCTACTCATCCATTTGCTTACCCAACTACTTGCGTCAATCAAACTAGGAACTTAAGTTAATCTCAAACGTAGTACAGGGCAGATCTGGTGTATTCTGCCTGGCAATTGCGAAGATATACTGAACCATGCAGTGTTCTACCCCTATAGCATGGATCCAGTACAAGATCGGGAGATTTTTCAGCCTTAAGGATGAGAAGGATGAGATCGGGAGATTTCACTTGATTTTAGCTGATCGTCTTCGGAGGGCTGGGTTGGAGTGAGGGGCTGGGGGTGGGGAGGGTTGGGGTGTGGTTTGCGGTGGGAGTGCCCTACGGATCTGCTCTTGTTGCCATGGCAACCAGAGAAGGCCGGCGACGGAGGTAGGCGTTCGAGAGGTGGCCGACGATGGCGGCATTCGAGAGAGGGGATCGATCGGAGGCCGGGAACGGCTGGGTCGCGCGGGCAGCGGGTCGTCTGGCCCGGACGGGGCAGTGCGGGCGGGGTTGCCACACACCGGACGTGCGGGCTGTGCAATTGCGCGCCCGGACGCGGTCGTGCGGGCGGGTTCCTGTTCACGCCACACGAGGCGTGCGGGCGGGTTCGTATCCATGCCACGTGTGACAGTTATCGCGGCCCATCTTGTTTTAGATGTGATCAGTCCGTCAGTGGCACAAAAATACTGTGTGTGACTTTGATTACCTAAAAAAGGTCAAGCGTGAAAGGAATAGAGAAGATCAAATTAAACACGCATGATACATAGAAATATATACCCTACGGGCTACATAGTGATGATTATATTTTGTTGTATTCGTAAATTATTGAATGCTCACTAAATAATATTATTTGTATTGATTGGCAAGTATAGTATGTGACTTGGTTGTCAAACTCTATGCTCGAATTTAGAGATTATTATAAACTACACCCTAATCGGAGTTCATATGTGGACACATCGTAGGGCATTAGCTTTTGCGGCTATCGAATAATCAGTTTGGGGTGTTTTTGGCCGTCCGATTTACTTCTAAAGCCGCTTTGAACCTTTGTGCTGAGGCTAGAATAAGGGACTCATGACGCAGCTCTGCAGAATCGGTCGCCTCATGGGCAACCGTCACAGATCGCTGCCTCTCCTCCTCCAGTCCCCACCTCTCCTTCCTCCTGCCGTCGCTGGCGCCGCGACCGCCTGCCCCGGTCGCTGGTGCGGCGCCCCGACCTTCCTCTCGGTGGCTCTCCGCTGGGCGGAGCTGCACCGGGGTGCTCTAGGTGGCGACGGACCGGGTGGCGGCGGGTTCCCGGTGCAAGGCGGGCGGGCGGCTGGACGGCGGCGCGTCGTTGGCGGCGGGTGGCGCAGCGGTGGGTCCTGGCGGCGGCGCTCGGCCCAGATCTGGCCCTACGGGCCATCTGGGCCTGGGCGGGCCGGCGGCGGGGCTGATCCGTGGCGAGACTTACTGGAGGCAGGGGAACAGCGCTGAGCGGCGAGGTGCTGGCGCCTGCTGCAGCATGGCCGGCGGGGTTTAGCGGGCCCTTTGTGGGCCTGGCCGGGCCAGGGGTGGCCTGGTTTGCCCCGCTGCCGTGTCCGGATGGCAACCGCGACTGTGCCGGAGGTGCGGGCCTCTCGCACGACGGCGGAGGGGGTGGTTCCCTCCCGCTCGGCCCTGGTGTTGCTGCTCCTGTCGCTTGGCCCTTCTCTCCTGTCTTCTTGGCCTCGTGTTGGTGCTCGTAGTGAGACAGCTTGGGTGGCGGCGCATTCGCGATGGCGCATGGTGTTGGGCAGTGGTTTGGCTGGTCGGCTCCGGTTGGGCGGTGGGGTTGGTGTGCGGGAGAAATCCTTGCCGGTTCGGCGGCTCGGCGCGTGACACCGACGGGTGCCACCATTCCTTTTTGGAGGGTGTCGGTGGTAGCCACCCTCCACTTCCCTCTGCGTACCCGGGGAAACCCTAGGACTCATCCGGGCGGCAGCGTCGTCAGCGTCGCATTCCTTCTTGAAGGTGTCGCTTCGTACACGGCAGATCGGAGCCTCGGGCGGTGGTGGTTTGTCTCCGGAGGGCGCAGCGGTGGCGGTTCATCCATGCTTTGTCGAGCTGCCGTTGTTGGCATTTCTTTCTTCTTTTCTTTTGGGCTTGATGTGCTGCTCGCCCCAACAATGCTATGTGTATGGTGTTCGTTGCTTTAGAATACAAAGTGGGAGAAACCCTTTTCCGGTAACCTTTGTGCTCGCTAAAGCTGGGCGACTTCAACGATGGGCTGGCACAATTTTCGGCCCCTGGTGGGCCTAATGTGCTTCTACAAATCTCCGCAACCCTCGACTTGACGGCAAATCCTAAACGGCGCCTTAAGCGCCCGTTTTAGGCATAGATGCAATCGGGCGCATACCCTCCCGCCGCACTTGGCTGGCCCACTTCTTTTTTCTGTTTTGCAAACGCGAAAAAATTTCTAGCGACAACCATGTTTCGAACCAGGGATCTCACGACTACAGGCGCGCTTGCCAAACCACTTGGCTAACCTACCATTTCGTGTTAACTGCCAGGCTTTTGACCATTTTCTATTTCCTTTTTTCTGGAAAGAGTTTCTTTTTTCTGTTTTTTTTTATTTTTATTTTCTTTTTCTTTCTTTCTTCTTTTCTGCTAAGCACGAGATTTGTTTTTCAATTTTGTAACTTTATTTCATATCGATGAACTTTCTTTCAAAATTGATGAACTATTGTCAAATTAGATGAACTTTGAAAAATGTTCGGTGTGTATAAAAAAATATTCATCATGTATAGAAATTTTGTTCAGCATGCATTCAAAAGGAGTTCATCGTATTTAAAAAAAAATCTATGTGTATTTGAATATTTGTTCACCATACATTGAAAAAATGTTCAGTGTGTATAAAAAATGTTCATCGTGTAGAGAAATTTTGTTCAGCATGTATTCAAAAAAAGTTCAGCGTATTTTAACAAAATGTTCAGTGTTCTTTGAATAATGTTCACCCTATACTAAGAAAATGTTCAATGTGTATTCATAACTATTTTTGAATACGTGGGCTTTTTTTGCATGCTCAAGAACTCCATCCGTAATATTTGAACATATTTTCAATAATTGAAATGTATAAATGCCATAGTGCATTGTGCAATAAATAGCGCGTCTGTTTTCTGTTTATCTACTCTTTCGCGGTGGGAATATCAGCTAGCAGTTAGCTGGTGCAGTGGCTAGCCGCAAAGTGTGGAAGTGGGAGGGCGCGAGGTCAAATACCGGTGGGGAGGAATTTTTGGCTGTCATTTTTCTCGCTGCTTTGTTGCGTGATCGTGGGCCGCCCATCCAACCGCTGCTGCGGGCGCCAGATCCCTTGCGCGGCGCCGACTTGACTCGTACGCCTTCCTCTCAAGCAGGTTCTAGCAACCTCGCTCGCGTAGCGGCAATAAACTGGCAACTGCTCTGCAGCGCCGCTCCATAACCTTGCCCGCCTTCACTTTCCCGCCTATAGAAATCCTTCACCGACCTCTCCTCTCTCGCGCGACTTGGGAGAGCCGTACATTCACCGCCGCCTCCGCAGCCCCTGCCACCCCAAGCCCCACTATATGGCGATGGATCATGCATCCCACCTCGTCCGACTCGTGCGAGGGCGCCGGTGCCGTCCCCCTCACTCATGCTCCAAAGCTCGCCTCCTGCCACTGCCCTTAGGAGACTCCGGAGACATGACACTCAGAGCCAGGGAGCACGTCCTTTATCCCCGACTCACGAGATCGACGAGGTGCGTGGCCGCAAGGGCATCGACACACAGATGACACATGGACCTCGAGCGAGAAAATGCTTCACCATCCAATCGGCCGCTACCTGCTGTACCTAGAATGGGAACGAGGTCCATTTCTCTCCCCTTTTCACTAACAAAGTTTATTTTCTCCTCGATATATTAGCTTCAACTATATACAGTGCGTAAATATACACTATATTTACTAGTTGCCAGGATTTAAATATTCAAACTAAATTGATTGATAAATGTTTAGAAAAGGACAATAGTTAGTTTTTGTACTTATTACTCCTCCGTTCCATAATGTAGTGCGTATAGATTTTTTGCAAAGTCAAACTTTGCAAATTTTGTTCGAGTTTATACAGAAAACTATATATATCTACAATACCAATATATATAAATATAACTACAACTTTTGACGTATCTAGAAATATATGTTTGATATCTTAGATGTAAATATTTTTCTTCATGAACTTGGTCAAAGCTAGCGAGGTTGGACTATTCAAAAAATCTGTATGCACTATATTATGGAACTGATGGAGTATTTATTATTCAAAGATTCCTTACTGAACCTATGCAATTCTGTGTTCCACTTAGTGCTGAAAGTTTGTTCAATGTTTCATGGAGATATTAAATCAGATCCGTTGGTTAGAGTTTATAGAATAGTATATTGCTCGATGTAGCTTTTGGTGCCAAGACGTCACCAAGATGCTTTGTGGATTTTCTGCTCGAAGAATGTAGCAAAGCTTTTTATAAGGAAGAGGTAATCTTCTCAACCATGATCCAGACCTACATACTTCGATGTAATGAGTTACAGACAGAATGACATATCCGCTTGGTGAGGAGTTGTACCAACATGACTGTGGTGTGTTGCCTGGTGACCATGGAGAGTTAGGGACTGCAAAAAATGGTAGCATGTAAGCTATTTCTGCGTATTCGTTTAATGAACACATAGTTACTTCAACATTCCTTGATTTTTAGTGATAATCCAAAAATCTGGGTGCTTTCTTGCATAATTTGCCAGCACCTTAATGACAGTGGAGTGGTTCAATTCTGTCTGATCTTGTTAAATTTGCTACTACAGGCCAGCAGATAGAGAGAAAGAATTAGCCTTGGCTGAATTCGGATCCGGTATACTAAGATGTATCGAACTATTTGTTTGATGTTGCATGAATAAAGGTTGTTTTTATTTGTCCCAAATATGGTTGATTTCGGTACTGCACATGCTGTGAATTGGGACAAAAGTACCCCTGATGATTATTGTTTTCATGAATCTTGTCTATATTTCCAAACTGATGTATTTCACTACGCATGGATAGGCTGCCAAATAAAGCAAAAATAATAATATTTATAACGCCAAACATGTGAATGTTAAAAACGACTCGTCAATATGGTGAATGTTAAAATGACTCGTCAATCCTCTTACACATCGTCCAAAAACTTATAACGCCAACCATGTTTTACATGACGGCTTCATCTATTTATCACACACACGCACGCACGCGCGCAGTCGCTTTTGCTATAACATAGGCGCCTGGATTTTTTTTCTAGTACAATCAATTTCTTTTTTTTCTTTTTCATGCACGTTTACTTTTGTTATTTCTTCTTCTTTCTTCTAAGTCGGCTTTTCCTTCCTTTGTGTGTATATGTGGGCGTGTGGGTTTATGCGTGTGTGTGCGCGCACACATGTGTCTGTCGTGCGTGCGCATGCATGTGTGTGTAGTGTGTGTGTGCACGTGCGATTTCAATGTGAAACATAAAATCTTCTTCGATGTGTTCGTGTGTGCGCATGTGCGCGCCAGAAGATACTGTCAATATGAGATGAGGCGATCAATCTCCAAAGGTAAACACAAGTATTATGTAATATGTGTGCAACTTATACTATTATAAAAAATTACGCTATTATATGATCATTCTTACATATTGTCAAAATGTGCAATTTTTGCTCAAGTTTTTGTCGTGCTGTCTATATATATTTTTTATTTAATTTTTTAGGGTAATGCAAATGTCTTTAGTTCACTCAAGTTTGTAATATTATTTTAGTTTTAATTCTAATTTTTGTATACAGTCTTGTCGGAAAATAGGTGCCTGTCATGTAAAACAAATCAGTCACCTGTTAAGCAGAGAAAGAAGAAGGCAGATGGGCCTTTGGATCCCAATCAGACAGTGGAATGCGAATTTACTGAAAATGAAGATAAATTTTTTTGCAAGGAAAAATCAAGATAATTTAAGTCAATAGTCAGCCCAAAAAAAGTGCATAAATTAATTAATGCCATAGAAACCCAATCTTATCTTTCAGAACTCGATATATTTAGCAATTTCCGTAAGAGAACAGATATATTTAGCAATATCTTCACGATGCACCAAAGATATAACTGTAGGGAAAGAATTGTGGGGTAGTAAGATACACACTGCTAAAAAATAGCATTAATGAAATTGACAGTCATCTTGATATACACATTTCGACCGCATAACGCTCTAATATAAATGGGGATGAAGGGAACCCATCTTGAATACTAAACGAAACGTAGATCTGCAAGACTTGTATTTGTAACCAGAGAGCTAGCGTCTGTCTCTTCTCCAGTTTAGCTAGATAGCTAAGATGGGGAGTTCCAGTCGCCACAGCTCCATTTCCCTTGCAGTCATCTTCTTCTTTGCCGTCCTGCTGCTCAACGCTGATCTAGGGTCGTGCGGCTGCTTCAAGCGCATCTTCTCCTTCGGCGACTCCATCACCGACACCGGCAACTTCGCGTACATCAGCCGCAACAGTCCGCCGGGTCCGCCCTCAGTGCCCCCTTACGGAGAGACCTACTTCCACCGCCCCACGGGCCGTGCCTCCGATGGGCGTCTCATCATCGACTTCTACGGTGAGTACGTACATGCATGCGCGCATGTGTGTTCCAACAGTTCGAAATTAATCCGTGTGCATGCTGAGTTTGGTGCCTGATGTTTGTCAGCTCAAGCGTTGGGCCTGCCGTTGCTGCCGCCGAGCATTCCCGAGGAGGAGACGGGGAAGTTCCCGACCGGTGCCAACTTCGCCGTTTTTGGCGCTATTGCGCTCAACCCCAAGTACTTCATGTCAAGGTACAACTTCAGTCTGCAGCGCGGGTGCCTCGACGAGCAGCTGGCTTCTTTCAAGAAAGTGCTCGCACGGATTGCTCCGGGAGATGGTACGTAACGCATGCAAAAACATACGTTACGGTCAGCTTATCATATTTTAATTATGCCACTTGTCTGCATGCACATGTACTCCATATGTGTTCTTGGTCAACTTATTCTTTTTTTTTTGGCTGTGATCAGCCGCCACCAAGAGTCTCCTGAGCGAATCCCTGATCGTCTTTGGCGAGATCGGCGGCAACGACTACAACTTCTGGTTCTTCGATCATACGCACAGCCGGGACACGGCCAAGGAGTACATACCGGACGTGATTGCTCGCATAGGCGCTGGTGTCCAAGAGGTGATCAACCTCGGTGCCAAGACGGTCCTTGTCCCAGGGAACTTCCCCATCGGGTGCGTGCCGGTTTACCTGAGTGGTAACAAGAGCTACACGTCCACGGACTACGACCAGTACGGTTGCCTCAAGTGGTTCAACGCGTTCTCCCAGATGCACAACCAGTTACTGAAACAAGAGATCACCAAGCTCAATTCACAGAACCCCGGCGTGAAGATCATCTACGGCGACTACTACGGTGCCTTCATGGAGTTCGTCAAGAATCCTAGCAGGAATGGCATTGACAAGCCTCTGGTGGCGTGTTGTGGTGGCGATGGCCCCTACGGCACGGGCCATCTGTGCAACCAGAACGCGAAGGTTTGCCCCGACCCGTCAAGGTTCGCCAACTGGGACCAAATCCACATGACAGAGAAGGCATACAATGTCATCGCCCATGGGGTGGTCAATGGCCCGTATGCCGACATCCCGTTGCTCCACGCTTGCTAGGAGAATCCAGTTCCTTCATTTTCAGATTTGAATAGTTATTGCCGCTAATGAATACTCCCTTTGTAAAAAAATATAAGACATTTTTTGGTGACGTCTTATATTTTATTACAGAGGTTGTTAGTTTGTACCATATGCATATCGAAAAGTGTAACAGTGGGAAAAATAAAAATAAATTAAGACATGCATTATTGGCTAGTCTTGTTTTACATATGGTCAGCGGCCAAAAGGTATTATGTGTGACTCCATTATTAGTATATAAAAAGTTTCAAGCGTCAAAGGAGTAAAGAATATAAAATTAAATACGCATGAACATTAATGTGTTAGAAAGATACCCTACATGCAACATAGTGATGATTATATTCTTATCCATGAGCTATTGAAAGTTCATTCAATAACATCATTTATATTGATTGACAAATACTCCTATGTGACTTGTTTGTGAAACTCTATGCTTGAATGATTATAAACTAGTCCCGAGTCGGAGTTCATGTGAGGACACATATGAGTATAAGACTATCACATGTATTGGTGATGACCATGTTTCACAGGTCATGGTGGTGGAGATGTCGAACTAATAATGTGGTATGTGTTAGGAATGGGTGGTTGGACAGGCCCAACTTGACACATGGCATGAATGCTTTTAGTTGTCTTTTACAATGTATATGATATGTCCTTGGAGCCAAGACTGTCATATGTGTACTTGAGATGCATAGTGACTTACTTAGGGTTGCCAAACGCTACTCCATTATCGGATCTCTACTATTAAAGGAGAATCGAACGTCGTGATGGTTCAACCTGCCCCTCCTATCGATCGACCTCTCCCCCCACCCTTCCTATGCACGATTACAAAAAATCAGGAAAACTACCCCTCGCATGAAAAGAAGGAAAATAATCCATCGCAACAAATATCGGGAGAAAACAACTGCAAAGCGATCCAACCGCACGCACGACATGCATGATAGCAAAAGCCGTCCTCCCCTCCTCTCTCCTCGAGCTCCCGTCCTGTATTCCCCACCGGCGAGACCGCAGGTCCCCGTTCACTCCTCCGACTCCGTCATCTAAATCCTAGGGTGTCGCAGCACTGGATCCGTCGCAGAACTTCTCGAGACTCTCCTTCCCGCACGATCTCGAGCAGCCGCTGCCGTAACCGTCCCGGTATCTGCGCCCCGTCGCCCCCCTGCGAGCCGGGAGGCCTGGCCTCTGCTGCAGCCAGAAGACGCCGGCGACCGAGCAGCTGCCGTCCCTCCTCCCCGCCCTCTCAAGTCCTTAACGCGCGCCCTACCCAAGCGACTCCTCTTCATGCCCCCTATCAGCCGCGATGATGGTGTTCGTCGACCTGCAGCAGTTGCCCAATCATTTGTGTATTCTCAGGCGAGCTTCTCCCTCCCCAGTTGATGCCTCTTGTTGCCATTCATTCACCGGTTTGGTGAGCATGCGGTTTGATGTGTGCGCTTGTGATTTTTTCTTTGCATTAAGCTAGCACGGGGAATGAATCTGGGATGATGGATTTAGCTTCGTGGAAGATGATTGTAGGTAATCTTTATATATATGAAAAGCTAAAATTTTCTGATCCATTACTGTTCCAATAGCAAGGAAGGGTAACCTTAGTCTAATTATGGTCAATAGGTGGACTGCTGAGTTGCCGATGTCTGAATGTGAGTAATTTTTTGCCTATGTGCTTGGTTCGTGAACTAATTGGAAATTTTTGTCTTTCCACTGTTATTCCGAACAATTGTTTTAAATCAACGAAATTGCTTTTCTAAGGTAGTTGATATTTATGCAGCTTCAACTTTGTTTCTTGTGAACAAAGATTATAGTTGTTTGTCTAGCTTCAAGGTTTATTGGCTTGTTCTTGATGATAGCATGGATGAGCGAATCCCATAGCGTGGTTCAAACGATGAACCAGGGTACGGTTATCTTGTTGACACTAGAAATTCAAGAGAAAGAAATTGCGTATGTATGCATTATTAAATTTAGTTCAAGGGTTTCCATGCCCACGTAGTTTGTAAAGGGATAGTATCTCTGACTTTGTAGCAATGTATAGTAATACATATTTGTATTTTCCAATTTAGCAGGATTCATTGGAGCTCATTAAAGAGGTACATGCCCAGGAAATGTCAATATTGATCTAGGTTTGCAAAGCGTTGTGTTGAGCTATATGCGGCCTCGTTTCAATGGCTTCTTTAAACCAGCACCTCTTTTTCCCTTTGGTGTGTTTTCGAGTCTACTTTTGTTAGTACCTACCCAGTATAATTCCTGATATGATTTCCTTTTGTGAGTTGAACTCTGTGTTTGCAAGATATTCAGGTTAGGGAGATCGAGAAGCTCCTCTATAAGCTGGCAAAGTTATAGCAAAGAAAAATTTGCAGGTGCACAACTCTTGTAGGAGTTTCCACGATCAAACTCGGCAGTCCTTCAGATCCCTGGCTTTCTATATCCCCCTCCCCCGACGGGACACACACAAAATCATTGTAATTGAATGCTTGAACAATTATGGTCTCCTTCATCTCTAGCAGTTTTATATCTCGAACAAAAGCGAGAAACCAGAAGTTATAACCTAAGGCAGCATCTATGAAAGGTAGCATAACTGTGGTTGTTTTCTTCAAACCTTACATGGCAACTATTTTTGCCTTGCTCTAATCCTTGCTCTAACACAGACCAAAAAGCTCATGGAGAAGACAGAAAGTCACTTTGGAGGATCAGCTCGAGTGAGCCCTATATTTTGAATAGTGCCAAAAAGGTAATTTTTGATAGTGCCAAAAAGTCATTCATGAAGAAGGATGTTAAGAAAGCAAAAAAAGTTGCACAGATTGCAAAATAAAAGTTAAGACAATTGAATAAAGATGTAAATTAATATGCACTGTGCATGTAACTTTTGCCAACAAATACGCAAGAAGTACTCATAACAATCCAATAGTATTGCACTCTAATAGATTGGATGTATGCTTCTCCACTATGAATAATCACACGCTCTTTCAATTCCTGTTTACAAAAATCTTGCGAACAGAGAAAAGCCAGGCTTTCCCAATGAATTTAGGTGTGGACCAACCTCAGACACCAACAACTAGGTATGCTCCTGGTATTCTCTTGCTTGGTTTCTTGTCACTGACCATACAAGAGGTCCATCATATATAGTCGAAGTATTTTATCATTACAGAAGAACTATATTTTTTTCTGATAAGATTTTAGTGTTGCTTAGTCTATTTATCATATGAGTGATGCAGAACATCATCATCAATATGAGATGCTCAGACCAGCAGCTTTAGGATACGAGGATGTTTAATATAACGTCCTTTTCATAACAAAAAGGATTTAGCTGAAGGTTTGTGATTGAGGAGAATGAACCGGTGATATTAACCTAAAGTGTTATTTGGCCACTGATGTCACACACAGTCTTTCTTTTGAAAACTATCATACTGCTTTTTGTTGACAGATTTGTTTAGTACCAAATGCTTGTTACATTTCTGTGAATGACTATGGAAATATCATGCTGAAAAACAATTTAATAATAATTTGTGATACGTTTTATTTTTTATGCACCGTTTGATCACTTGATTGAAAAAACATCCACCTAATTATATAGCATGGTAGGATGGAAAACCTCTTTGAAATGCTCTGCAAATGTAACCATACATGAATATGTTGATCCTCATCTTTTTTTGTCTCAATGGATAAAAGTACTATGCAGAGCTAGAGGAAGACACCGCCATTGCTCTCGGTGTTTGGCTGCCGAAAGCGAGGGATGGAACACCTCTTTGAAATGCTCTGCAAATGGAAACATACATGAATATGTTGATCCTCATCTTTTTCGATCTCAGTGGA
The DNA here is from genome assembly GCA_021437245.1 of Aegilops speltoides. Taxonomy (NCBI): domain Eukaryota; kingdom Viridiplantae; phylum Streptophyta; class Magnoliopsida; order Poales; family Poaceae; genus Aegilops; species Aegilops speltoides. The sequence goes on from CM038147.1 coordinate 549,266,158, forward strand.
TAACAGTAATATGAAGAGCTGGAGGAAGACACCATCGTTGCTCTTCATGTGTGCCTGCTGAATGTGAGATACAGTTGCTCCATTGTTTGAATCCTTTAATTCCATCCGTCGGCTCTACTGGTAGGAACCTTGGTCAAGACAAAATTGTCAACCCATGCATGGCAGTGGCAGCAAGACATAGTCCAAATGAATAGAAAGGAAGTGGGAGTGTGTAGTGGTAATAAAATGGGAAGGGAACCACCCCATGTGTTTGTGACAACATAGAATGAACAGTTTGTCTATATATCTTTGTTCTGTACGAATGGAAAGGTTGGGATTGTAATAGGTGAGTCACTAGGGTGCATGTCGATAGTAAGAGAGCTAGGACTTAAATACAATCTAAGCAAAATTCAGATTACGATTTTATTTATCTTTTCATGAAAATGCTTTTAGCCCGTGGCAACGCACGCGCACTCAGCTAGTGGTTATAAAGGTTGCTTCTTACTCAGCTCGAACAACCACAGTGTAGCTAGGGGAGTACCATCCAACATAGAAGATCCATAAAGCTCCTCATCGAATATGGCACAGATGCTAGAAGCCATGTTACACTCCAACAAAAACTGCATCCCCGTATCCACCTCAACCCCGTAGAAGGAGCAACTACGGCCATGTTACACTCTAGCAAATAGTGCCTCCACGTGTCCACCTCAAACCCGTAGGAGGAGCATGATGTCTTCTTCACCATGTTTCGGTGAACTCAAACTTTGCTTGTAGGTAGGGACGAGCAATCTATTCACCATCCAAACATCCTTAGATTTAATGGGAGCTCAATGATACACCATAAATGTATCCACCAATTTGTACTTTTCATACCATATACTACAATTATGCAAATTTTAGAATTTATTTGAACTAACATATTAACAAAGTGCTCAAAGCTGATTCTTGATTTTCTATGATAATATTTTCAGGGAAAATAGGTATTTTGGGCTTACGGGAAAAAACAAAAAGATATGAGGATTGTTTTGCACAAAAAGAGAGTGAATAGGCCAGGACCCATGCTTACAGGAGGCCTAAAGCGATTGGGTTAGGGTGGGAGCCTGGATACATCCTAGCTAGCCTTCGGTGTCGAATGGCTCATATATAGCGGCTCCTAAATATTTATCATCTATTTTTTCGCATCCGGCACTTCAAGAACCGAAGCGATCTCATCTACAACCCTATTTCAGTATATTACCATCGGGGGGAGTCGTCACTTTCTTTGTGAACATCGAGTTGATGCTCCCATGACAATGTGTGAGTAGTCCACTCCCTGTGCTATGGGTTCATAACAATATCGATGATGCAATATCCCCTTTATTTCTCAATATAAAGATCACATGAGGTGCCCTACATGATCGTGATCCATCTGATTTACTTTTAGCGGCGATGTTATCTATGTGATGAATTTTCCTTTTGTTCAGATTATGTGTGATGCCTTTGCATGAGTTATAGTTGTGTATTTTTATCTGATTATTTGATTTCACCTAGACAACTTAGCTGAATAATCAATAGAGAGGGTTTTGTGCATTATTTTGGTTTGAACTTTGCAAGCATTAGTTCGGTTTAATCTTGCAAGTAGCCTACTGCGGTTAGAATAAGTTGAAAAGTCTTATGGAGAGTGACAACTGGTGTACTTTTATGTACGGGAAACACTTACGGTCAGGCGTCTGATTTTCTTCCAAACGTCAGACCAAACTTCTCCCGTTGATTTCCTTCGCATCCCACGGTCGAGAGGCTCCCCATTTTCCCCGTTCCAACGCCACGTTTTAGCCCCACCTGGAAAAATACCAGCCCCCATGATCCCCGTAATCTCGCACCTCCCTCCCCCAAACCCCTCCTGTTTCCTTGCCCATCGGTAGAGCATGGCGTTCTCCGCCGGTTAACCTTTCTCTCCCTGAAGCTACGCTCATGTGTTGCCACAGCATCGGAGCATCGTGGCCGATGCAGGCGACCACGGTGCTCTTCACCAACGGTCGTTGTTGTCCAGCATTCTCTTGATTTGTTATTAGGTCGTACAAGGTTTGTTGGTTGCCAATTTGATTTTTGATTCATTCCTGCGATTCGTTGTGATTAGCTTTTTAATTTTAGTTTGATGGTAGTGCTTGGAGATTGTGGAGATGAAGCTAAAGCAATGTGCCACCGACTTGCCGTTGCTACCAATCTGAATCCAGCGTAACAACAGATCTCATCTCCCTAACCTGAATATTACAGAAGATGGACGAGGAACATGACAGGGAGGCTGTCACTCATCCAATATCGCCGGCGTGTTAGCCCTTACTCTAGCATGGTTGAGTAATCCACATGCCTGCATGCTTCTCCTAGTGGACTCAACGACACCGACGCACCATTGCCTCGCTATGCGCTCCTCCTTGGAAACATCCCTCTTCACAATGCCCTTGTTCAGGTTGGTATCGTCTCTAATGCTTCCTGTCATTGATGCACCAAGTTCCTCGACTGATTGACTACGCATGCGAGAGTGGTGATATCCTGCTTCGTGCTCTCCGCAGGGACCTCCTCCACTGCGCGGCCGTCTGCGCCGACAAGGTCGGCCTCGCCGGGGAACGCCTCCTCCTCTCCTCTCTCTGGCAGTTGTGCAAAAGAGGGTTGATTGCTTTTTTCTTTTTAGATCTAAGGGTGCGTATGTTAATGTTATGCCAAGTCAGCTCCTTACAATCTGGTCCCACTTGTCAGAAAGTGATCAAATGAGCCAAATCTCCTGATCAGTGCGATTTGCAAAATGTTTACCGAATCTGTGGTGATTTTTGCAAAAAATTAGTGACCTGGTGGTTTTCCGCAGATGAAGCCCTAAATGTGGTGGTTTTTTGCAATTCACTCGTACTATTTTGTTCCTGCTTCAATATATCAAACAGGACAAAAAATGCATTAGTTGGAACCAGTCTATTTTTTTTGCGAAAGCAATTGGAAGCAATCTACGTTCCTGCTTCCGTAATTATGCCCGTTGGTCTTGGAAGCAATCTCATTGGCCATGGAAGCAAAATATATTTCTTTGGAAGCAAATTATATTCTATGTTGACACTTTGGAAGCAATGTGTTTTTCTTTTGGCGCCAAGGGTGGACGTGGTAGCCAGAGTGGACGTGGTAGCCGGAGTGGCTAGCTACGGTGGGGGCTCCGGGGCTGTCGAGCCTAGTACAATTTTTTCTCTCTCTCTTTGCAAACAATTTCACAATTTGTATGAACCATCTGTAGTTATGAGTGGAAATATATTTCTTTTCGATGGAAGCAAAATAGTATTTCCTTGGAAGCAAGTGTCTAGTCAATGAAAACAAGATCATAAAGATTCTGAAACATATGGAATATTTCCTGTTTTGATGGAAACATGTGTGAAACAGTTCTCTATTTGCCTAGTTGATGGAAGCAAGATCTTCTTGCGATGATTTTATTTCTTGATGAAGCCGGTTTCGAAACGATTCTCTAGTCAGCTGATCCAATATCGCAATGCTTACGAAACAAAATATCACGTTGGTTACACAGGGCATAAATTTCAAATAAATCGAAGCAGATTTCACCCATCAGAGAAGCAATTTCTTCAATGAATGGAAACATATTTTTTTTATTTTTTTATAGCGTGGACGGGAACATAAATTATAATTACAAAAAAAGATGGAAGCATGTACTAGTTGCATCTGATGTAAATTTATATAACGTTGGTTACAAGTTTCGCTTCCTTGGGAAGCATGCAGCTCCAACTCATCAAAAAAGGAAAGAAAGCATGCCGTAGATTGCTTCCTAAATTCAAGGAACAAGAATGCATCTCACCAAATTATCTCACGTAATTAGTGGCCCACATAATGATTTGTGGAAGCTGTTTAAGGTAGTTTTGTACATGGAAAATTAACTGCCCAGGCTAGTTTTAAGGGGCAGCAGCCACATCAGATCAATCAGATCAGATCTTATCGTAGGGCTCATGACTAGTCTGATGGGAAGCAATGCATCAGTAGTCTGCCTAGTGCTGCCCTTCCCTGTATGTACTAGGGATCAGACTTGTGACCCCTAGCATTCCATCAGACCAGTTAATGACCGTATAACTAAAGTTGGGATTACCATCTGATCTTCGAATAGAAAGGCCCGCTCCTCTGAATAGCACGGCCCCACTAATTTCTCTGCTGGCGTGCTTCAATAACTGCTCTGCATGCTTCTAGTAGTAAGTGCTCCCGTTAATGGCTCCATGTGTTGTTAGCACATCTCCGAACCAAGAAATTGATGCATGATGTTGCGTACAGTAAACTGGAGATTTTGATTCAGTAGTGGAAGATTTTGCTTTGGTTTGAAATAGATTTGTGTGCACATAATGGGATATTTTTTCTTGGAAGCTAACTTTTATATTTCTCTTAACGAGATATTTTTTTCACAAAACTGATTAGAATTGCATCTCTTTGAAGGCATCAATTTTTTGCTTCCATCGACTATAAAACTGCTTCCAGTGAAATAGTAATTTGCTTCCGTCTAAGAAGAAAAATTGTCTTGTTTATCACTCTTTTGTTTTCATCGACTAGAGTTGTTTTCAACCAAATAGTTTGTTTCCATCAAAAGAAAAAAAAACATTGCACTATCACAACAACGCATGCTTCAAAAGAACTAGCCATTTGCTTCCATGGACCAAAAAATTATGTTCCATAGTCCCAACGGACAAACAATTTGAATTAATACATGCTCAAACAAACTGATACTTGCTCGTAGTAGTTTCCTACTTGCTGTTGTCCGGGAAGTGACAAACCACCATCAAGTCATTGCCTTCGGTGTGGCTCCTCAAGGTGCACATTATCTTGGTGTAGGCGCATGCATCATTCATCTATGTGGTGCTTCGAACTGCAGTTAATGTTTCTTCCAACGAGGTGGTGCTTCCAATGATATATCAAAATCACAAGTGAATTGCTTCAAGCAAAACATCTGTTTTCAACGGGATCAATTAAAGGTTTAATTGGAAGCATATAAGCAAGGTATGTTTGGTGAACTAGTTTGGATGAACAACTGTCTGGCCGAAGCATATAGTTTGGCATTTTGAAGCAATAATAAAGTGGATGGAAGCATACAACCACAATATCTAGCAACATCCTTTAAACGACCAGCCGCATATCGAGTCTTCAACATATAATCTTTTTCGCGCTGCTTACTTGTCGAGTGTCGACTAAGGGCATACTAAATGTAATATGTTAGCAATTCTGAAAAAAAGGATTAGGTGGAATAAACAAATACATTGGTATGGATGTTCAGATTCATTATCCATTCGTTAGAATCGAGAAAGCTCAGTTATTGACTCGGGTTAGCAAAGATGTAGGAGGCATGAAAACATGCCAACTCAATATTACAGATATTTATATGAGCACATATCACTCATATTAGATAAGAAAGTAAGCATGACACTATTATGAGGATGCATCTATTGTGTCGCCAAGATACAAACTGAACCAATTATTAGATGGAGGACGGCAAAGGCACCAAAAGCAGACGGCTAACCTCTTTGCTGTCTGCCACCGACGGCAAACCTGCCCGGCAAAGAGAGTGACGGTAAACATGTTATTTGCCGTCTGCTTCCTCAAAGCGGACGGCAAATGCCCTTTGCCGTCGGCGGTGGACGACAAAGAACATTGACGGCAAAAACCACGCGTTAGCCACGTTAGTTGGCTAACGGCAGCCTTGGTCGTCCGCCAGCGGACGACAAAGCTGCCCAGCCCTTTACCGTCTGCCTTGTGACTTCAGCAGATGTGTCAGCAGACCCAACTCTTTGCCATCTGCCACGGACGGCAAAGTGACCAAATGGGTCAGCTCCCAGGTTGCATAGGTTGCCGCCATGTGGATTCTTTGCCGTCTGCGGCAGCGGACGGCAAAGTGCTTGTATTGTTACTGTTTTTTCTGTTTTCTATTATGTCCCTGCATTTTCAAAAGATATATATGATATATATAGTTTCAACATCAAACATAGCCCATGTATCAAACATCTAGCAGTCCATCAATGCAACAGAACACATAGGGTATTAAAAGATCCAATACATACATAGTTTCACGGAGTTCATCCATATATACATACATAGTTTCACATTATTCATCAATACAAGTGAAAACAAGAAGTAAACACTAGCAGTCCATCAATGCTGCTTCCATGAAGTGAATCAAACCTGTAAAAATGGGAGTAAGAAAGTTAGAACTTCTTCTTCTTCTTCTTCTTCTTCTTCTTCTTCTTCTTATTTTTCTTCTCCTTCTTTTCCCATCTTTCTTCTTCTCTTCTATCTTTTTATCCCTTTCCTCCTTATTCTCATTCTTCTTATTTTATTCTTTGTTTTTCTTCTCTTTCTTCTTCAATTCTTTCCATTTCTCCTCTTTCTTGTTTTTATTCTTCTTATTCCTTATTCGTGTCATTTTAGAGTTAACATAGGTAATTATGCCATTTTTGGCCAACTAAGCTTATTATGTCAATTTGGAGGAAAATAAGGTAAGTATAGGTCATTTTTTGGCTAATCTAGGTGATGATGCCATTTTGAGCCAAATTACGTAAGTATAGCTTATTTTTATCTAACTTAGGTAATTATGCCATTTAGGAAGAAAATAAGCTAAGTATATGACATCTACGAGAGAACTAACATTATTATGCCATTTTTGAAATGAATAAGCTACTTATGTCATAAATGAACTAAATAAGCTAATTCTGTCATTTAGGAGGATAATTATGTAAGTACGTCTTTTTTGGTAAAAATAAGGAAAGTATGTGGCATAATAGGGCTAACAAGCAGGTACAAAGCTAAGTATCCATTTGTTAAGCAAAACACTAGAGAAAACTTACCCTCACCAGAACAAATGCGATGAAGATCGCAACTAAGGTAACAATTGATCTAACGGCATAATGATACCAAGCCTCATTATCAATGGCATATTCTCTAATCTTAAACTCCAAGCGCATTGCATCCATCTTCAAGCGCATTGCATTCATCTTCATCTTGTGATCATCAATGGCATCGGCAACATACAACTCTAGTTTCATCTTCTCTTCTTCAATTCTTTTATTTTTTTCTTTCAAATACTCATTTTCCTTTTCAACTAAATTTAACTTCTCGACAAGAGGGTCGGTTGCAATTTCCGGTTCACATACCTCCTAGATAAAAACATCTATGACAACTTGATGGCCATAATTGTTATAAATGCGAAATGCAACAAATAGTTATAAAAGAGAATATACCACATCCGAATCATAAAGCGGACGAGGGCCGACGGGGATGGATATCAAGACCATGGCACTATGTATAACAAATAATCAAACAAAGTAAGAAAATTATACAAATAACTATATAAATCATACCATCATACAAGTAACTATATAAATCAAGTACAACATAAAAAATTGAATACCTGATAATAGTCTGGATCGTCGGGTTCAATAAATGCTCTGGGATCTATAAATGCATCATCATCATCACTATCATGAATGAAGTGCTCATCGGGTTCAGACTCTTCTTCTTCCGGCTCAGGGGTGAAGTCAGGTTCAATGTTGCTGTTTACTTCAATATTCGGGTGTGAGGTAGAGTGTTTCTTGAAGTGTTTTTTTGGAAAGACGCGTTTCTTGGAAGAATTCACCTTCATATGTGTCTGGGTAATGTGAGGTTCATAATCCTCTTCATTGAGGGGAGGTGGTTTAACACGTGGTGGCACTTCATAAATGACACCCCAACCATCCAGATTTGGATCAGTTTGGCAGGCCCACGGTATTTAGAAAACTTGGGTCACCTATTGAGCTATAATATAGACATTGGGAACATCTAAATGGGTGCTCTGTTTGATTTTGACTAGCCCTATATGTTCATGAGTCCTTCTAGTCTCCTTCGGCTGGTACCAGTAACATTTGAAGACCACGATGTTCGGTGCGTTTTGACCATAGAATAGAAGTTTATAAATTGCTTCAACTCTCCCATCATACTCGATACCTCCATCACCGATAGCAGAGACACAACAATTTGTAGACTTTCGGTCGGCCATAGATAGCTCTTTGCCGTAGGTACGAAAGCGATACCCGTTGATGTCGTATTTTTCAAATGAACGGACCTTAAAGTCAAAACCATTAGCGACTTGTCTCAGTTCGATGTCCATAGACTCTGGATTAGCCTACAAGTTTAATACAAAAGGATTGTTGCATTAGCCGCAAATTTCACGAAGAAATGAGAATGGTCTAATGGAAATTACCGTTTGTTTGAACCAAGAGATGAAACCGGGAAAGCCGCCTCCTTGCTTTGCCAGAAGCTCATACTCTTCGATGGATTCCTTTCAGATCACCGGTCCATCCAAGAATTAGGTGACGTATCGATTGTATCAAAAAATATCCGGGAATAAGAGCAGTTCAAAGGAATTAGAAGTTGCGAAACAATTTAAGCGAGAACTTACTCGATGTATGGCCGCACTTCTATTAGGTTGGTGAAGATATACAACGAAATGGTCCGCCATTCTTGGACATCCAACGATATTGGTTTCAAAGCACCGGCTGGTGCGAGATTCCCTTTGAACAGGATGAGGTTGGATTTATGGTCGCCAGCATTGTATCGAGGCTTCAGATTATGCAAATGACAATTTTTGGCTTCGTAGTGTGCTGTCACGAAGTTTGCCGCCTCCTCAGTAATAAATGCCTCGGCCATCGATGCTTCAATTCGATGTTTATTTTTACATTTTTCTCGGAGCATCTTCTGCAACCTCTCAGTTGCGTAGCACCAACGATTTTGCATGCCCGCCCAATCTCTTGCCTCGGTCGGGAGATGCAAAATCAAGTGTTGCATTGGATTAAAGAAGCCCGGTGGAAAAATCTTCTCTAACTTGCAGATCAACTCCGGCGCCAACTCTTCCATTTTTTTAGCACGGCAGGCGATAGTTCCTTCGCACAAAGAACACGAAAGAAATAGCTCTGCTCTGCTAGTACTAGCCATTCATCCTCAGGGATGAATCCACGCAACATCACCGACATTACCCGCTCAATCTATATGTGCCAATCATGACTCTTGAGACCAAATATTTTCAATTTGTCAAGACTCACTCCACTCTTTAGATTCGCTGCATAACCATCGGGGAACATCAACTTCATTTTCACCCACAAGATAATTTCCCTCATAGATGGCCTTCCAAGATTGATCCATGCCTTTGGCTTCGTCGAGTTTTGCTTTCCTTTTGGTCCTTGCATGTTTTGTAATGGTCTAGCACAAAATATCGACATGAACTCCCCGCTGTTCTCCTGATACACGTCTCGGCAAAAATCCAAGAGAATGTGCATCCGGAGAACAACAGGGGGTGCTGATGAAATTTTGTCTCGGAATGGGGTAGAGCATGGAGAACGTACTCAATCTACACATACTCGGGCTGTCCGTGGAAATCGCTAGACAATCTGAATGAGTTACAATGATAAATATGCAACTGAATGCATATTTATCGATGCAACCCTTTCGGACGTGAGAAACATACTGGTAACGTGACGGTAGTTACCTAGTTAGTGTCATCGGCACGAAGGCCGGAACAGAGCAGATAATTAAGGGGGGAGGAGGAGATGTCATTTGTGCTCACCCACAAACGTACGGGCGGAGCTCATCGAACACCAGACCCTCGCAGCAACGAAACAACTGCACATTGAAATCGAAAGATGAGTAACATAGCATTATTGTTTTTGCCATCAACCTAACTAAAATTAAACTAAACTAAGCCTAAACTAAAGTAAATCTAAAAAACAGAAAAAGAAGATAAAAAGGAGAGAGGGCAGCGATGGAGCTCGCCAGAGAGAGGGCAGCGGTGGCGACGAGCGGTAGTGGAGGAGGGCGGGCGGCGGTGGCGATCGAGCGGCGGAGGAGGAGGTGGGCGCGGCGACTGGGCGATGGGGGGGGGCTTGGGTAGGGAGGTGGGGCGGGTGGCGCCGCGGCGGAGGCACCCGGTGGTGGGGGCGGGCGACGGGATCGGGGTGATGGGGCGGCGAGGCGGGGTGCTGGGCCGGGGGGGGGGCGCCGACGGCAGGGGCGGCAGGATCCGGGGCAAGGAAGGTGGTGGGGCGGCGGTGCTGGGTGGTAGGCGGCAGGGGCGACGGGACGGCGGGGCGGGGGACTCCGGGGGCAGGGAGGGTGGTGGGGATGCAACGGTGCTGGGCGGCGGTGGTGCGGGCGTGGGAGCGCGCGAGTGGAGAGAGGGGGGAACAGAGAGTGGTGCGGCCAGGGAGAGAGGGAGGGGTGGTCGTTAGAGGTCGTTAGTGGGTACGTTCTTTGCCGTCAGCCAACCGACGACAAAGAACTGGCTGATGGCAAATAGGATCTTTGCCGTCAACCAATTCTTTGTCGTCCGTTTTTTAGAAGTAGACGGCAAAGGCCTTCTTTGCCCTTGCTAGAAGACGGCAAAGATCTGATTGATGGCAAATTCTCTATTTGCAGTAGTTGTTGGGGAACATAGCATGCAATTTCAAAAAATTTCCTACAATCGCGCAAGATCTATCTAGGATATGCATAGCAATGAGAAGGGGAGAGTGTGTCCACGTACCCTCGTAGACCTAAAGCGGAAGCGCTAGGTTAACGTTGTTGATGTAGTCGAACGTCTTCACAATCCAACCGATCTAGTACCGGACGCACGACACCTCCGAGTTCAGCACACATTCAGATCGATGATGTCCCTCGAACTCTTGATCCAGCAGAGGGTCGAGGGAGAGTTTCGTTAGCACGACGGTGTGGTGACGATGATGTAATCCGCGCAGCGCTTCGCCTAAGAACTACGACGACATGACCGGAGGAGTAAACTCTGGAGGGGGCACCGCACACGGCTAAGAGAACAATTGATATGCTATGGGGTGCCCCCTGCCCCCGTATATAAAGGAGGGGAGGAGGAGGTGGCCGGCCAGGAGGGGTGTGCCATGGGGGAGTCCTACTAGGACTCCACTCTTAGTAGGATGTGCCCTCCCCCTCTTTTCCTTTCTTACTGGAGGGGAAAAGGAAGGAGAGTTAGAGGGAGAAGGAAAGAGGGGGCCCGCCCCCTCCCCTTGTCCAATTCGGACTCCATGGGGGGGAGACCCCTTGCGGGCTCCCCTCTCTCTCCACTAAAGGCCATGTAGGCCCAATATTTCCCCCGGGGGGTTCCGGTAACCCCTCGGTACTTCGGTAAAATACCCGAACCACTCGAAACCATTCTGATGTCCGAATACTACCTTCTAATATATGAATCTTTACCTCTCAACCATTTCAAGACTCCTCGTCATGTCCATGATCTCATCCGGGACTCCGAACAAACTTCGGTCACCAAAACACATAACTCATAATACAAATCGTCATCGAACGTTAAGCGTGCGGACCCTATGGGTTCGAGAACTATGTAGACATGACCGAGAAACATCTCCAATCAACAACCAATAGCGGAACCTGGATGCTCATATTGGTTCCTACATATTCTACAAAGATCTTTATCGGTCAAACCGCAATTACAACATACGTTATTCCCTTTGTCATTGGTATGTTACTTGCCCGAGATTCGATTGTCAGTATCATCATATTGTTGGGGAACGGTCCTGAAAATAAAAAATTTCTACGCTTCACCAAGATCAATCTATGGAGTCATCTAGCAACGAGATAGAGGAGTGCATCTACATACCCTTGTAGATCGCGCGGAAGCGTTCAAGAGAACGGGGTTGAGGGAGTCGTACTCGTCGTGATCCAAATCACCGATGATCCTAGTGCCGAACGGACGGCACCTCCGCGTTCAACACACGTACGGTTGGGGAAGATGTCTCCTTCTTCTTGATCCAGCAAGGGGGAGGGAGAGGTTGATGGAGATCCAGCAGCACGACGATGTGGTGGTGGAAGCAGCGGTGATCTCGGCAGGGCTTCGCCAAGCTCTACGAGAGGGAGAGGTGTTGCGAGGGGAGAGGGAGGCGCCAGGGACTAGGGTGCGGCTGCCCTCCCTCCCCCCTCTTTATATAGGGGGCCTAGGGGGTGCGCCGGCCCCTAGAGTTCCCATCTCAAGGGGGGGGGCGGCCTAGGGGGGAACTTGCCCCCCAAGTCACGTGGGGCGCCCCCCACCCCTAGGGTTTCCAACCCTAGGCACAGGGGAGGCCCAAGGGGGGCGCACCAGCCCACCAGGGGCTGGTTCCCCTTCCCACATCAGCCCATGGGCCCTCCGAGATAGGTGGCCCCACCCGGTGGACCCCCGGGACCCTTCCGGTGGTCCCGGTACAATATCGGTGACCCCCAAAACTTTCCCGATGGCCAAAAATGGACTTCCTATATATAATTCTTCACCTCCGGACCATTCCGGAACTCTTCGTGACGTCCGGGCTCTCCTCCTGGACTCCGAACAACTTTCGAGTTACCGCATACTAGTATCTCTACAACCCTAGCATCACCAAACCTTAAGTGTGTAGACCATACGGGTTCGGGAGACATGCAGACATGACCGAGACGACTCTCTGGCCAATAACCAAGAACAGGATCTGGATACCCATGTTGGCTCCCACATGTTCCACGATGGTCTCATCGAATAAACCATGATGTCGAGGATTCAAGTAATCCCGTATACAATTCCCTTTGTCAATCAATATGTTACTTGCCCGAGATTTGATCGTCGGTATTCCAATACCTCGTTCAATCTCGTTACCGGCAAGTCACTTTACTCGTACCGTAATGCATGATCCCGTGACCAACCACTTAGTCACTTTGATCTCATTATGATGATGCATTACCGAGTGGGCCCAGAGATACCTCTCCGTCATACGGAGTGACAAATCCCAGTCTCGATCCGTGTCAATCCAACAGACACTTTTGGAGATACCTGTAGTATACCTTTATAGTCACCCACTTACGTTGTGATGTTTGGCACACCCAAAGCACTCCTACGGCATCCGGGAGTTACACGATCTCATGGTCTAAGGAAATTATACTTGACATTGGAAAATCTCTAGCAAACGAACTACACAACCTTGTGCTATGCTTAGGATTGGGTCTTGTCCATCACATCATTCTCCCAATGATGTGATCCCGTTATCAATGACATCCAATGTCCATGGTCAGGAAACCGTGACCATCTATTGATAAACGAGCTAGTCAACTAGAGGCTCACTAGGGACATGTTGTGGTCTATGTATTCACACATGTATTATGATTTCCGGATAACACATTTATAGCATGAATAAAAGACAATTATCATGAACGAGGAAATATAATAATAACCATTTTATTATTGCCTCTAGGGCATATTTCCAACAGTCTCCCACTTGCACTAGAGTCAATAATCTAGTTACATTGTGATGAATCAAACACCCATAGAGTTCTGGTGTTGATCATGTTTTGCTCGCGGAAGAGGTTTAGTCAACGGATCTGGGACATTCAGATCCGTATGCACTTTGCAAATATCTATGTCTCCATCTTGAACATTTTCACGAATGGAGTTGAAGCGACGCTTGATGTGCCTGGTCTTCTTGTGAAACCTGGGCTCCTTGGCAAGGGCAATAGCTCCAGTGTTGTCACAGGAGAGTGTGATCAGCCCCGACGCATTGGGTATGAATCCTAGGTCGGTGATGAACTCCTTCACCCATATTGCTTCATGCGCTGCCTCCGAGGCTACCATGTACTCCGCTTCACATGTAGATCCCACCACGACGCTTTGCTTGCAACTGCACCAGCTTACTACCCCACCATTCAAAATACGTATCCGGTTTGTGACTTAGAGTCATCCAGATCTGTGTCGGAGCTAGCGTCGACGTAACCCTTTACGACGAGCTCTTCCACCTCCATAAACGAGAAACATATCCATAGTCCTTTTCAGGTATTTTAGGATATTCTTGACCGCTGTCTAGTGTTCCATGCCGGGATTACTTTGGTACCTTCCTACCAAACTTACGGCAAGGTTTACATCAGGTCTGGTACACAGCTTGGCATACATGATAGACCCTATGGCTGAGGCATAGGGGACGACACTCATCTTTTCTCTATCTTCTGCCGTGGTCGGACTTTGAGCCGAGCTCAATTTCACACCTTGCAACACGGGCAAGAACCCCTTCTTGGACTGATCCATATTGAACTTCTTCAATATCTTATCAAGGTATGTGCTTTGTGAAAGACCTATGAGGCGTCTCGATCTATCTCTATAGATCTTGATGCCTAATATGTAAGCAGCTTCTCCAAGGTCCTTCATTGAAAAACACTTATTCAAGTAGGCCTTAATGTTGTCCAAAAGTTCTATAATATGAGAAATGCTATAGAGCTCCCACTCACTTTCTTGTAAACCAAGCTTCTCCATAAGTGTGCATAAACCCAAACGCTTTGATCATTTCATTAAAGCGAATGTTCCAACTCCGAGATGCTTGCACCAGCCCATAGATGGAGTGATGGACCTTGCATACCTTGTTAGCATTCTTAGGATCGACAAAACACTCAGGCTGCATCATATACAGTTCTTCCTTAAGATGGCCGTTAAGGAATGCCGTTTTGACGTCCATTTGCCATAGCTCATAATCATAGTATGCGGTAATTGCTAACATGATTCGGACGGACTTCAGCTTCGCTACGGGAGAGAAAGTCTCATCATAGTCAACCCCTTGAACTTGTCGATAACCCTTAGCGACAAGTCGAGCTTTATAGATGGCAACATTACCATCCGCGTCCGTCTTCTTCTTAAAGATCCATTTGTTTTCTATCGCTCGCCGATCATCGGGCAAGTCTGTCAAAGTCCATACTTTGTTTTCATACATGGATCCTATCTCGGATTGCATGGCTTCAAGCCATTTGTTGGAATCTGGGCCCACCATTGCTTCTTCATAGTTCTAAGGTTCACCGTTGTCTAACAACATCATTTCCAGGACAGGGTTGCCATACCACTCTGGTGTGGAACGTGTCCTCGTGGACCTACGAACTTCAGTAGTAACTTGATCCAAAGTACCCTTATCATCATCATTAGTTTCTTCTCTAGTCAGTGCAGGCACCACAGGAACATCTTCCTGAGCTGCGCTACTTTCCGGTTCAAGAGGTATTACTTCATCAAGTTCCACTTTCCTCCCACTTACTTCTTTCGAGGGAAACTCTTTCTCCAGAAAGGACCCATTCTTGGCAACAAAGATCTTGCCTTCGGAACTGAGATAGAAGGTATACCCAATGGTTTCCTTAGGGGTATCCTATGAAGACGCATTTTTCCGACTTGGGTTCGAGCTTTTCAGGTTGAAGTTTCTTGACATTAGCATCGCATCCCCAAACTTTTAGAAATGACAGCTTAGGTTTCTTCCCAAACCATAATTCATACGGTGTCGTCTCAACGGATTTAGACGGTGCCCTATTTAAAGTGAATGTAGCTGTCTCTAGAGCGTATCCCCAAAATGATAGCAGTAAATCGGTGAGTGACATCATAGATCGCACCATATCCAATAGAGTGCGATTACGACGTTCGGACACACCGTTACGCTAAGGTGTTCCAGGTGACGTGAGTTGTGAAACGATTCCACATTTTCTTAAGTGCGTACCAAATTCGTGACTTAAGTATTCTCCCCCACGATCTGATCGTAAGAACTTTATCTTTCGTTCATGTTGATTCTCTACCTCATTCTGAAATTCCTTGAACTTCTCAAAGGTTTTAGACTTGTGTTTCATTAAGTAGACATACCCATATCTACTCAAGTCGTCAGTGAGAGTGAGAACATAACGATATCCTCCGCGAGCCTCAACGCTCATTGGACCGCACACATCAGTATGTATGATTTCTAGTAAGTTGGTTGCTCGCTCCATTGTTCCAGAGAACGGAGTCTTGGTCATTTTGCCCATAAGGCATGCTTCGCATGTGTCAAATGATTCGTAATCAAGAGACTCCAAAAGTCCATCAGCATGGAGCTTCTTCATGCGTTTGACACCAATGTGACCAAGGCGGCAGTGCCACAAGTATGTGGGACTATCGTTATCAACTTTACATCTTTTGGTATTCACACTATGAATATGTGTAACATCATGTTCGAGATTCATTAAGAATAAATCATTGACCAGCGGGGCATGACCATAAAACATATCTCTCATATAAATAGAACAACCATTATTCTCGGATTTAAATGAGTAGCCATCTCGCATTAAACGAGATCCAGATATAATGTTCATGCTCAAAGCTGGCACTAAATAACAATTATTGAGGTCTAAAACTAATCCCATAGGTAAATGTAGAGGTAGCGTGCCGACGGCGATCACATCGACCTTGGAACCATTCCCGACGCCAAGATCATCACCTCGTCCCTTCGCCAGCCTCCGCTTATTCTCGCAGCTCTGTTTTGAGTTACAAATATGAGCAACCGCACCGGTATCAAATACCCAGGAGCAACTACGAGTACTGGTAAGGTACACATCAATTACATGTATATCACATATACCTTTGGTGTTGCCGGCCTTCTTGTCTGCTAAGTATTTGGGGGCAGTTCCGCTTCCAGTGTCCCTTTCCCTTGCAATAAAAGCGCTCAGTCTCAGGTTTGGGTCCATTCTTTGGCTTCTTCCCAGCAGCTGGTTTACTGGGCACGGCAACTCCCTTACCGTCCTTCTTGAAGTTCTTCTTACCCTTGCCTTTCTTGAAACTAGTGGTTTTATTGACCATCAACACTTGATGTTCCTTTTTGATTTCCACCTCTGCTGATTTCAGCATTGAAAATACTTCAGGAATAGTTTTCACCATCCCCGCATATTGTAGTTCATCACAAAGCTCTTGTAGCTAGGTGGGAGCGATCAAGGATTCATCACATCGACCGCCTCGTCCGGAGGTTAATCTCCACTGGGACAAGCGGTTGTGCAACCTGACATTTCGAGTATGTGCTCACTGACAGAACTATTTTCCTCCATCTTACAACTGTAGAACTTGTCGGAGACTTCATATCTCTCGACCCGGACATGATCTTGGAAGACCATTTTCAGCTCTTCGAACATCTCATATGCTCCGTGTTGCTCAAAACGCTTTTGGAGCCCCGGTTCTTAGCTGTAAAGCATGCCGCACTGAGCGAGGGAGTAATCATTAGCACGTGACTGCCAAGCGTTCATAACGTCTTGGTTCTCTAGGATGGGTGCTTCACCTAGCGGTCCTTCTAGGACATATGCTTTCTTGGCAGCTATGAGGATGATCCTCAGGTTTCGGACCCAGTCCGAATAGTTGCTGCCATCATCTTTCAGCTTGGTTTTCTCTAGGAACGCGTTGAAGTTGAGGTTGACATGAGCGTTGGCCATTTGATCTACAAGACATTTTGTAAAGGTTTTTAGACTAAGTTCATGATAATTAAGTTCATCTAATCAAATTATTTAATGAACTCCCACTCAGATTAGACATCCCTCTAGTCATCTAAGTGATACATGATCCGACTCAACTAGACCGTGTCCGATCATCACGTGAGATGGACTAGTCATCATCGGTGAACATCTCCATGTTGATCGTATCTTCCATACGACTCATGTTCGACCTTTCGGTCTCTTGTGTTCCGAGGCCATGTCTGTACATGCTAGGCTCGTCAAGTCAACCTAAGTGTTTTGCATGTGTAAATTTGTCTTACACCCATTGTATGTAAACGTTAGAATCTATAACACCCAATCATCACGGGGTGATTCGAAACAACGAACTTTCGCAATGGCACACAGTTAGGGGAAACACTTTCTTGAAATTATTATAAGGGATCATCTTATTTACTACCGTCGTACTAAGCAAATAAGAAGCAAAACATGATAAACATCACATGCAACCAAATAGTGACATGATATGGCCAATATCAGATTGCTCCTTTGATCTCCATCTTCGGGGCGCCATGATCATCTTCGTTACCGGCATGACACCATGATCTCCATCACTGTGTCTTCATGAAGTTGTCACGCCAATGATTACTTCTACTTCTATAGCTAACGTGTTTAGCAATAAAGTAAAGTAATTTACATGGCGTTATTCAATGACACGCAGGTCATACAAAAAATAAAGACAACTCCTATGGCTCCTGCCGGTTGTCATACTCATCAGCATGCAAGTCGTGATTCCTATTACAAGAACATGATCAATCTCATACATCACATATATTTCATTCATCACATCCTTTTGGCCATATCACATCACAAGGCATATGTTGCAAAAACAAGTTAGACGTCCTCTAATTATTGTTGCAAGTTTTTATGTGGCTTCTATAGGTTTCTAGCAAGAACGTTTCTTACCTACGTAAAACCACAATGTGATTTGCCAATTTCTAATTACCCTTCATAAGGACCCTTTTCATCAAATCCGCTCCAACTAAAGTGGGAGAGACAGACACCCGCTAGCCACCTTATGCAACTAGTGCATGTTAGTCGGTGGAACCTGTCTGACATAAGCGTACCTGTAAGGTCGGTCCGGGCCGCTTCATCCCACGATGCCGCCGAAGCAAGATAAGACTAGTAGTGGCAAGAAAATTGACAACATCTACGCCCACAACAAGTTTGTGTTCTACTCATGCATAGAAACTACGCATAGAACTAGCTCATGATGCCACTGTTGGGGAACGTTGTAGAATAAAACAATTCTACGCTTCACCAAGATCAATCTATGGAGTCATCTAGCAACGAGATAGAGGAGTGCATCTACATACCATTGTAGATCGCGCGGAAGCGTTCAAGAGAATGGGGTTGAGGGAGTCGTACTCGTCGTGATCCAAATCACCGATGATCCTAGTGCCGAACGGATGGCACCTCCGCGTTCAACACACATACAGTTGGGGAAGACGTCTCCTCCTTCTTGTTCCAGCAAGGGGGAGGGAGAGGTTGATGGATATCCAGCAGCACGACGGCGTGGTGGTGGAAGTAGCGGTGATCTCGGCAGGGCTTCGCCAAGCTCTACGAGAGGGAGAGGTGTTGCGAGGGGAGAGGGAGGCGCCAGGGACTATGGTGCGGCTGCCCTCCCTCCCCCTCTTTATATAGGGGGCCTGGGGGGTGCGCCGGCCCCTAGAGTTCCCATCTCAAGGGGGGGCCTAGGGGGGGAACTTGCCCCCCAAGTCAAGTGGGGCACCCCCCACCCCTAGGGTTTACAACCCTAGGCGCAGGGGAGGCCCAAGGGGGCCGCACCAGCCCACCAGGGGCTGGTTCCCCTTCCCACTTCAGCCCATGGGGCCCTCCGGGATAGGTGGCCCCACCCGGTGGACCCCCAGGACCCTTCCGGTGGTCCCGGTACAATACCGGTGACCCCCGAAACTTTCCCGATGGCCGAAACTGGACTTCATATATATAATTCTTCACCTTCGGACCATTCCGGAACTCCTCGTGACGTCCAGGATCTCATCCGGGACTTCGAACAACTTTCAGATTACCGTATACTAGTATCTCTACAACCCTAGCGTCACCGAACCTTAAGTGTGTAGACCCTACGGGTTCGAGAGACATGCAGACATGACCGAGACGACTCTCTGGCCAATAACCAACAGCGGGATCTGGATACCCTTGTTGGCTCCCACATGTTCCACGATGATCTCATCGAATGAACCACGATGTCGAGGATTCAAGTAATCCCGTATACAATTCCCTTTGTCAATCGGTACGTTACTTGCCCGAGATTCGATCGTCGGTATTCCAATACCTTGTTTAATCTCGTTACCGGCAAGTCACTTTACTCGTACCGTAATGCATGATCCCGTGACCAACCACTTAGTCACTTTGAGCTCGTCATGATGATGCATTACCGAGTGGGCCCATAGATACCTCTCCGTCATACGGAGTGACAAATCCCAATCTCGATCCATGTCAACCCAACAGACACTTTAGGAGATACCTGTAGTATACCTTTATAGTCACCCTGTTACGTTGTGACGTTTGGCACACACAAAGCACTCCTACGGCATCCGGGAGTTACACGATCTCATGGTCTAAGGAAATGATACTTGACATTGGAAAATCTCTAGCAAACGAACTACACGATCTTGTGCTATGCTTAGGATTGGGTCTTGTCCATCACATCATTCTCCCAATGATGTGATCCCGTTATCAATGACATCCAATGTCCATGGTCAGGAAACGGTGACCATCTATTGATAAACGAGCTAGTCAACTAGAGTCTCACTAGGGACATGTTGTGGTCTATGTATTCACACATGTATTAGGATTTCCGGATAACACAATTATAGCATGAATAAAAGACAATTATCATGAACGAGGAAATATAATAATAACCATTTTATTATTGCTTCTAGGGCATATTTCCAACACATACCTAGTTCAATCTCGTTATCGGAAAGTCTCTTTACTCGTTCCGTAATGCATCATCCCATAACTAACTCATTAGTCAAATTGCTTGCAAGGCTTATAGTGATGTGCATTACCGAGAGGGCCCAGAGATACCTCTCCGATACTCGAAGTGACAAATCCTAATCTCGATCTATGCCAATCCAACAAACAACTGAGGAACGCAGAAATATAAAAAAATTCCTACCCACACGCAAGATCAATCTAGGTGATGCATAGCAACGAGTGGGGAGAGTGTGTCCACGTACCCTCGTAGACCAAAAGCGGAAGCGTTTAGTAATGCGGTTGATGTAGTCGAACGTCTTCGCGATCCAACCGATCCAACTACCGAACGTACGACACCTCCGCGATCTGCAGACGTTCAGCTCGGTGACATCCCTCGTACTCTTGATCCAGCTGAGGCCGAGGGAGAGTTTCATCAGCATGACGGCGTGATAACGGTGATGATGAAGTTACTGACGCAGGGCTTCGCCTAAGCACTACAACGATATGACCGAGGTGGAAATCTATGGAGGGGGGCACCGCACACGGCTAAGACAACTATCAACTTGTGTGTCTATGGGGTACCCTATTCCCACGTATATAAAGGAGTGGAGTAGGGGAGGGCCAACCCTCATAGGGCGCGCCCAAGGGGGGAGTCCTACTCCTAGTAGGAGTAGGTTTCCCCCCTTCCCTAGTTGGGGTAGGAGAAGAAGGAAGAGGGAGAAGGAGAAAGGAAAGTGGGGCCCACCCAATTCGGATTGGTCTTGGGGGGTGGGCGCCCTCCACCTAGCCGCCTCCTCCTCTCTCCCACTAAGGCCCAATAAGGCCCATTGACTCCCCAGGGGGTTCCGGTAACCTCCCGGTACTTTGAAAAATGCCCGAACTCATACGGAACCATTCCGGTGTCCAAACATAGCCTTCCAATATATCGATCTTTATGTCTCGACCATTTTGAGACTCCTCGTCATGTCCATGATCACATCCGGGACTCCGAACTACCTTCGGTACATCAAAACACATAAACTCATAATACCGATCGTCATCGAACATTAAGCGTGCCAACCCTACGGGTTCATGAACTATGTAGACATGACCGAGACTCACTTCCAGTCAATAAACAGTAGCGGAACCTGCATGCTCATATTGGTTCCTACATATTCTATGAAGATCTTTATCGGTCAAACTGCATAACAACATACGTTGTTCCCTTTGTCATCGGTATGTTACTTGCCCGAGATTCGATCATCGGTATCATCATACCTAGTTCAATCTCGTTACCGGCAAGTCTCATTACTTGTTCCGTAATGCGACATCCTGTAACTAACTTATTAGTCACATTTCTTGCAAGGATTATAGTGATTTGCATTACCGAGAGGGCCCAGAGATACCTCTTTGACAATCGGAGTGACAAATCCTAATCTCGATCTATGCCAACTCAACAAACACCATCGGAGACACCTGTAGAGCATCTTTATAATCACCAACTTACGTTGTGACGTTTGATAGCACACTAAGTGTTCCTCCGGTATTCGGGAGTTGCATAATCTCATAGTCATAGGAACATGTATAAGTTATGAAGAAAGCAATAGCAATAAACTAAACGATCATAGTGCTAAGCTAACGGATGGGCCAAGTCAATCACATCATTCTATAATGATGTGATCCCGTTTATCAAATGACAACTCTTGTCCATGGCTATGAAACATAACCATCTTTGATTAACGAGCTAGTCAAGTAGAAGCATACTAGTGACACTCTGTATGTCTATGTATTCACACATGTACTAAGTTTCCGGTTAATACAATTCTAGCATGAATAATAAACATTTATAATGATATAAGGAAATATAAATAACAACTTTATTATTGCCTCTAGGGCATATTTCCTTCAGTCTCCCACTAGCACTAGAGTCAATAATCTAGATTACATTGTAATGATTCTAACACCCATGGAGTCTTGGTGCTAATCATGTTTTGCTCATGAAAGAGGCTTAGTCAACGTGTGTGCAACATTCAGTTCCGTATGTATCTTGCAAATCTATATGTCTCCCTCCTTGACTTGATCTCGGATGGAATTGAAGCGTCTCCTGACGTGCTTGGTTCTCTTGTGAAATATGGATTCCTTTGCCAAGGCAATTGCACCAGTATTGTCACAAAAGATTTTCATTGGACCCGATGCACTAGGTATGACACCTAGATAGGATATGAACTCCTTCATCCAGACTCCTTCATTTGCTGCTTTCGAAGCAGCTATGTACTCTGCTTCACACGTAGATCCCGCCACGACGCTCTGCTTGGAACTGCACCAACTAATAGCTCCACCATTTAATAAAAACTAGCAAGTTGTCCGTGCGTTGCAACGGAACAAATGTTGTGACCTTCGATGATGAAGATGGTAGAGATCAAGCATAACAGAATATTTAAAAATGATAAAAATACATGAAAGTGTGGACATTTAAACTTCATATATAAGATGTGTTACATAAATTAAAATGAAAACATAGCTCACTTCTGCAAATCTGTTAACGTCTTCTTTCACAATGTATAACACAACTTACAAATTGTTCCACTAGTATGATAAAGCCAACGGTCAATTAAACAATTCAACTCATTGAGCAAAATGGACAAAAGGAAAATGAATAGATCAACATTAGTGAACCGGAAGTTTTGACAATACCTACATTAATTAGAGAATTAAACCATACATGCATTTCTCACAGCCATACACTTAAAAAACTTGACCATATTGTAATCAATCATGTACAACTGTTTCACACCAATTGTTTATTTTAATACCCTCCCTTGTCTTTGGATGAATCAAGAAAGGACAGTTGCTTAACCATGTCCAGCAGCCTTTTTATTAAGGTGAACCCCTTCTATCAACACCACAAGGATTTCTTATCTTTCGATCATGAGAAGGAAGATTAATCGAATCCCTCTTCTACCTTCAATGAGCAACAACCGAACGTGTAGTAGGCTCTGAACTTCATGGACCAGCTTTGCCTTTTCCTCTGCTCTTACCTCTCCAAATTTTAAAAAAGAAAGAACTAAAAAAGTACTTCTCCCGTGCCACAATATAAGACGTCTTATATTGTCGGGTAGAGGGAGTACCTCATAAGATTCCTTAACCAAGTGTTCATCCACCCAAAAGCATACATCTGAAGCAAAATTGAGTCCTACTGTTTACGTGGAACAAATAACTCCGTGTAAACTTTACTTGAAATGTTTTCGAGGGCTATGCCTAATCCAATTAACTGAATGGATTTGAACTGGTGATTTATTCAAGTAATGCACAATGTTGGCACACTGAATACCAAGGAATGACCCGAGCTGAATTACCGAGCTAACAAACTAATAAAGTAGAGCATACTGGATGCCTATGATCTTGATACAACATGGAAGAAAAGCGTACCTTTATTCATTGAGTGTGGGATCCGGGAACTTCACTACTTAAGAAGGCACTTATCCATTCTTGATCAAGCTGCTCTACTTATCTTGATGTCATGTAGAAAAATCTGGCACAGATCACAATGAAAAAACAGTCTGGATATTTGCATAGCAAATCTGGTAACAACGCGAAGCGATGGAGTAGAAGGAATTTCACCAAGGATGAAGTACAAAATTCTGCAAAGAGTCAAATATAAAGGCTAAATCCATAGTTCGGTAATTTGCAGATCCACAGCCAACTTGTTTCCAAACATTTCACAAATTCACATGTCAAGGAGAGATTACGGTTTCAATCACACATCTGTACGAATCTCATGCACATCATCTCTGTTATGAAAAAATGACCAATTTCTTGGATCCGGCAACAGAAACATGTACAACTTTTGAAGAATCTTCCAACAGCTCAACCATTGCAATCAGCGGCAATGCCAAGCACAACACGGTACCAAATACGCATCACTGGAATCGAGAGTTGCCGCAATCCGAGCTGACACAAACCATTAATTCCCAAAGTCACCTAGCAAGTAGTAGTATAATTGGACATTTTTTCAGGACCGTGGACCTCAAATTCCGCATCGCGTTGATGCCATTGAGGCTGAAGAAGAGGAGAAGCGTCACTTAGTTACTGGTCTCGGAGACGAAGAGGAGTAACATGACGAGGCCGGAGATGAGCATGACAACGACGCCAGAGTGTGCGCTTGTAGAAGTCCTCGTTGACCTTGGGGTAGGCCTCGGTTCCCTTGAGATTCTACAGAAGCCACTCCATCTCTCTTTTCCTTCTCCTCTGCTGCCGCGGAGATCGCCCGTAGGCAGCAGTAGCTGGCGCCGAACCCAAATCCCCCTGATCTGAGAGCGGCCGGGGTGGCTGGGGCGCGCCCGTGTGTGCGGCAGTAGGCAGCAGCAGCTAGCGCCGAACCCCAATTCTCCTGATCCGAGAGTGGCCGGGGTCGCTGGAGCGAGCTCGTGTGATAGAGTTTGACCGGCGCGAGATTCTGGCAGCGAGGAATTCGTGATGGTTTCTCGAAGACTCGGTTTCTTTCGCGATAGAAGGAGACTCGGTGCGGTGTGATATCTCTATCTCAGCCTTTAGTCTATATCGGACGACCGGGAAGGTAAGAGGCAGACAAACCATCACCCCCAACTCCCTTTTTTATAGGAGTAGAGATATGTAACCGGTCTGTGACTTTAAGTCATCTGGATCAGTGTCAAAGCTTGCATCGACGTAGCTGTTTACGATGAGCTCTTTGTCACCTCCATAAACGAGGAACATATTCTTAGTCCTTTTCTGGTATTTCAGGATCTTCTTTACCGCTGTCCAGTGATTCACTCCTAGATTACTTTGGTACCTCCCTGCTAAACTGATAGCAAGGCACACATCAGGTCTGGTACACTGCATTGAATACATGATAGAACCTATGGCTAAAGCATAGGGAATGACTTTCATTTTCTCTCTATCTTCTGCAGTGGTCGGGCATTGAGTCTGACTCAACTTCACACCTTGTAACACAGGCAAGAACCCTTTCTTCGCTAGATCCATTTTGAACTTCTTCAAAACTTTATCAAGGTATATGTGCTTTGTGAAAGTCCAATTAAGCATCTTGATCTATCTCTATAGATCTTGATGCCTAGTATATAAGCAGCTTCACCGAGGTTTTTCATTGAAAAATTCTTATTCAAGTATCCTTTTATGCTATTCAGAAATTCAGTATCATTTCTGATCAACAATATGTCATCTACATATAATATCAGAAATGCTACAGAGCTCCCATTCACTCTCTTGTAAATACAGGCTTCTCCAAAAGTCTGTATAAAACCATATGCTTTGATCACACTATCAACGCGTATATTCCAACTCCGAGAGTCTTGCACCAGTCCATAAATGGATCGCTGGGGCTTGCACACTTTGTTAGCACCTTTTGGATCGAAAAAATCTTCTGGTTGCATCATATACAACTCTTATTTAAGATTTCAATTAAGGAATGCAGTTTTGACATCCATTTGCCAAATTTCATAATCATAAAATGCGGCAATTGCTAACATGACTCGGACAGACTTAAGCATCGCTACGGGTGAGAAGGTCACATCGTAGTCAACTCCTTGAACTTGTCGAAAACCTTTCTTAACAAGTCGAGCTTTGTGGACAGTAACATTACCGTCAACGTCAGTCTTCTTCTTGAAGATCCATTTATTTTCTATGGCTTGCCGATCATCGGGCAAGTCAACCAAAGTCCATACTTTGTTGTCATACATGGATCCCATTTCAGATTTCATGGCCTCAAGCCATTTCGCGGAATTTGGGCTCATTATTGCTTCCTCATAGTTCGTAGGTTCATCATGGTCAAGTAACATGACCTCCAGAACAGGATTACCGTACCACTCTGGTGCGGATCTTACTCTGGTTGACCTACGAGGTTCGGTAGTAACTTGATCAGAAGTTTCATGATCATCATCATTAGCTTCCTCACTTACTGGTGTAGGAATCATTGGAACTGATTTCTGTGATGAACTACTTTCCAATAAGGGAGCAGGTACAATTACCTCATCAATTTATACTTTCCTCCCACTCACTTCTTTTGAGAGAAACTAATTCTCTAGAAAGGATCCATTCTTAGCAATGAATATCTTGCCTTCGGATCGGTGATAGAAGGTGTACCTAACAGTCTTGTTTGGGTATCCTATGAAGACACATTTCTCCGATTTTGGTTCCAGCTTATCAGGTTGAAGCTTTTTCACATAAGCATCATAGCCCCAAACTTTAAGAAACGACAACTTGGTTTTCTTGCTAAATCACAGTTCATACGGTGTCGTTTCAACGGATTTAGATGGTGCCCTATTTAACGTGAATGTAGCCGCCTCTAAAGCATAACCCCAAAATGATAGCGGTAAATCAGTAAGAGAGATCATAGATCGCACCATATCTAATAAAGTACCATTACGACAGTCGAATACACCATTACGCTGTGGTGTTCCGGATGGCGTGAGTTGCGAAACTATTACGCATTGTTTCAAATGAAGACCAAACTTGTAACTCAAATATTCTCCTCCACGATCAGATTGTAGAAACTTTATTTTCTTTTTACGATGATTTTCCACTTCGCTCTGAAATTCTTTGAACTTTTCAAATGTTTCAGACTTATGTTTCATCAAGTAGATATACCCATATCAGCTCAAATCATCTGTGAAGGTCAGGACATAATGATACCCGCCGCGAGCATCAACACTCATCGGACCGCATACATCAGTATGTATTATTTCCAACAAGTCTATTGCTCGCTCCATTGTTCTGGACAACAGAGTCTTAGTCATCTTGCCCATGAGGCATGGTTCGCAAGCATCAAGTGATTCATAATCAAGTGATTCCGAAAGCCCATCAGCATGGAGTTTCTACATGCGCTTTACACCAATATGACCCAAACGGTAGTGCCACAAATAAGTTGCACTATCATTATTAAACTTATATCTTTTGGATTCAATACTATGAACATGTGTATTACTACTATCAAGATTTAGTAAAAATAGACCACTCATCAAGGGTGCATGACCATAAAATATATTATTCATATAAATAGAAGAACCATTATTCTCTGATTTAAATGAATAACCGTCTCACATCAAACAAGATCCAAATATAATGTTCATGCTTAACGCTGGCACCAAATAACAATTATTCAGCTCTAAAACTAATCCCGAAGGTAGATGTAGAGGTAGCGTGCCGACGGCAATCACATCGACTTTGGAACCATTTCCCACGCGCATCATCACCTCGTCCGGTGGTCCGGTGGTCCGGTGGTCTGGAACAATTTGGAACCATTGCCCTTTATGTCGCAAGGAGCAGGGAATACGCTAGTCAACGTTTCTACAAGTGCAGCTTGCGGTTGTTTATCAGGTCATCAAGCCCGTGGATCACGTTCCGCAGCGTCCGGATAACAAGCGCTCCTACTCGTTTGCTTGCAGCAACCAACATTATCTTTCAAATCATCCTTTTGTATGCTCAGTCTACTACACTAATATGTATAAAGATTTCAAATTAAACTCGAACACCAGTCCCGCTGCAAACTCTGGTCCTTCTTTCGTAATTGAACTATGCTTCTCCCAACATAAGTTTTGTCAATCCTAAACGTCTGCACGTCGATTTGATCATATCCAGCTAGGTTCAGCATTCTTGCAACGGATCTCTCATAAATTCCTTAGCAATCCTCTTGCTGCATCTTATGGTGTCACACTTGGCTAATCAAAAGGTATTAGTTGTCATCACAATCTTGTTACAAAACCACACCTTGGTGATTTACACTTATAAATTTGGGCATCAATGCTTTAGTCCCCTAAAACAAATTTGTCCCAGATTTGCTATATGAACATACAGGCTAAAAACGCTACAAAAACAAAACAAAAAACGACAATCCAGATATAATACCAAAATTGCTAACCTCGTCCTTAGCCAATCTTCGCTTAATCCGTAGCCCTTGTTTCGAGTTGCAAATATTAGCAACAGTACCAATATCAAATACCCAGGCGCTACTGCGAGCATTAGTAAGGTACACATCAATAACATGTATATCAAATATACCTTTCACTTTGCCATCCTTCTTTTCCGCCAAATACTTGGGGCATTTCCGCTTCCAGTGACCAGTCCCTTTGCAGTAGAAGCACTCAGTCTCAGGCTTAGGTCCAGACTTGGGCTTCTTCACTTAAGCAGCAACTTGTTTGCCGTTCTTCTTGAAGTTCCCCTTCTTCCCTTTTCCCTTTTTCTTGAAACTGGTGGTCTTATTGACCACCAACACATGATGCTCCTTCTTGATTTCTACCTCCGCAGCCTTTAGTATTATGAAGAGCTCAAGAATCGTCTTATCCATCCCTTGCATATTATAGTTCATCACGAAGCTCTTGTAGCTTGGTGGCAGTGATTGAAGAACTATATCAATGACACTATCAACTGGAAGATTAACTCCCAGCTGAGTCAAGTGATTGTGGTACACAGACATTCGGAGTATATGCTCATAGACAAAACTACTCTCCTCCATTTTGCAGCTATAGAACTTATTGGAGACTTCATATCGCTCAATCCGGGCATTTGCTTGAAATACTAACTTCAACTCCTGTAACATCTTATATGCTCCATGACATTCAAAACGTCGTTGAAGTCCCGGTTCTAAGACGTAAAGCAAGGCGCACTGAACTATCGAGAGTCAACAACTTTGCTCTTCCAGACTTTCATAACATCTGGCGTTGCTCCTGCAGCGGGTTTGTCACATAGCGGTGCTTCCAGGACGTAATTCTTCTTTGTAGCAATGAGGATCCTCAAGTTACGGACCCAGTCCGTGTAATTGCTACCATCATCTTTCAACTTAGCTTTCTCTAGGAACGCATTCAAATTCAACGGAACAACAGCACGAGCCATTTATCTACAACAACATAGACATGCAAAATACTATCAGGTACTAAGTTCATGATATATTACTGTTCAATTAATCATATTACTTAAGAACTCCCACTTAGAGAGACATCCCCCTAATGATCTAAGTGATCACGTGATCCATATCAACTAAACCATGTCTGATCATCACGTGAGATGGAGTAGTTTTCAATGGTAAACGTCACTATGTTGATCATATCTACTATATGATTCACGCTCGACCTTTCGGTCTTAGTGTTCCGAGGCCATATCTGCATATTCTAGGCTCATCAAGTTTAACCCGAGTATTCTGCGTTTGCAAAACTGGCTTGCACCCGTTGTATGTGAACGTAGAGCTTATCACACCTGATCATCACGTGGTGTCTCGGCACGACGAACTGTAGCAACGGTGCATACTCAGGGAGAACACTTATACCTTGATATTTAGTGAGAGATCATCTTATAATGCTACCATCGTACTAAGCAAAATAAGATGCATAAAGGATAAACATCACATGCAATCAATATAAGTGATATGATATGGCCATCATCATCTTGTGCCTTTGATCTCCATCTCGAAAGCACTGTCATGATCACCATCGTCACTGGCTTGACACCTTGATCTCCATCGAAGCATCGTTGTCGTCTTGCCAACTGTTGCTTCTACGACTATCGTTGCCGCTGAGTGATAAAGTGAAGCAATTACATGGCGATTGCATTTCATACAATAAAGCGACAACCATATGGCTCCTGCCAGTTGCCGATAACTGTGTTACAAAACATGATTGCTACCTCTTGAGCACTGCGTTGGTTTTTCCTTGAAGAGGAAAGGGTGATGCAGCAAAGTAGCATAAGTATTTCCCTCAGTTTTTGAGAACCAAGGTATCAATCCAGTAGGAGGCCACACTCAAGTCCATTGCACCTACACAAACAAATAAGAACCTTGCAACCAACGCGATAAAGGGGTTGTCAATCCCTTCACGGCCACCTGCAAAAGTGGGATCTAATAGAGATGATAAGATAATATTTTTGGTATTTTTATGATAAAGATTAAAAGTAAAGATTGCAAAATAAACGGCGCCATTAATAGCTTGTTGACGGGAGATTAATATGATGGAGAATAGACCCGGGGGCCATAGGTTTCACTAGTGGCTTCTCTCAAGATAGCATAAGTATTACGGTGGGTGAACAGATTACTGTCGAGCAATTGATAGAATTGAGCATAGTTATGAGAATATAGAGGTATGATCATGTATATAGGCATCATGTCCGTGACAAGTAGACCGCCTCTTGCCTGCATCTACTACTATTACTCCACACATCGACCGCTATCCAGCATGCATCTAGAGTATTAAGTTTATAAGAATGGAGTAACGCTTTAAGCAAGATGACATGATGTAGAGGGATAAACTCATGCAATATGATATAAACCCGATCCTTTTATCCTCGATGGCAACAATACAATACATGTCGTTTCCCCTATTGTCACTGGGATTGAGCACCGCAAGATTGAACCCAAAGCCAAGCACTTCTCCCATTGCAAGAAAGATCAATCTAGTATGCCAAACCAGAATGATAATTCGAAGAGACTTGCAAATATAACCAATCATATATAAAAGAATTCAGAGAAGATTCAAATATTGTTCATAGATAATCTTGATCATAAACCCACAATTCATCGTCTCTCGACAAACACACCACAAAAGAAGATTACATTGAATAGATCTCCAAGAGAATCAAGGAGAACTTTGTATTGAGATCCAAAGAGAGAGAAGAAGCCATCTAGCTAATAACTATGGACCCGTTGGTCTAAGGTAAACTACTTACACATCATCGGACAGGCTATGGTGTTGATGTAGAAGCCCTCCCTGATCAGTGCCCCCTCCGGCAGAGCACCAAAAAAGGCCCCAAGATGGGATCTCATGGGTACAGAGGGTTGCAGCGGTGGAATTAGGTTTTCGTGGTGCTCCTTGATGGTTTCGGGGTATGTAGGTATATAGGAGGAAGAAGTAGGTCGATGGAGCCACGAGGGGCCCACGAGGGTGGAGGGCGCGCCCAGGGGGGCAGGCGCGCCTCCCAGCCATGTGGCCTCCTCGTTGATTGCTTGACGTCCACTCCATGTCCTCTGGATCATGTTTGTTCCAAAAATCACTCTCCCGAAGGTTTCATTACGTTTGGACTCTGTTTGATATTCTTTTTCCGCGAAACACTAAAATAGGCAAAAAACAGCAATTTGGGCTGGACCTCCGGTTAATAGGTTAGACCCAAAAATAATATAATAGTGTATAATAAAGCCCATTGAACATCCAAAACAGATAATATAATAGCGTGGAACAATCAAAAATTATAGATATGTTGGAGACGTATCAATGATCATCTCATACAACAATTTATATAATCACGTCTTGACCATATCACATCACAACATGCCCTGCAAAAACAAGTTAAACGTCCTCTACTTTGTTGCTGTAAGTTTTACGTGGCTGCTACGGGCTTTGCAAGAGCTGTTCTTACCTACGCATCAAAACCACAATGATTTTTCAACAAGGACCGGGCGTAGTCACACTTGATTCAACTAAAGTGGAGAAATAGACACCCACTAGCCACCTATGTGCGAAGCACGTCGGTAGAACTAGTCTCGCGTAAGTGTACTCGTAATGTCGGTCTGAACGCTTCATCCAACAATACCGCCGAATCAAAGTTTGACATGCTGGTAAGCAGTATGACTATTATCGCCCGCAACTCTTTGCGTTCTACTCGTGCATATAACATCTACACATAGACCTGGCTCGGATGCCAGTGTTGGGGAACACAATATTTCAAAGAATTTCTTACGATCACACAACATATATCTAGGAGATGCATAGCAACGAGAGGGGAGAGTGTGTCTACATACCCTCATAGATCAAAAGCGGAAGCGTTTAGTAATGCAGTTGATGTAGTCGAACATCTTCGCGATCCAACCGATCCAAGTACCGAACGCACGGCACCTCTACGATTTGCACACGTTCAGCTGGGTGACGTCCTTCGTACTCTTGATCCAACTGAGGCCGAGGGAGAGTTTCGTCAGCACGATGGCATGATGACGGTGATGATGTAGTTGCCGACGCAGGGCTTCACCTAAGTACTACAACGATATGACCGAGGTGGAAATCTGTGGTAGGGGGCACCGCACACGGCTAAGACAACTGTCTACTTGTGTGTCTATGGGGTGGCCCCCTCCCCCGTATATAAAGGAGTGGAGGAGGGGAGGGCCGACCCTCATATGGCGCACCCAAGGGGGGGGGAGGGTCCTACTCCCAGGAGGAGTAGGTTTCCCCCCTGAGGGAGTCCTGGATTAAGGGGTCCTCGGGCATCCAGACTATGTAACATGGGCCGGGCTTAAGGGCTATGAAGATACAAGACATAAGACTTCTTCCCGTGTCCGGATGGGACTCTCCTTTGCGTGGATGGCAAGCTTGGTGTTCGGATATGTAGATTCCTTCCTTTGTAAACCGACTCTGTACAACCCTAGGCCCCTCCGGTGTCTATATAAACTGGAGGGTTTAGTCCATAGAGGCAATCACAATCATACAGGCTAGACTTCTAGGGTTTAGCCGTTACGATCTCGTGCTAGATCGACTCTTGTAATCCTCATATTCATCAAGATAAATCAAGCAGGAAGTAGGGTATTACCTCCATCAAGAGGGCCCGAACCTAGGTAAACATCGTGTCCCCCGTCTCCTGTTACCATCAACCCTAGACGCACAGTTCGGGACCCCCTACCCAAGATCCGCCGGTTTTGACACCGACATTGGTGCTTTCATTGAGAGTTCCGCTGTGACATCAAAGACAGGACTGAAGCCTCGCCTCGTTATCAAGGAAGGTATCACCTCCGGATGAGCCCTGGCCCTAGGCCAAACCCTTCAGCTGGGCGGCTTTACCATGACCGCCCATGCGGCCGTCAAGCCGATGATGACTACTCATATCATCGAAAATCCTCTCCGCATCGACTCCAAATACTCCAAATGGATGGATCCAGCGGAGCTATCGTCTTTAAACGAACTCCTGGATTGCAGTGCCGCCATGGGGGTCGCTACAGACTACGATCGGATTGGGCTTAAACCCGATCAGAGAGAAATCAAATCTCCGCCGATCACCCATCAGAATGCGGTCGTAGAGGAGCAAAACAACAAATCTTCCTCTATGTTGCAGACAAACTATGTTCGGATTTCAGAGCTTGAAGATCTGGATACCTATCTGCGGAACGACACTCCCAGTCCTCCGAACCTAGAGTCGTACGACGGGCCTGAAAAATCAGTTTGCATCCCAGAGCCCGAACTTTTAAGCTCAGAAGTTTTTCAAACTCCGGACCCCAAATTGGGCCAGGGTTCGGATTTAAAGCCACCCATCCAGCACAAGCAATACTCGCCAAGCAATTCTGACTCTCCGGATATATGCGACCTCATGTGCATACGACAACAGTCTCAGGAACAAGTCCATCACTTTTGGGCCAGGCTTGTCAAAAACAAGATTAAATATTGCCATGACGAGGACGCAATTTCAGTGCAATAATTGCACGGACCAAGGAATTCTCAACTCCATCAACCGCCATCGCGTAGTATGCTTCGCTGACTTGGCAGCCATAGTACAGAAGTACCGCGCAATGGAAAGCGCGTGGAAAACTCAGACAGTTCGCTTCGAACCCCCGGTTTCCACTCAACCCCTCAGGCGGGCGAAAAGTGTGCACCTTCATGCGGCACTCGGGCCCATATTGAAGAAAACTAAGCCCATTACAGGATGCGGAACCGTCCTGGAGGGATGGCTCGATAAGCCATGCAAAATACACACGACACCGGACACCGAACCAACCCACAACCTTAGAGCATGTTGGATACTCCGGCAAGTGGCCAAAAGCGGCGAGGATATCCTCCCAAAAACACCTCAGAGCAACGTCCCCCGGACGACGATGACCTCAGAGTATTGACGGTCTTCAAGACTTTCGCTTCAAACAATCGGGGCAAGAGGGTACTCCGTGACCTCACCGAAGTCTGCCAAGTCACAGCCATAAACCCCTGGAATGACACAACCATAAGATTCAATGCCAGTGATGAACCAAGATTCTGGTCTATCCGGATAAACTTTTGCTTCAAACAATCCAATTGTGGATCATTTTTGGCTCACTAAAGTGCTCATGGACGGTGGCAGTGGGCTAAACCTCATCTACGAGGACACACTCAATAAAATGGAAATAGACAGGAGCCGCATCAAGCAAAGTAATACGACCTTCCAAGGAATCATTCCCAGCCGTGAGGCGCGGTGCACAGGGAAAATCACACTTGCGTCGTATTCGGCACGCCGGAAAACTATCGGTTCGAAGAAATAACCTTACAAGTGGCCCCTTTCAACAGTGGATATCACGCCCTATTGGGGCGAGATGTGTTCAGACGCTTTCAAGCCATACCTCACTACGGGTATATGAAGCTCAAAATGCCCGGGCCCACCGGTATCATCACTCTCACCAGTGACCCGGACATAGCCCTCCGTGCAGAAAACAAAACCGCCTCCCTGGCCCTCGAGGCACTGTCTGAGGCCCTCGCGGCCAAAGAGTTAACCGCACTATGCTCCACGATGGACAGGGACGACGTAATACTTTATAAACGGCCCAAGTCCACCTCTTTCAAACCAGGAGACGAAATAGTCAAATTTCAGGTCCACCCAATGGACCCCAAGAAGGCAGCTTCCATCGGGGCACAGCTGGACCCAACGGTTGACGCGGCACTACGAGCATTCCTACGCGAAAACTGGGATATATTCGCCTGGCACCCTTCTGATATGCCAGGGATCCCACGCAGGTTGGCCGAACATAGCCTCAATATATTGAAGGGATATAAGCCGGTCAAGAAAACACTGCGGCGCTTTTCCGAACCCAAACGACAAGCTATTGGGGAGGAACTAGCCAAGTTAATCGAGGCCGGATTCATCAGAGAAATAAACCACCCGGACTGGCTAGCAGACCTGGTGATGGTGCCAAAGAAGGATAAATCATGGCGCCTATGCGTCGATTTCAAAGACCTCAACAAGGCCTGCCCTAAGGATCCCTTCCCACTGCCCCGCATCGATCAGATTATCGATGCTACCGCAGGACACGACTCACTGTGTTTCCTCGACGCTTACTCCGGATACCATAAGATCAAAATGAAGGAATCCGATAAAGCCGCAACGACATTCATTACCCCGTACGGGCCTTTCTTCTTCAACACTATGCCCTTCGGGCTTAAAAACGCCGGAGCCACCAACCAACGCATGATTCAAACATGCCTGTAGAAACAAATCGACAAGACTGTTGAAGCATATGTGGATGACGTAGTCATCAAGACTAGGCACGTCGAGTCACTAATAGATGACCCGCGTCACATTTGACAGCCTCCGTACATATGACATCAAGCTCAATCCGGAAAAATGTGTTTTCAGCGTTCCTACTGGAAAAATGCTGGGTTTCATCGTTTCCAATAGAGGAATTGAGGCAAACCCAGCCAAAATCCGAGCTTTGTCATAATTGGCTACACCAACTGACCTTAAGCAGGTCCAAAAGCTAGCCGGATGCGTGGCAGCTTTAAGCCGCTTTATCTCCAGATTAGGACAAAAGGCATTGCCACTTTATCGCCTTCTCCGAAGCACCGACCACTTTGAGTGGACGGATGCGGCAACAGCTGGACTGGAAGAAATAAAGGCTCTTTTAGCAAGCAACCCAATCCTGGCCGCGCCGACCATCGGCGAACCAATATTATTATACATCTCTGTAACACACGAGGTGGTGAGCGCGGTGCTCGTCGTTGAGCGAGAGGAGGACGGACACAAATTCCCACTCCAGAAACTGGTATACTACGTACCCACTGTCCTTACACCATGCAGATCCCGGTACCCTCATTACTAAAAGATAGCATATGCGGTCTTTATGGCATCCCGGAAGCTACGACACTACTTCCAAGAGTGCTCTATCACGATGGCTTCCGAAGTACCACTCAAAGACATAATAAACAACCGCGACGCTACGGGCCGGATTGCTAAGTGGGCTGTTGAGCTCCTGCCATTCGACATAACATAAAAACCACGCCGGGCCATTAAATCCCAAGTATTGGCCGACTTCGTCGCCGAATTGACAGAGGCCGAACTCCCTAAAGAGTACAACACATATTCCTACTGGGTCATATACTTCGATGGCTCTAAAATGCTAGCCGGTTTAGGAGCAGGCGTCGTTTTAACGTCCCCCACTAGAGACACAGTCCAGTACGTACTCCAAATATTATACAAAGACTCCAACAATGCAGCCGAATACGAGGCTTTATTGCGCGGGGACTGAAATCTCGCAATATCCCAAATAAATGGCGACTTCGACGCCAAAGAACCAAAGATGGCGGCCTATCACAACGCTGTACTCAAAATATCAGCTAGGTTCGAGGGACTCGAGTTTCATCATGTGTCTCTGGAAAGTAATCAAGCGGCGGATGTCCTTGCTCGCATGGGCGCCAAGCGTGACCCCATCCCGCCTAACATCTTTTTGGAAAGGCTCTTCAAGCCATCAATGGTGTGGCAAGGTGAGAGCAACAACACTAGTCCGGACCCGATTACACCCCCAGATTCCAAACACAATACCGATATCAACATGGACTCAGCCACCGAGATAACATCATCGTCCCATCTAATAATTGCAGTAATTGCCCCATGGACCGAGCCCTTTTTGGCCTACCTTAATAGGCGAGAGCTCCCTGAAGACCAGAATGAGGCTCGCTGCATTGTTCGACGCTCGAAAGTTTACAAGGTCCATGACGGAGAGCTCTACAAGAAAAGTGCTACCAGAGTACTTCAAAGGTGTATCTCCAAAAAAGAGGGACGACAGCTCCTAGCCAAAATCCATGTTGGTCTCGGTGGTCACCATGCCGCGGCTCGGGCCCTTGTAAGTAAGGCCTTCTGTACAGGCTTCTTTTGGCCGACGGCCCGAGAAGATGCACAGGACCTGGTCGAACATTGTGTCGGATGCCAGCTCTTTGCCAATCAAACCCATATGCCGCCTACTGCTCTACAAACAATCCCCATTACTTGGCCTTTTGCGATCTGGGGGATTGATATGGTCAGACCCCTTAAAGGAGGAAGCCATAAGAAAAAATATCTGCTAGTCATGGTATATAAATTCACCAAATGGCTAGAGGCCAAACTAGTGAAAACGGCCGAAGCCGGACTGGTGATAGACTTTATATCATGTGTTGTGCACCGTTATGGTGTTCCACACAGCATCATCACCGATAACGTCTCCAATTTGACAGCCGATGAAGTGAAATCCTGGTGTGCTAAATTGGGCATTAAGCTTGATTACACCTCGGTCTATCACACACAAACAAACAGTCAAGTCGAACGAGCTAATGGTCTTATTATGAGCGGCATTAAGCCTATACTAGTGCACTCGTTGAAGGAATCAGACAAGCACTGGGTTGAGGAGCTCGACTCCGTACTCTGGGGGCTGCGGACCACGCCCAATCGCACTACCGAATACACACCATTCTTCATGGTGTACGTCGCAGAGGCCATTTTGCCCTGTGACATCATTAATGACTCACCTCGAGTGCGCATGTATGAAGAGAGAGAAGCCGAGTTGGATCGGCAGGACAGTCTAGATGCCTTGGAGGAGGAGCGCGATGTTGCAAAAGCCCGTTCCACATTCTATCAACAACAGGCTCACAGATATCAAAGCAAAGAGGTGCGGGCCAAGACTTATAATGTTGGTGAACTCGTTCTACGCTTTCCAGAAAAGAAAAAGGACAAACTCAAGCCCAAATGGGAGGGTCCCTTCA
Source organism: Aegilops speltoides (assembly GCA_021437245.1). Taxonomy (NCBI): domain Eukaryota; kingdom Viridiplantae; phylum Streptophyta; class Magnoliopsida; order Poales; family Poaceae; genus Aegilops; species Aegilops speltoides. The sequence continues at coordinate 549,304,023 of CM038147.1, forward strand.
TCATAGATGAAGTTCTCACTGGAGGAGCATACCTCCTGCGTGATGCGTCGGACAATCGATTAGAGCCGAACCCGTGGAAGACCGCCAGACTCCGAAGATTCTACGCCTAGAGTCGGACTCTTTGTTCGTTTTCTTCTTCCTTTGTCTCCACTTTTTCATCTCTTTAACCTTTTTCTAGCTTTAAGCTCTTGAGCGGCTAAACCGCGCACCAATGACGCGTACACATCCTTAAATGTATACGCCCATGATACCTGGCTTCCTTTACAAAAGCTTATTATTATTATTACAATTTTCCGAGCATCAAGCTCCACACACATGTGTCCTTTCCTCATATGTACATTTTCTTCGCCATTATATGCATCGTCATGACTTAAGTTTTTGCCAAGCTGGGTTGCCTGGCTCCTGTGCTTATGCCCTATGTTCCCGTTTGTTTGGCTAGGGCATAAAGGGAGCACCTCTGCGATTGTTACAGCGGGGTCATCCGGACGTGTACCTCAGACTGGGTGAAGTTGAAAGCTAGTGTTCTTAAGGGAATATTCGATCGGCGGACTAAAGATGTTTTACACTCATTACACTTTGAACCCCCAGATGTTACGTATACTGCGATTTTTCGATCACAGTTCGGACATGCATACTAACGCATGTTCACCCAGAGAAAGGAACCCTTAACGGAACTATTCTCCCTGGAAGATGTTTCTTACAATCAAACATGTAATATAACATAGCTAGTTGGATAAAACTTGTCTGTTTAAGCAACTATGACCCCTACGCCTAGTTTCCACGCATACCCCAGTCTGTATTGCCGCTCTGGTATTCGGAAACACTCCGCACCTTCGGGTCCAGAGGTCGAAGCGAAAAGGCCTGCCATGACAATTGTTTTACAATCCGGCTAGGGACAAATTTATCAATTGAAGTACATAGTCAATTCGACTAAAAAACTTCTTCCTCTATGCCATATAACAGGCTGTCTAGTTTACAACCCTGTTGGGAAAATTTGGTAGCTATCTTTACTTGGTCATATACTAGACTAACTGGAATTTCTTTTCCACTGACCCTAAGGTCCGACCCGGGCCATATGATTCGGATCAAGCTTGGTGTACCGTGTTTTTACCATGGCCCAGGCCTCTCACACACCTTCTCGGCAGGCCGATATCTTCCATAATCAGAAGCGCTGCTGAGCTCTTTGGAATAGCTTCGCAAGCTCCTCCATACTTCCTGGAGGAGAGGCGTATGGCCACAAGGCCTTGGCAACGCTTCAATTGCTTGCCGGGCCTGCTCGTGCAGTTGGGATAGCTCTTGCAGCAGGTCTCCTTGAGAGCCGAACATTTCCTCTTAGGGGTGGCCAGTTAGCATACCTGCAGACATAAATCTGTTAGATCGTTTCTTTGCTGAATTACATGAAGGCAAATTTCAAAAGCATACTGAATATACCGCCTCGTAGCCTCTTATTTTCCTTTACAGCGTCAGCTAGCTGGGCTCGCAAATCTTTTAGATCTTCGCCCAGCAGGGTGTTGGAATCCTGCAGCTTGTTTTTATCATCCCTGACCCGTGTTAGCACACGTTCTCCCGCAGCCAGTTGCCTTTTGGCATCTTGTTCACCCGCCTGCACGACTTTCAGTTCCTCTTTCAGTGGATCTCATGATCCTGCCATGGGAAATACAACAGTATTAATATTACTAGTGAGGGAGTCCTGGACTAGGGGGTGTCCGGACAGCCGGACTATCAATATCTGCCGGACTTGGCGTGGAAGGCAAGCTTGGCAATACGAATATGTAGATCTCCTACCATTGTAACCGACTCTGTGTAACCCTAGCCTCCTCCGGTGTCTATATAAACCGGAGGGTTTAGTCCGTAGGACAACATACATTACAACAATCATACCATAGGCTAGCTTCTAGGGTTTAGCCTCCTTGATCTCGTGGTAGATCCACTCTTGTACTACCCATATCATCAATATTAATCAAGCGGGGCGTGGGTTTTACCTCCATCGAGAGGGCCCGAACACAGGTAAAAACATCGTGTCCCTCGTCTCTTGTTACCATCCGCCTAGACGCACAGTTCGGGACCCCTACCGAGATCCGCCGGTTTGACACCGACATTGGTGCTTTCATTGAGAGTTCCTCGTGTCGTCACCGATAGGCTTGATGGCATCTTCAACCAACAACGCTGTCGAGTGAGACTTTTCTCCCGGACAGACCTTCAGATTCGGCGGCTTCGCCTGCGGGCCAATTCACTTGGCCATCCGGAGCAGATCGAAGCTACGCCCCGCCGTCGGTCGATTTGAAGCTTAAACTTCACGGCCGATGTCCGCGGAGACTTGATCTTGACGGACTCGAGCCACGGCCAGCGCCCAAGACTTTGTGGCGATGGGCATGATCTAGCTCTACCGCGAACAAAGCCTTGGTGGCGCCTGCGGATCTGCTTCGCCATTAGCCCGGAGCCGATCGCCCGGATCGAGGCGGTGGATAGACGCCGCACAGGGGCTTCAACATCCACGACGATGGAGCCGAACACCAACCTTGTCCCCCGCGAAATTCGTGATTCCGAGGCGCCGGACTCCTTGCCGGGCTCCGAACCTCCCGCGCCCCTACCAATCGATCCGGATTGGGCGCCGCTTATGGAATTCACCACCGCGGACATCTTCCAATGCTCGCCTTTCGGCGATATCTTGAATTCACTAAAGCATCTCTCGTTATCAGGAGAGTCCTGGCTGGATTATGGCCAGGATGGTTGGGATACGAACGACGAAGAAATTCAGAGCCCACCCACCACCCACTTTGTAGCCACTGTCGACGATCTAACCGACATGCTAGACTACGACTCCGAAGACATTGACGCTATGGACGACGATGTCGGAGACGAACAGGAACCAGCGCCTACAGGGCACTAGAAGACCACCTCGTCATACGACATATATATGGTGGACACCCCAAAAGACGGGGATGGCGAAGAAGCAGCGGGGGCAGACTCTTTAAAGAAGCAGCCCAAATGCCGGCGTCAGTGGCGCCGCTCTAAATCCCGCCACAGCAAGAATGGAGATTCCGGCATAGGAGATAATAACACTCCAGAGAGCACCGAAGACAATCCCCTCCAGCAAGACTCAGCGCAGGAGGATGCAGAAGCAAGCCCACATGAGGGGGCGGCAGACGAAGAGGTTGAGGATCATAACTATATGCCTCCCTCCGAATCTGAAGCAAGCCTCAACGATGACGAATTAAATGCACCCGAGGATCCCGTCGAACAAGAGCGCTTCAAGCGCAGGGCTTATCGCCACAACAAACAGCCTAAAGAAAAAGCAGCGAGAGCTTCAAGCTGATCAGACCTCTGGCTGATCGATGGACCGAGGTCCTCGCGTCAAGAGTATAAACTCAAACGTCCCTCCAAAAGTTACCCAAGACGCAAGCTACTCCCCCGATTAGAGGAGGAAGCATACGTACCTCCATCACCAGCGCACGATATGGCTGACCGACCACCCCGTGGTCGTGACAGAGAGGCATCCAGGCCCCCAGCCAAGACCATACCCCGCACCGCTCCAAAAGTACGAAGCCAAGAGGGAACGCGCCGGACTTGCAAGACATATTGGAGGACAAAGCAAGGCAATCCAGATCCATCTATGGATCACGTGGGCGCCCTACGACCCACGACGAATACCGTCGTGCGGATACAATAACCCGGCCGGCCAAACACAGCGAGCATAGCTCTCTCGAGCTGCGTCGCGATATCGCTCAATACAGGGGCGCCGCACACCCGCTATGCTTCACTGACGAAGTAATGGATCATCAGATCCCCGAAGGGTTTAAACCCGTAAACATCGAATCTTATGATGGCACAACAGACCCCACGGTTTGGATCGAAGACTATCTTCTCCACATCCATATGGCCCGCGGCGACGATCTCCACGCCATCAAATACCTCCCACTCAAGCTTAAAGGACCAGCTCGGCATTGGCTTAAGGGCTTGCCCGCAGAGTCAATTGGGTGTTGGGAAGACCTGGAGGCCGCATTCCTTGATAACTTCCAAGGAACATATGTGCGACCACCAGACGCCGACGACCTAAGCCACATTATTCAGCAGCCAGATGAATCGGCCAGACAATTCTGGACACGGTTCTTGACGAAGAAAAATCAAATCGTCGATTGTCCGGATGCAGAGGCCCTTGCGGCCTTCAAACATAACATCTGGGACGAATGGCTAGCCCGGCACCTAGGGCAGGAAAAGCCGAAATCCATGGCAGCCCTCACATCGTTAATGACCCGCTTTTGCGCGGGAGAGGACAGCTGGCTAGCCCGCAGCAACAATCTCCGTAAAAACTTGGCAGTCCGGATACCAAGGACAACAACGGCAGGTTACGTCAAAATAAAAGCAAGCGCCGCATTAACGGCGACGATAAGGAGGATACGGCCGTCAATGCCGGATTCCGAGGCTCTAAACCCGGTCAGCGGAAGAAGCCATTCAAAAGAACCACTCCGGGTCCGTCCAACCTAGACTGAATACTCGACCACTTATGCCAGATACACGGCACCCCTGAAAAGCCAGCTAACCACACCAATAGAGATTGCTGGGTATTCAAGCAGGCCGGCAAGTTAATTGCTGAAAACAATGACAAGGGGGTAAATAGCGACGACGAGGAAGAGACCCGACCGCCGAACAACAAAGGACAGAAGGGTTTTCCCCCGCAAGTGCGGACGGTGGATATGATATACGCGACCCACATACCCAAGAGGGAGAGGAAACGCGCACTACGGGACGTCTATGCGATGGAGCCAGTCGCCCCAAAGTTCAACCCATGGTCCTCTTGTCCGATCACTTTCGATCGAAGAGACCATCCGACCAGCATACGCCATGGCAGATTTGCCGCATTGGTTTTAGACCCAATCGTCGATGGGTTCCACCTCACGAGAGTCCTGATGGACGGCGGTAGCAGCCTGAACCTGCTTTATCAGGATACAGTGCGCAAAATGGGCATAGATCCATCAAGGATTAAACCTACAAAGATAACCTTTAAAGGTGTCATACCAGGAGTGGAAGCCAACTGTACAGGCTCAGTCACACTGGAAGTGGTCTTCGGATCCCCGGATAATTTCCGGAGCGAAGAGTTAATCTTCGTCATAGTCCCGTTTTGCAGCGGCTATCATGCCCTGCTCGGACGAACCACGTTCGCAAAATTCAACGCGGTGCCGCATTATGCATACCTAAAGCTCAAGATGCCAGGCCCTCGTGGAGTCATCACGGTCAATGGGAATACGGAACGCTCCCTCGAGCGGAGGAACATACAATGCTCGCGGCGGAAATACTGAGCAGCCTTCTAAGGCAATTCTCTAGTCCGCCGTTAAGCGGACGGATACAGCAAAGCGCGCCCGGAGCAATGCCAACCAAGACCACCTGGCGCGATCAGAGCACGCGTAGCAATGCGGCCCCAACCCTCGACCGCGCATGATCGCAAGAATAACACTCCGCGTACATCATTACGCCTTGGAGATACCATGGGCACGAGGGAGGGGCACGATCGCAATGCACCTAGAAATGCGGTTCGACCACACCGGGGGCTCGCAAGTGTGCCCCCCTTTTTTTTATTTTTCTTCTTTTATGTACGCAGGACTGTGTTAACCAAAAGCCCTGTCCGGCGGCGAACCTGCCAAACTCACGATGCAACAGTCAGGGACTAAAGAAGGCCGCGACGAACATCCAAGTGGTCTCAATTACGAGCATTAAATTCGATTATATACACCAAGTCTGCAGCTCATCCCTGGAGGGGGACATGTTTATTTAGTCCAAATCCCTTGCTTACCGCACTATTTGTATCAGTCCGCTCTACTAGCAGACTTTCTTTCATAAATAATGCAGCACCTTTTTATTGCAATGGCATTATCTTTTATATATATGTTCATTACATGACATCTTGCACCCGTATATTTTGGTAAAGCTGAATACGCCAGGGGCTTCTGTTCCCCAAATTATGGTGTGACTAAGTCCGAACACTTTCACAAGTGCGGCAGCCCGAACTTATAGCATTATATGAATCGGCTCCGAATCATGTCTTGGGTCAATAGTTAGGTTTGCCCGGCTCCCATGTTTTGGTGCCTTACGTTCCGTTCCGTCGGCTAAGGTAGCACTGGGAGAACCACTACGATTGCGCCCCGGTTGAGCCGGGCGAGCCCCTTTGAGGGAGTCCTAGACTAGGGGGTGTCCGGACAGCCGGACTATTAATATCCGCCGGACTCCCAGACTACGAAGATAGAAGATTGAAGACTCCGGCTCGTGTCCGGAAGGTACTTTACTTGGCGTGGAAGGCAAGCTTGGCAATACGGATATGTAGATCTGCTACCATTGTAACCGACTCTGTGTAACCCTAGCCCCTCCGGTGTCTATATAAACCGGAGGGCTGTAGTCCGTAGGACACAACATTACATCTCAACAATCATACCATAGGCTAGCTTCTAGGGTTTAGCCTCATTGATCTCGTGGTAGATCTACTCTTGTACTACCCATATCATCAATATTAATCAAGCAGGACGTAGGGTATTACCTCCATCGAGAGGGCCTGAACCTGGGTAAAAACATTGTGTCCCTCGTCTCCTGTTACCATCCGCCTAGACGCACAGTTCGGGACCCCCTACCCGAGATCCGCCGGTTTTGACACCGACATTGGTGCTTTCATTGAGAGTTCCTCTGTGTCGTCACCAATAGGCTCGATGGCATCTTCAACCTTTGACGCTGTCCAGGGCGAGACTTTCCTCCCCGGACAGATCTTCATATTCGGCGGCTTTGCACTGCGGGCCAACCCTCTTGGCCATCTGGAGCAGATCGAAAGCTATGCCCCTGGCCGTCAGGTCAGATTCGGAAGCCTAAACTTCACGGCCGACGACCGCGGAGACTAGATCTTCGACGGACTCGAGCCACAGCCAAGCGCGCCGCACTGTGACGATGGGCATGATCTAGCTCTGCCGCCGCACAATGCTTTGGTAGCAGCACTTGAATCCGCCCCGGCTACTTGCCAGGAGCTGATTGCCCATGACGAGGGTCGGTGGATAGATGCCGCCCCGGGGGCTTCAACATCTACGGCGATGGAGCCGAATACCAATCTTGTCCCCCGCGAAATTAGTGATCCCGAGGCGCCGGACTCCTTGCCGGACTCCGAGCCTCCCGCGCCCCTGCCAATTAAACCAGATTGGGCGCCGGTTATGGAATTCACCGCCGCGGACATCTTTCAAGACTCACCTTTTGGTGATATCTTGAATTCTCTGAAGCATCTCTCGCTATCGGAGAATCTGGCGGACTATGGCGGGGCGGTTGGAGTTCGACGACGAAGAAATTGAGCCCACCCACCACCCACTTTGTAGCCACTGTCGAGGATCTAACCGACATGCTAGACTACGACTCCGATGACATCGACGCTATGGACGATGATGCCAGAGACGATCAGGACCCAGCGCCCACGGGACACTGGAAGGCCACCTCGTCATACGACGTCTGCATGGTGGATACCCCAAAAGAAGGGGATGGCGAGAAAGCAGCGGAGGAAGATTCTCTAAAGAAGCAACCTAAGCGCCGACGGCGCGCTCTAAATCCGCCACAACAAGAATGGAGAATCCGCACGGAGATAATAACACTCCGGAGAGTCCCAAGACAAACCCTCCAAAGAAGACTCAGCGAAGGAGGATGTAGAAGCAAGCCCTCACGAAAGGGCGGCAGAAGAAAAGGTTGAGGATCACAACTATGTACCTCCCTCCGAGGACGACGAACTCGAAGAGCCCGTCGAACAAGATCTTTGCAAACGCAGGCTCATCGCTACAGCAAGAAGCCTGAAGGAGGAAAAGCGGAAGCTCAACACAGCAGAAGACGCGCTCCGGATAAGATGGAGCAAAGTGCTCAAAACCGCAGACAAACAAGGCAACAACCACCAACCGAAGAGCTACCCGAAATGCAAGCTGCTCCCAGAATTCGACGAAGAGGCCATAAAGCCCCCACCGTCCAATGGCCCAGCCAGGTCCATCTATGAACCCAAAAGGAAAGCCCCAATAAGCAAAGGAACACGTCAAGTGTCCGACGACAGCGGCACATATAAGTACAGGGGCGCCGCACACCCACTATGCTTCACAGACGAAGTGCTTTGGAACATGAATTCCAGCAGGTTTAAACCCATTAACATAGAAGCCTACGATGGAACAACAGACCACAGTCTGGATAGAAGACTATATATTACATATACATATGGCGGAGGAGACGATCTCCACGCCATAAAATATCTACCCCTCAAACTCAAAGGGCCAGCTCGCCATTGGCTTAAAAGCCTCCCAGAAAACACTGTTGGAAGTTGGGAAGTGCTCGAGGAAGCGTTTAGAGCAAACTTTCAAGGGACTTATGTCCGGCCTCCGGATGCAGACGACCTAAGTCACATAACTCAACAGCCCGGAGAGTCAGCGCGGAAATTCTGGAACAGGTTCCTCACCAAAAAGAACCAAATAGTCGATTGTCCGGACGCCGAAGCCTTAGCAGCTTTCAAGCACAATGTCCGAGACGAATGGCTCGCCAGACACCTCGGTCAAGAGAAACCGAGGACAATGACCGCATTAACAAGCCTCATGACCCGCTTTTGCGCGAGAGGACAGCTGGTTGGCAAGAAGCACAGCACCAGCGACCCAAGTACATCCGAGATAAGAGATGGAAACGGAAAATCACGGCGCAGAAAAGATCAGCGCCGGAATAAAGAGAAAAGCCCAAAGAGCACGGCAGTCAACGCCGGATTTAAAAGCTCACGGCCGAATAATAAAACTCAACCCATCAAGGACGACAGCGACGAACTGTCTAACCTACACAAAATCTTGGGTCAGATCAGTCAAATCCACAGTACCCCCGGAAGGCCTGCAAATCACACCCACAGGGATTGTTGGGTTTTCAAACAGTCCGGCCGACTAAACGCCGAACGCAAGGGGCTCGACGCATCAAGCGAAGAAGATAAACCCCGCCAGCAGGGCACCGGAAAACAAAAGACCTTCCCACAAGGGGTCAAAGCAGTAAACTCACTTCATTTGAGGACACGGAAACACAGTGCGGCACTTTCTACAAAGGGCTTCGCACGGTCCGGCCCCGCAAACCGTAGAGATTGGATATCAAAACCAATCACTTTCGACCACCGGGATTATTCCAAAAGTGTTGAACATGGGGACGGACTCCGATATTGAATCGATAATAGACGGACTACAATTCACAAACGTCCTAATGGACGGAGGCAGTGACTTAAACCTGCTATATTCAAATACAATCCGTCGGATGGGGATAGACCCTACCAAATTTCGACACAGCCGCACTTCCTTCAAAGGAGTTACGCCCGGCCCTTACGCCAAGTGCACAGGCTCGATATTACTCGAAGTCGTGTTTGGATCACCAAACAATTTCCGACGAGAAAAGTTAATTTTCCATATCGTCCCATTTAAAAGTGAACATCAAGCACTATTAGGACGAAAGGCTTTTGTCCGCTTCAGTGCCATACCGCATTACGCATCTCTTACAGTTAAGATGCCCGGTCCACATGGCACTATTTCAGTGCGAGGGTCACTTAAAGCCCCCAGACTCGGATAGACGAATCCGGACTCAGTAGGCTAGGGGCTCCCTAGCCGCATACCCTTTCACAAGGGGCTGCGCGCACAATTAACATCGGTTTCATATAAACCTACCCTTAATTATTTACGCTTATTCTTTTGCATTATTTTCGCACGAACTGTTTTGAAATGTTCCTCTCTTTTCTACAGATGAGCAACGTGCGTACCCGTCCAGGATAACGGCACAATGGAGACACAGGCGCAGACGTGCAGTAGGGACCCGTCGCAAGGATTCTTTTCAGATTAAGACCCTACGTGGACCTTTTTATTACTGTCTCTTGTTGCTATATCAGCCTCGGCTTCTTCCTATAGCCGAGGCGGAGCCTGACGATTTGGCATTGGCCGCGTCAGAAGACAATGCCCGAACCTGGACACAAGGGGCTTAGGGTATAATTCTGCCTGTTATCATAAAGTCCGAACACCTCAGGGAGTGTTCGGCGTCTCAAGTTGGGCACTATATGCATCAGCTCAATCATGTCTTTGGTCAAATGTTGGGTTTGCCCGGCTCCTCGTGTTTTGCTGCCTTACGTTCAGATCATCCGCTAACGCGGCACCGGAGAACTATCTGCGATTGTGCCCCGATTCGGCTGGGTGAGCACCTCGATGAAAGCCGCCGATCATCATGATATAGCGAGAGTCCGGTCACCACTTGATTGACTACGGAATGTTTAGAATTCCGCTTTGACGAAGGGCGCTTCGGTCAGGCACATACGCACTCGAATCCGGAGATGTGCGGTGCCATTAGGGGCTATGTCGTAGCCCCACCTCGAGCTCCATTGGCTAAGTGAAAGAGATAAAGCATTATAGTCCGGATTGCCTCGTTAGCTCGCTACCACCTCCTTATAACAGACCGAGACGTCGGATTAAAGTGTGAAAAAGCGCTATTTTGCGAACACCCCAGCACCTTGTGCATGGGGGCTGAAGCCGAAGACTGCATCTTTCAGGTTATACACAAGTATACTTAAAACGGCCGCAAGGAGAAGTACTATTACTTGGAAGCACAAGTATAAAAAGCATTCATACTATAATCATTCATAAACAAGTTAATGCGTTCAATCGAACATTACATTCTTGAGCATCTGCGACTCTATTATCTGGCGCCACGCATAACTTCCCGAAATAATGTTCGGCAGAAGCGGTTCCCATCCGAACCACGGGCAGCAATAGCGGTGGCATCCATCTCCGGACATCGCGCCTTTACGGGGCGAGCCATCCGCGCGCCCTCTATGCAGGCCGACCGCTTCATCTCCTTGATATGCGGCACCGCCCCAAGGAACTGCTGCGATGGCCAAAATAGCTCGTTGCCTTGGACCTCTCTCGCCACACATGGGCCACGATGTCGATCATAGCCAGCCGGACAGTCTATTCAGTTCGGCCCATTCGCCAACCTGTCCGACAATGAAGAGGGCGATCCGGACTGTGGAATTGAGTCAATATAACTCTTCCACCTCGTGATCCCCGGCTCCGGAAGTGCTTAACGGCGTCGGCCGCACTCGCAGCCAAGTCCATGTAGAGATCCTCCGAACTCCACCTTTTCAAATTGGGCATACGGCATCCATAAACCGGCGACGATGAGAAACGGCCTGCCACCGTGATTTCTCGGCTTGGCGCAGCTCCTCCTTCATAGCCCGCATTGCGAGCGGGCATCTTGGTCTCGGCGGTGGCCTTCCTCGGTCTTCCCGCTCAATAGGCGCTCCTTTTCAAGAGCCTCGCTTCGGTCGGTAGCATCCTTTAATTTTTAGCCAATTCGGCCACTTCCGCCTGCTTAGGCAATGCGCAGCCTTTTCGCCTTCAACTCCTCGGCGCCCTCGCGGCAGCGAATCACTCCTTCGGCTTGCTCCTTGGCTTGTGCAAGCTCGGCCAAGTCTCTCCACAGCAGCAAAGACTATCTCAGTATAAACAGCATATAACTTATCAGAGGAGGGCTTTAACCCACTCAATAAAACGGCTATGGGGAATTTATTTACCTTGCGACTTCGCCAAGTCGCTGATTGACAAGTGCCATGTCAAGATTCGCCATGTCCGATTGCCGACTTAGTTCGCAAACTGATCGATCCGGCTGGCCCCGAACTATCCGCCACCGCATCGAACGGCGATATTTATTACCGAGATGTCTAGATTTTCGATCCTCGACGCGCTGTCGCCTTCGACAACCTACCGAGTCTCGAGGGCTACTATCCATCTGAGCGCATCTTTATATGCACAACTGTTAAAAAGCAAAGGTGCGCTATTTTCGCATACCTCAAAACCCGCCAAACAAGCTCATGGCAGCATCACGCAATCCGCTTTGGCGGACGAAATCCTTCCAATCACCATATGCATTAACGCACGGTGATCTTCAAATGGACGCCTCTCAAGCAAACTCTTGATTCTCCGGCGGGCTCGTGGGTGTTGAACTCTTGACCCCTCCGGACTCGGGGCGCCCTCCGGGGCGACACTTGGGCTCGCCCGCTTCATCTGGCGGCGCGTCGGACGGAGGCGTATCGCTCTCCATCATCTCGAAGAAGATCCCCGAGGACGAACTCATCTCGAGGCGGCTGCAGATCCGAACTGCGATATAAATATTTCGATTACCTCTGAAGCATAAAGCGAAGGTACTTTCTTATTTAACTTCTTCTTTCATACTCACGGCTCGTTGGAGGCTGGTCCTTGGCGATGGCGTGCGTCCGGATTCTCTCCGGACGCGGACCTCCCGTGAGGATTTCTTCCCACGCTTGGGGGCTTTGACCTCCGGATCTTGAGGCGGCCCTCTTTTCCCTCCGAGGGAGGGATCCTTGGTCCTCTCCTCTTGATCGCCTCTTTGAGCAAGTATTAGCTCCTTTATCTCCCCATCGCCCCTTCGTGGGTGCGGCCTCCAACATTCGACCAGCCACGGGCTCCAGTCACGGTCTCGGGGGGGCGGACACCTTATCAGCCTTGATCGCGCCACCCATTCCTGTAAAGAATGAAAAGGGTTAGGAGATGATCTTTTGAAAGGCATACAAGCAGGATGTCCGGGCTCTGAGCTATTTACCTGAGTATCCGGACGATCGAGGCTTAGTCCCGCATCCTCGGCCGAATCCGGACACGCCACTTGCGGTCCGAAGAACAGCTCGTGCATCTCCAGGGGTGTCGTACCCATGAAATGCTGGAGGATACGAGGTCCCTCCGGATTGAACTCCCATAAACGGAGAGGACGACGTTTGCAGGGTAAGAGGTGCCTGGTTAGCATGACCTGCATCACCTTGACCAGATCGATCTCCCTTGTTTGGAGGTCCCGAATCCGGCCCTGCAGTGCGGGCATGTCCTTGGACGGCCCCCAGTTGAGCCCTTGGTTGACCCACTACGATGGGCTTGTGGAGGTCCCGGGCGGAAGGAGGGCGGCGGCTTTTGCTTGCTGCCCCTTGGAGCGGTGATGTAGAACCACTCCTGCTGCCACAATCCCTGTTCCTCTTGGAAGGAACCTTCGAGCCACGGGGCATCGACCATCTTGCTTATGGTCGCCCCGCCACACTCCGCTCGACGCCCCCCGATCATCTTCGGCTCCACCTTGAATGTTTTCAGCCACAGGCCAAAGTGGGGGATGACGCGGAGGAAGGCTTCGCAGACAATAATGAATGCGGAGATATGGAGGATGGACTCCGGAGCCAAGTCGTGGAAGTCCAGCCCGTAGAAGAACAGAAGCCCCCTCACGAAAGGATCCGTCGGGCAACCTAATCCCCAACGGAGGTGGGATGCGAAAACGACACATTCGCCGGGCTCGGGGGCTGGCACGGCCTGCCCAGGGGCAGGCAACCTGTCTTGACTTCGTGGGCTGTGCTTGGCCTCACGCAACTTCAATATGTCCTCCTCCGTGACGGAGGAAGGCACCCACCGGCCCTGGAGGTCGGAGCCGGACATTGCTGTGGATCCGAAGCGCTCGAGTCTGAAGCTCTTGGTGTTGGAACTGGGAGCAGAGGAAAGATTCAATGCGAGGTTAAGAGACAAGGACAGGCCTTGGTCCTCTTATAAAGGGGAAATAATACCAAGGGCCGTCTCCGTGACTGTTTGAGATTCCCCTTCGATAGAGGAGGCGTGGCGACGGGAACGGTTGGGTTACCCACGCACGTATTGATGAGGATCCCGGAATAAAAGGGAACACGATCTCTGCTTTGATAGGACGTGCCAAGGAAACCGCTTCGCTAAACATGCCAAAGTGGTACAGTAATTTAAACAGGGGCTTGGTGCCGGTGTGATGGCATGCCGCATAATACGTCAGCAGATTGGATCGGTGTATATGTTTTATTCTCTCTATGTTGGAATGTGGAAGTTATTTTGCAGAGCCGGACACTATCCTGGTGTTCATTATCTTCTCCGGGTTATTCAAGGGAGGAACCCGCCTTGCAATGCCGAACATTATGCACGCCGGACTTATCGTCATTGAAGACTGGTTCAGGGCTACCGAGGAGTCTGGACTAGGGGTGTCCGGACAGCCGGACTATCAATATCCGCCGGACTCCCGCACTACGAAGATAGAAGATTGAAGACTCGGATCGTGTCCGGAAGGTACTTTACTTGGCGTGGAAGGCAAGCTTGGCAATACGGATATGTAGATCTCCTACCATTGTAACCGACTCTGTAACCCTAGCCCTCCGGTGTCTATATAAACCGGAGGGCTGTAGTCCGTGGACACAACATTACATCTCAACAATCATACCATAGGCTAGCTTCTAGGGTTTAGCCTCATTGATCTCGTGGTAGATCTACTCTTGTACTACCCATATCATCAATATTAATGAAGCAGGACGTAGGGTATTACCTCCATCGAGAGGGCCTGAACCTGGGTAAAAACATTGTGTCCCTCGTCTCCTGTTACCATCCGCCTAGACGCACAGTTCGGGACCCCCTACCCGAGATCCGCCGGTTTTGACACCGACACCCTCAGTGGAGAAAGCTAAAACTGACTGGCATGATAAGGCGAGAGACTGTCGCTGTTCGAGAGGTTTTTTTGGGTCCTTAAAGACTCACGCCGCTTCGAGCAAAGTTGCGGACAATGTCCGAAGAAGGCGTGTATAGCGCCCCGGATTCGGTCTTCCGAATACCAGGGGCTTCGCCGAAATTTAAAATTATAGAATTCTATGGCTAAGTGAGAGTGTTCAAGCATTATAAGTCCGGTTGCCTTGTTCGTTGTGTTGAGCGCCTCCCTCGATGGACCCAACAATGGGAACAAGAGTTCTCATGTTTATCCCGAACACCCCAAAGACTCATGGGCTTGGGGGCTGAAGCCAACGACTTGCCATCTCTCAGATTTTATAAATGGCCGCGCAGAAGGTAATATTTTCAATTAAACAAGCGTTGCTCATGGTGCATATGAACGAAGTTTTCAGCGCACAGGATAAATACATAGCGAGTTCACTCAAAGATTACATTTCGAGAGCACTCATCTGCAATATCGCAGCTCCCTTCAGACAATTTTATAATACTTCTCCGGCGACGATACTCCTGCCGGTGGCGGTGGATCCGTGAGAAGCTCCGCATCCAACTTGCCCCAGCAGCACCTTTGTGCGGGCAAGGGCCCGACGAGCGCCTTCAATACAAAGCGGAGCGCTTGATGACCTCCACCCGTGGGCATGCATCCACCAGCCGCCGACGAGGCCAAAGTAGCTCCAGGCATGTCTGTCCAGCCACACCGGACTATGAGGCCCTTCATGGCCTCCTCAGCTACCTTGTGGAGTTCGACCAGCTGCTTCAGCTGGTCGCTTGGGGGCACCGGATGGCCGGCCTCAGCGTACTGAGACCAGAAGACCTTCTCCGTCGAGCTCCCCTCCTCGCCACGATAGAATGCGGCGGCATCAGACGCACTACGCGGCAGATCTGCAAACGCCCCTGGAGAGCTCCGAATGCGGGTAAGTGTCAGGTAGTTCACATTAACATGCCTGCTTTGCATGAAAAATGCCTTACCCGCCGCTATCTTCTTTATATCTTCAACCTCCTGAAGGGCCTTATGGGCCTCGGCCTTGGCGGACTTGGCACTTTCGAGAGCCGAGGCAAGCTCGGACTCTCGAGTCTTGGAGTCACGCTCCAAACTCTCATGCTTTTCCATGAGAGCCTGGAGCTCTTGCCGAACTTCCGCCACCCGTGCCTCTTGTTTTTCTCGCTCGGCCCGTTCCGCGGCCGCACTGCGTTCGGCCACGGACACAGCCTCCTTCAGGGCTGCCACCTCGTTAGTGGCCCCTGCAATACCCGCATTATCCTTGTTAATTTTATTGCAACCGAAATCCTTTTCTGTAAGGTACTAATTCAAAGTGGTATTACTCACCTTCTTTTTCCTCGAGCTGCCTCTTGGCATGGCCGAGCTCTTGCTCAGACCACTTGAGATCCTTCTTCAGCACATCGACCTCCGCCGTTAATGCAGCAGAGGCCAGCAGCGCAGCCTGCAAACCCATATTGACATATTTTTAGCAACCTCAAGATATCTTGTTCGATCCTCAGTCCGGCTTTTCTTTCCGAACACCGAACTGAGCATCAGGGGCTACTGTCTATGCGGTATTACATTACATAATTTTAACTTCTTACCTCAAAGCCTATTAGAAGGCTGCTGCAGGCTTCGGTCAGCCCGCTCTTAGCGAGCTGGACCTTCTCAATCACCGCACTCATGATAGTGCGGTGTTCTTCCTCGATGGAAGCGCCTTTAAGCGCCTCCAATAGGTTATCCGGCGCCTCCGGTTGGATGGAGGCCGCCGGCGTCGCGGTCCTGCCCTCCTTTTGAAGGGCCGCTTGCCGGTCTCTGGAACCACTGCGGGTTCATATGTAGAGTCCGGCACAAAGTCCGGGAGGCTGCCTGACGGCGCCTCCGGAGCCTCCTCCTGATGGGTCCCTCTCTGGGATCCCACCTCGGCGTCTTCGCCACGGGGGGTAGTGGCGGTCGGAAGTGAGTCCACATCCGACGGGCCAATGACCCGCTTGATGAAGCGGAAGATCATCATCGGCGGACTACGGACAGAACGCGGCATTAGAAGGACACTACGCGACATGAAAGAAATTACACATCAAGGATCCGGATACTTACGATCTTGCCGGACGCCTGGCCCTTGGAGGCCACTCATCCTCGCCAACGTTGGTGTTGGCGAAACTGTCCGGGGGGATAGTTCTTCCCCTCTTGGGCCCTTCGGCCTCCCCGATTGGGGAAGCCTTCCTCTTCTTCTCTCCCTCCTCCGGGAGAGAATACTCCTCCTCCTCGTCTTCAGGGGAGGAGTCCTCGTCGTCGTCAGACGCCTGATTGCAGGAACTCTTTCGAGTCCCCGCGGCCACCTTCTTGGCCTTCTTCTCCGGCACCACGTGCGGTGCCGGAACCAGCAGCCCTGCTAAGCGGGCGTCCACTGGGTCTTCTGGCATGGGAGCCAGGCTGATAAGCAGCTTGGCCTTCTCCATCCATTCCTGTCAAAGGAAGAGGCAGAATGAAACCTCACTAGAGTCAATCTAATTATCACAAGTGTCCCGTAATGGGGTTGAATCACTTACCTCGTCAGTTGGATACTGCGAGCTGAATCCGCTGGTCTTGATCGCGGGACGCGGGAACGGCGCCCTTGAACACTACCCTCCAGGCGCCTTCGTATGTTGTATCGAAGAGCCCGCTTAGCGCCTGGTGCTGTTCCGGATTGAACTCCCACAAATTGAATGCCCGTTCTTGGCATGGGAGGATCCACCGGATGAGCATGACTTGGACCACGTCGACGAGCCTGAGCCTATTGCTCACCATCTTCTTGATACATGCTCGGAGTCCCGTCACCTCCACCGGATTGCCCCACTGCAAGCCCTTCTATTTCCAGGAGGTGAGCTGCTTGGGGATGCCAGATCTAAACTTGGGGGCCGCCGCCCATGTGGTTTTGCGCGGCTTGGTGATGTAGAACCACCCCGATTGCCACCCCTTGACGGAGTCCACGAAGGTCCCTTCGAGCCAAGGGACGTTGGGCAATTTTCCCAACATGGCGCCTCCACATTCCGCTTGCGTGCCCTTCACAACCTTCGGCTTGACGTTGAAGGTCTTGAGCCACAGGCCGAAGTGGGGCTGGATGCAGAGGAAGGCCTCGCACACGACGATAAACGCCGAGATGTTGAGGATGAAGTTCGGCGCCAGATCGTGGAAATCCAGGCCGTAGTAAAACATGAGCCCCCGGACAAATGGATGGAGCGGAAAGCCCAGTTCGCGGAGGAAGTGGGGGAGGAAGATGACCCTCTCATGGGGCCCAGGGGAAGGGATGAGCTGCCCCTCGTCGGGCAGCTGATGCACGATATCGCCGGAAAGGTATCCGGCGCTGCGCAGCTTGGTGATGTCCTCCTCCTTAGCGGTGGAGGCCAACCATTTACCTCCCGCTCCGGACATATTCGGAGAAGGTCGAGGCGAGATGCGCGAGCTCAGGCATTGGAGCTTGAGTTTGCGGGGATGGATAAGCAAAGGAGGAAGAAGGCGTCGGTGAGAAGGTGAATCCTTATCCCTTATATATGGGTGGACAAAACTATGCGTCCCCCACCAGCCTGGTAAAACTCGCTTATCTCCCAAGCGCCACCATCAATGGCGTGGTTGGGTTACCCACGTACGTATTGATGAGAATCCCGGAATAAGGGGAACGCGATCTCTGCTTCGACAAGACGTGCCAAGGAAACCGCTTCGCTAAACATGCTGAGGTGGTATGGTAAAAAACGATTCAAACGAAGGCTTGGTAGCGGTGTGATGTCACACCGCATAATACGTCAGCGGATTGAACTAAGTGTACATTTTATTCTCTCTACGGTGGAATGTGGAATTTATTTTGCAGAGCCGGACACTATCCTGGTGTTCATGATCTTCTCTGGATTATTCACGGGAGGAACCTGCCTTGCAATGCCGAACATTGTGCGTGCCGGACTAATCGTCATTGAAGCCTGGTTCAGGGGCTACTGAGGGAGTCCTGGACTAGGGGGTGTCCGGACAGCCGGACTATCAATATCCGTCGGACTCCAAGACTACGAAGATACAAGATTGAAGACTCTGTCCCGTGTCCGGATGGGACTTTCCTTGGCGTGGAAGGCAAGCTTGGCAATACGGATATGTAGATCTCCTACCATCGTAACCGACTCTGTGTAACCCTAGCCTCCTCCGGTGTCTATATAAACTGGAGGGCTTTAGTCTGTAGGACAACATACATTACAACAATCATACCATAGGCTAGCTTCTAGGGTTTAGCCTCCTTGATCTCGTGGTAGATCCACTCTTGTACTACCCATATCATCAATATTAATCAAGCAGGATGTAGGGTTTTACCTCCATCGAGAGGGCCCGAACCTGGGTAAAAACATCGTGTCCCTCGTCACTTGTTACCATCCGCCTAGACGCACAGTTTGGGACCCCCTACCCGAGATCCGCCAGTTTTGACACCGACAACTAGTATATAATCATACTTATCTCGATGGAGGGGAACATTACCAGGTAGTGCCTCCTAGCATTTCTCCAGTTCGACAGTTGCCACAGCTTGCTGGGCCCGGCACTTTTCCAGCGATCCTTAAATTAGTTGTATCAACTTCTTCACGTCTCGGGGGCTACTGGAATATGATCACCAGATCTGTACAATTCGCACTTACCTGCATATCTTTCAAATGCTGGTCTGTGGCTCTGGTAAGCCCATCCCGAGCAGCTCGGATGTATGCATCAGCCGAGCTGAAGGCATTGAATGCCTCTTTTGTGAAACCAGGGTCGTAGAGAGCAGCCCTCCGGCATCGGTGATTGATGGCGCTCTCCACTTCCGAGTTCGTGACGGATACATCATCCGGATCCTCTGCAGAAGGACAATTTGGTGTCACTCTCGTGTCAGCCTCTGTCCTTAAGGCAGGGTCTGGAACCTAACTGGTGGAGGCATGACCGGTAGGATCCCCGGACATAGTCCAGCGCACGCTCTTCCTGATAAGACACAGCGGACAATGTCACAGTTCGATGTGACTGCCAATGGGCATATTTAAAAAAACATACCTCTTTGATGAAGGCTCGGTCGTGTTTTCATTTGTCTTCCTCTTCAAAGGCTTTCCCGGCACGGGCGCCGATCTCTTGTGAGTCGCCTCTGGTGCAACATGGCACACCGAGCGCCTCCCCTTTGGAGCACGAGATAGTGCGGTGTGTGAGGCAGAACAGGGAAGCTCTTTCGGAGGAAATGTCTCCTGGCTACTTACATGTGAGGCAGGAAGGAGGCCGGGGTAATCGGCCACGATGGCCACTTCTGTGCCATCATAGCTCGCCTGGTAGAAGACTCCCTCTTGGAGTTCTACAAATATGTCTGGTTCCTCTTCAAATCCGGGATCGAGGTCGCGATTGTGGTCCCCTGGCTGCGGTGCAGGGCTATAAATTCCTGCGATAGCCTTCCGCCACTCCTGTTAAAAAAGAATGAGTAAATTTCAATTAAACATGACCCGGGGAAGGGATTGAGTGATGATGTGGGATTAAGGCTCACCCAGCTAGGGGGATTGTACATGGAGAATCCCTCTTGGGGCTTAAGGCGAGTGAACTCCTCTTTCTCCCCTTTATACAGATCGGCCAATATTGTGGTCAGGGCGGCAGGGGTGTCCGGACCTTTCTGTCCGCAGCATGAGGCGTCGTCTTCCCCATTGTAGTGCCACATAGAGAGTCCTCTGAATTGGAGTGGCTGAACACCCCGCACTATGGAAGTTGCCATTACCTCGATTATTGATAATCCGTACTGAGCTAGTGTCCTTATCTTGCCCATTAACTGATGGACTTCTGCGCTATCCTCCTCGAGGCTCCGAGGATGCCAGCTGTGGCGTTTCTTCAACGGAGCACTTGAAAATTCGGGAAGACCCATTCGAACTAGGTCAGGGAGAGCGACATCCTCGATATAGAACCATTCCGAGGGCCACTCTTCAGATGCCTTCTTCAGCGTGCCGGATAGGTATCCGGTCCCGGCTATGTGCCATACCTCGGCACCGCCCACCTCGAATACTGATGCCTTTTGGGTACGAGGGACGAGGCAGAATAGCTTCCTCCATAACTCAAAATGGGCCTCACAGCCCAGGAATAGCTCGCAAAGAGCAACAAAACCCACGATATGTAGAATGGAGGCCGGGGTGAAATTGTGCAGCTGGAGGCCATAATACTCCAGGAGTCCTCGGAGGAAAGGGTGGATTGGAAACCCAACGCCTCTTAACAAGTAGGAAACAAAGCACACTCGTTCCCCCTGGTTGGATTGGGGAAATTTTCCGCCTAGGCTTCGCCATCAAAGGAGGTTAATCCTGCCCGACAGGGACTAGATCCGCAGGGGGAAGAAATCCCTGCATTTGATGCTTAATTAGCTGATCGTGGGTTATGGAACATCTCTCCCAATCACCTTTTTCGGAGCCGTGGGGGCGGGAGGAAGAACTAGGAACGCTAGACATGTTGGAATGGTTTCTCCTAGCGAGCTCTAAGGATTTTCCGCTTGGTGTGGAATGGGATCTGAGATCTAATCTCTTTAAACAGATGCCTTTCTTACATGGCTGGGGGGTTATGTGCAAAAAATACCCTGACCTCTCGTATTCGCTCAACACGTGTAAGCAGAAGCAATGGAGGCGCAGAAGACAAAGGGTGTGACATCAAAACACAAAACCAAGTACAGCTTCTCAGGTCAAGTACTTTGAAGTAACCGGAGAAGGAACCCGCCTTGCAATGCCGAAGACAATCAGTGCGCCAGATATATTGTCATTGAAGCCTGGTTCGGGGGCTACCGAGGGAGTCCTGATTTAAGGGGTCCTCGGGCGTCCGGACTATGTAACATGGGCCAGACTAATGGGTTATGAAGATACAAGACAGAAGACTTCTTTCTGTGTCCGGATGGGACTCTCCTTTGTGTGGATGGCAAGTTTGGCGTTCGGATATGTAGATTCCTTCCTTTGTAACCGACGTTGTACAACCCTAGGCCCCTCCGGTGTCTATATAAACCGGAGGGTTTAGTCCGTAGAGGCAATCATAATCATACAGGCTAGACATCTAGGGTTTAGCCATTACGATCTCGTGGTAGATCGACTCTTGTAATCCTCATATTCATCAAGATCAATCAAGCAGAAAGTAGGGTATTACCTCCATCAAGAGGGCCCAAACCTGGGTAAACATCGTGTCCCCCATCTCCTGTTACTATCGACCCGACGCACAGTTCGGGATCCCCTACCCGAGATCTAACGGTTTTGACACCGACACCCCCTTCCCTAGTTGGTGTAGGAGAAGAAGGAAGAGGGAGAAGGAGAAAGGAAAGGGGGGGGGGGGGCGACCCCCCACCCAATTCGGATTGGGCCTGGGGGGGGCGCCCTCCACCTGGTCGCTCCTCCTCTCTGCCACTAAGGCCCAATAAGGCCCATTGACTCCCAGGGGGGTTCCGGTAACCTCCCGGTACTCCGAAAAATGCCCGAACTCATCCGGAACCATTCCGTTGTCCAAACATAGCCTTCCAATATATCGATCTTTATGTCTCGACCATTTCGAGACTCCTCGTCATGTCCGTGATCACATCTGGGACTCCGAGCTACCATCGGTACATCAAAACACATAAACTCATAATACCGATCGTCATCGAACATTAAGCGTGCGGACCCTACGGGTTCGAGAACTATGTAGACATGACCGAGACTCACTTCCGGTCAATAACCAATAGCGGAACCTGGATGCTCATATTGGTTCCTACATATTCTACGAAGATCTTTAACGGTCAAACTGCATAACAACATACGTTGTTCCCTTTGTCATCGGTATGTTACTTGCCCGAGATTCGATCGTCGGTATCATCATACCTAGTTCAATATCATTACCGGCAAGTATATTTACTCGTTCCATAATGCAACATCCCGTAACTAACTCATTAGTCACATTGCTTGCAAGGCTTATAGTGATGTGCACTACCGAGAGGGCCCAGAGATACCTCTCCGACAATCAGAGTGACAAATCCTAATCTTGATCTATGCTAACTCAACAAACACCATCGAAGACACCTATAGAGAATATTTATAGTCACCCAGTTACGTTGTGACGTTTGATAGCACACTAAGTGTTCCTCCGGTATTCGGGAGTTGCATAATCTCACAGTCATAGGAACATGTATAAGTTATGAAGAAAGCAATAGCAATAAACAATCATAGTGTTAAGCTACAGGATGGGTCAAGTCAATCACATCATTCTCTAATGATGTGATCCCATTCATCAAATGACAACTCATGTCTATGGCTAGGAAACATAACCATCTTTGATTAACGAGCTAGTCAAGTAGAGGCATACTAGTGACACTCTGTTTGTCTATGTATTCACACATGTACTAAGTTTCCGGTTAATACAATTCTAGCATGAATAATAAACATTTATCATGATATAAGGAAATATAAATAACAACTTTATTATTGCCTCTAGGGCATATTTACTTCAGATTTCGCCTAAGCACTATGACGATATGACCGGAGGAGTAAACTGCTGAGGGGGCACCGCACACGGTTAAGAGAACAATTGATGTGCTATGGGGTGCCCCTGCCCCCGTATATGAAGGAGCGGAGGAAGAGGCGTGGCCGACCAGGAGGGGCGCGCCATGGGGGGAGTCCTACTAGGACTCTACTCCTAGTAGGATTCGCCCCCCCCCCTCTTTTCCTTTCTTACCAGAGGGGAAAAGGAAGGAGAGGGAGAGGGAGAAGGAAAGGGGGGCGCCGCCCCTCCCCTTGTCCAATTCGGACTCCATGGGGGGTGGGGGCGCTGCCACCCCCTTGCGGGCTCCCCTCTCTCTCCACTAAGGCCCATGTAAGCCCAATATTTCCCCCGGGGGCATTCCGGTAACCCCTCTGTACTCCGGTAAAATACCCGAACCACTCGAAACCATTCCGATGTCCGAATACTACCTTCCAATATATGAATATTTACCTCTCGACCATTTCAAGACTCCTCATCATGTCCTTGATCTCATCCGGGACTCTGAACAAACTTTGGTCACCAAAACACATAAATCATAATACAAATCATCATCGAACGTTAAGCGTGCGGACCCTACGAGTTCGAGAACTATGTAGACATGACCGAGACACATCTCCGGTCAATAACCAATAGCGGAACCTGGATGCTCATATTGGTTCCTACATATTCTACGAATATATTTATCGGTCAAACCGCAATAACAACATATGATATTCCCTTTGTCATCGGTATGCTACTTGCCCGAGATTCAATCGTCGGTATCATCATACCTAGTTCAATCTCGTTACCGGCAAGTCTCTTTACTCGTTCCGTAATGGATCATCCCGTAACTAACTCATTAGTCACATTGCTTGCAAGGCTTATAGTGATGTGCATTACCGAGAGGGCCCAGAGATACCTCTCCGGAGTGACAAATCCTAATCTCGATCTATGCCAACCCAACAAACACCTTCGGAGACACCTGTAGAGCATCTTTATAATCACCCAGTTATGTTGTGACGTTTGATAGCACACAAGGTGTTGCTCTGGTATTCGGGAGTTGCATAATCTCATAGTCAGAGGAATATATATAAGTCATGAAGAAAGCAACAACAATAAAACTTAACGATCATTATGCTAAGAAAATGGATGAGTCTTGTCCATCACATCATTCTCTAATGATGTGATCCCGTTCATCAAATGACAACACATGTCTATGGTCAGGAAACTTAACCATCTTCAATTAACGAGCTAGTCAAGTAGAGGCATAATAGGGACACTCTGTTTGTTTATGTATTCACACATGTACGAAGTTCCCGGTTAATACAATTCTAGCATGAATAATAAATATTTATCATGATATAAGGAAATATAAATAAAAACTTTATTATTGCCTCTAGGGCATATTTCCTTCAGTAGTGACCTACATTGGAAGCACTGAAAAATAGATAGCCATGGGTCACATAAATAGTAATGGGTACTCAGCAGACAATGAAAATGCAAGCAAAATTACGAAGAAGCAACTATAGATGCCTAGTCGTTCCTAATTATAAATCCTAAAATCAAGTGCAAACGGTGCAGTCCAATACCTATGATTTAGTGATGGGGCTCTTCGAATAGGGAAAAAAATACCGGCAGGTTTTCCGGCCAGCCGATGGTACGTCGCTGGCAATTCAGTCGATGTGTAACATGGTGAAGCACGAACAATTGTTGAGGATGGGGTCTCTACCCCCGAATGTCGGGGTACCTCTCCTGTGATGTCGCACCGAGTGTGCCATCGGAGAGGATGTGGTGGGGAGGAGCAGGGAAAGAGGATTGGCAAGTGAGATCGCCGTGCTACTCCATGACAGAGGCAGATGGAGGTCAGTGCATGAGAGGCGTGGGTAGAAGGGATATTGATAGGAAACCTGGCCAATCCCACTTTTGGCAGGGGCTTATCAAAGTTAAACCTATTTTCATGCAATACAATAGGAAAATGGTGGGAAATGGAGAGAGAATTATGTTCTAGACTGATATATGGCTCGGAGATAGGCCTTTAAGTGTGCAATTTCCTAGACTTTTCTTGCTAACTTTCAGTGCTGGTTTTACTGCGGCAAGTGCTTTGTCTGATGCAGTGGCGGAGCCAGGATTTTTGAAATGGGTGTGCGGAGTAAAAAAAAAATATTTTTGGTGCACAACAATGCAAGACATAAAAAGTACTCCCCCGTCCCAAAATTGCTGCCTTTTATTTAGTACAACTTCAGTATAAATTTTGAGGCGAATGGGGTACACAATAATACCAATTAAACTATAATTTTTTTGTAGCAAATGTGTCTTCAATGATTTGGTTACATTGCAGAACAAGAAGAATCATAATAACATACCAAAAGCGAGAAATGATTGTGTCTTCCTTTTCTTTCATGAAAAAGTGTGCTCACAATTAACCAAGCAATCATTTAAATATTATTCCCCATTTTGTCTTTTAACTTATTCTTCACATAAGGAACCAAAATAATGATCTATTCTCGACTGGTAGTTTGGAGAAATCAAGATAAATAAAAATGGATAGAACACTAACCAACCACTCTGATGGGATGAGTAAGATTAGATTTAGAAGAGTACTGTGGGGGGACACTGCTGACATGTGGCATGAATTAAAAGACTTGTGTAAGGATGTGGTCTTGACTGACCAAGAGGATAGGTGTAGCTGGCTCCTGAATAAAACTGGTAGAGTCACTATCAGATCTTTATATCTAAGTTTGAAATAGAGTCAGGGACCTTGGCCTCACAGAAAGCTATGGTATGCAAAAATCTCTCAAAAAATTAAAGTTTTGCTTTGGCTTGTCTTCAAGAATAGTGTATTAACCAAAGATAATTTAGCAAAGAGGAATTGGAAAGGTAAAGATGTTAGCTGCAGTTTTTGTGATCATAATGAAACTATAGACCACCTTTTTTGTACCTGTGTGGTTGCCAAGTTCGTTTGGGGAGTGGTTGGAAGTGTTACTGGGTTGGCTAATATTCCTTGCAAGATTGAAGAGTTTAGTGGATGAATAGAGAGTTTTCCTAATAAAAATCAGAGACAGGTGTTAGCAGTGGGCGTTGCGGCGTTGTTTTGGTCTTTATGGAAAGCCAGAAACTCGGCCACTTTCCATCATGTCTACCCACATGATCCTAGTGTTTTGTTCTTTCAAATATCTTACTAGATATCGTATGGGCAGCGATCTGCGCCGGCGCACCGGCCCAACAGTTGGGCCGGTCGAGGCCCAGCCGTCCGATGCGGTTTGCATGGACCGTTAGATCTGCGCGCATACACGGACTGAAGCAACCGTTGCAGCAAAAAAGAACAGTTTTGTTGCGACCGTGTACGAACAGCCACAGCAAGGAAAACAGGGGAGCTGGATCCCCGGCGACTGCCCGTCCCCGATCCGCGGCGGCGGTGGCTAGATCCGCCTGTTATTCGTTCCCCGCGGCCGAATCACGTCGACGAGGGGCTCCCCCACCTATCAAGCCGCCTTGGGATTGCTTCAATCATGTCTTACATACGTCATGACCTCCTTGCCGCCATGGATTTGGGATCGAGCTCCGTTACGGCCGGTCGAGGTTGCAGCTCGCCGCGAGCCCGTAGCAGCTCGCCAGCGACCGGTTGCAGCATCCGCCCCTGCCCCCCGTGCTGGATCTCGCCGCCAGAATTCACGGAAACCCGTGCTGGGTCGTAGCTCGGCCATGATGGATGTAGCAAAACATTATGCCGGTTGTAGCAAAAAATGATGCTAGTTGTAGCAAAACCGCGACGCCGGCTGTGCGTTGTAGCAAAACGTGACGCTAGTTGTAGCAAAATGCTATGCCAGTTGTAGCAAAAATCTATGCCGGTTGAAGCATGTAGCGAAACTGCAGCATTTTATCATCTTCTTCCACCTCCAGCCGTCGCTGGTTGAAGCTTTCTTATTTTCATAGTGTCTAGTTGTAGCTTTCTCTCTCAATGGTTGGAGCTTTTTCCAACAACCATTGAAGCTTTTTTACCAAAAGTTGTAGCTATTTTCTTTTTAGCAGCACTTGGTCAAGGCTTTTTGTGTCGTTTCGGTTGAAGCTTTTTTAATCGAAGGATGTAGCATTTCATGTCAACGGTTGTAGCTTTCCGGCGATGGCG
Source organism: Aegilops speltoides (assembly GCA_021437245.1). Lineage (NCBI taxonomy): Eukaryota > Viridiplantae > Streptophyta > Magnoliopsida > Poales > Poaceae > Aegilops > Aegilops speltoides. The sequence continues at coordinate 549,331,144 of CM038147.1, forward strand.
CTGACCGCTTGTAGCTTTCTCTACATCCGGTTGAAGCTTTTCATCTAAGGGATGAAGCTTTTTTTTAAACGGTTGCAACATGAGGGGGTGCGACGATTCTGCAGAAGCCTCCAGTGTCGACCATCGCCGTCCGGCTCGTCGGCGGCGAGGCAGAAGCACGAGACGTGTGGGAGTTGCGACCGCCGGGGATGGGGATTGGTCAACGGGCTGCATCCAATGGCGAAACGGGCTGTAAAGCATGGCAGGGTGAGATCTACATCCATGGACGCGCGGGGGATTCGACCTTCCATGGCCGACGGCGAGATGTGGGCGCCGGCGCTGCAGGAGATGAGGATGGGGACAAGATCCGCGGAGCTGCGAGACAGGAATGAGGCGAGATTCGCGAGATCCGCAGCGCCACGTGGTTGCTCGCGACTGGGTCGCGGCCTGCGCGCGTGGACTGGACCGGCCGAAGCTTCGGCCGGTGCCCCGGCCCCAAACGTTTCCCGTATCGTATTGGGCTGGTCTACAAAGAAACGGAAAACAACATATGCTTCGTGCTGTGGCATCATTGCTAGTTGACGTGGCGAATGGTTTCTTCGACAAAAGAAGCGGGTGGGCACCAATGACAAGAAGAATTGGAGTAGGGTAATCGTGCTTGTGGGCATGTTTTTTCCTTTTAGTAATGAAATGAAGTGATGGTCTCTGCTCTGCGAGTTCTGAAGAATGTTTTTTGTGCACAGGAAAGAACCCTGCGCGGTCACATTGTTGCTTTTTCTTTACCTATTGCTTAGCTGAGTATACTTTCATTCTCCTGGGTGCCATGGTAGGGTGCCTGGGCCTGAAGACTTGTATTTCGGTCTTTTCATCTAATGAAATGAAATTGGGGGTGCGCCCCTCAATTCGAAAAAAAATATTGTAGATCTGAGGAAATATTTGTAACTTGGGAAGCAAACACTATTTTCTTTGGAAGCACCATTGATGGAAGCAAATATATTTCTTTTCTACGTTGTAAACAATTTTTATTCATATCTTGGAAGCAATCTCGTTGGACAAGGGAAACAAAATATTGTAGGAAGCAAATTCAAATTGGATTGGATTCACCACAGCGGGAAACATTTTTTCTCGTGTGGAAGCAAACTGCATGGCCCCTAATTACACGCAGCGCTAGCAGTAAGAATAGATGAGATTATTGGAAGCAATTATCAGGGATTGTTTCCTAAAAACGGTGCTTTCATTGCTAAAAAATGGTTCCAACCATGGAAGCAAGAATATTTTTTGTTTTACGTGGAAGCAGTATTGTGATGGTTTTGAAACAATATATAATTAGACACAATCTTGTTGTGTTCACCAATTGATGGAAACATAAATTACTGCATGTAAGATGGAAAAAAAATCCACATCGAATCAGTTCCTTGGGAAACAAAACTGAATAAAATTGGAAACAAATTTTTTTGTAAGGCCGCAAATCATATGGCATACAATGCCTATTTTCTACAATTATTACTGTCCTTACCGTCCGAAATTTGTTGCCTAAATATATGGAGAACATTGAATTAGTTTCCTAAATAACGGAAGAAATTATTAGCTAATCCCACGTAATCAGCTCCAGCAGGTTTTAATTTTAGAAACTGCGCGTGCGCAGGGGCCAGCTCATCTAGCGGCTATACACCGGACACTTCTATTATAAATGGGGATGAAGGGAACCCATCTTGAATACTAAACGATAAACGAAACGTAGATCTGGAAGACTTGTATTTGTAACCAGAGAGCTAGCGTGTGTCTCTTCTTCTGTTTCGCTAGATAGCTAAGATGGGGAGTTCCAATCGCCACTGCTCCATTTCCCTTGCAGTCATCTTCGTCTTTGCCGTCCTGCTGCTCAATGCCGATATAGGGTCGTGCGGCTGCTTCAAGCGGATCTTCTCCTTCGGCGACTCCATCACCGACACCGGCAACTTCGCATATATCAGCCGCAACAGTCCACCAGGTCCGCCCTCGGTGCCCCCTTATGGAGAGACCTACTTCCACCGCCCCACGGGTCGTGCCTCCGATGGGCGTCTCATCATCGACTTCTACGGTGAGTACGCACATGCATGCATGTGTGTTCCAACAGTTCGAATTTCGTGTGCATGCTCAATTTGGTGCCTGATGTTGTGTCAGCACAAGCGTTGGGCCTGCCATTGCTGCCGCCGAGCATTCCCAAGGAGAAGACGGGGAAGTTCCCGACCGGTGCCAACTTTGCCGTGTTTGGCTCTATTGCGCTCAACCCCAAGTTCTTCAAGTCAAGGTATAACTTCAATCTGTCGCGCGGGTGCCTCGACGATCAGCTCGCTTCTTTCAAGAGAGTGCTCGCGCGGATTGCTCCGGGAGATGGTACGTAACGCATGCAAAAACATACGTTACAGTCAGCTTATCATATTCTAATTAGCCCACATGTCTGCATGCACATTGCGTTCTTGGTCAACTTATTCTATTTTTTTGTCTGTGATCAGCTGCCACCAAGAGTCTTCTGAGCCAATCCCTGGTTGTCTTTGGTGAGATCGGCGGCAATGACTACAACTTCTGGTTCTTTGATCGTAGCCGCAGCCGGGACACGGCCCAGGAGTACATACCGGACGTGGTTGCCCGCATAGGCGCCGGCGTCCAAGAGGTGATCAAGCTCGGTGCCAAGACTGTCCTTGTCCCAGGGAACTTCCCCATTGGGTGCGTGCCGGTTTACCTCAGAGATTACAAGAGCAACACGTCCACGGACTATGACCAGTTCGGCTGCCTCAAGTGGTTCAACACATTCTCCCAGATGCACAACCGGCTACTGAAACAAGAGATCAGCATGCTCAAGTCGCAGAACCCCGGCGTGAAGATCATCTACGGCGACTACTATGGTGCCTTCATGGAGTTTGTCAAGAATCCTCTCAGGAATGGCATTGACAAGCCTCTGGTGGCATGTTGTGGTGGCAATGGCCCCTATGGCACAGGCCATGAGTGCAACCGGAAGGCGAAGGTTTGCCCCAACCCATCTAGGTTCGCCAACTGGGACCAAATCCACATGACAGAGAAGGCATACAATGTCATCGCTAATGGCGTGCTCAACGGCCGGTATGCCGACACCCCGTTGCTCCACACTTGCTAGGAGAATCCAGTTCCTTCATTTTCAGATTTGAATAATTATTGGGCGGCTAATGAATACTCCCTTTGTAACAAAAATATAAGACTTTTTTTGGTGACTTCTTATGTTTTAGTAGAGGTTGTTACTTTGTATCATATGCGTATCAAAAAGTGCAACAGTTAATGGATTCCTCCTATAATTGCTTCCGCTGAACATGTCCCCTACCATCGTCTGTACCTGTTAATTAGGAAACAATCCCTTTGCATCCTAATTCCCGCACCTGTTAATTAGGAAACAATCCCTTTGCTTCCTAATTCCCACACCTGTTAATTAGGAAACAATCCCTTTGCTTCCTAATTGATTGCTTCCTAGCTTGAACGTGAGGATCAGCATGGTAGACTGATACTAGTACTTTGCCATTAGCTAAAAATTGCTTCCCAGAAATCATGCCAAATATCTTTTGTTATCCAATTTTTCTGCTATGATTTTCTTCTAACAAACAAATATAAGAAAATAATTATTATTGAAGATGCATTTTTGTGCTAAGGTGGCATTGAAGCATTATTCTTTTTTAATAGAAGCATCCTTTTATGTTGCAGTCGGAACATATTTTTCGATCGTCGTATGGATAGAATTTTTTTCTATATTGACTGAAGCATTGTTTCTCGCTTTGAAAATTTATTTTGGTGTAGCAAAAACAATATTCACGTTTGATGTACGCATTTACATTTCGTAGAATAAATTGTGCAGAGGCAAACGAAAACATACACGGATACCGATTTATTTGATAACAACAGTATACAACTTTATTTTTTACAAAACTACAATAATTCACTTTTACATAGCCAGTATCAATTCGCGTTGAACTAGCCAATCATGGGTGAGCTCCATGCGTGTTGCGAGTTCTTCATTGTCAACAAGGTAACCACCACATACAACGGTGCCTAGTGTCTGCATCTCACTCAACATTGTGGCCGATGTGCTTGAAATGAAGAAGCACGGCTGAACCGAGCACAACAAAGTGTCTGTACAACAGAAAAATCAGTGAAAAATAATGAAGCTCACATTAGTAGTGATTGAAACAAAAAATTATTACAAGAAACAAAATGCTTATCAGTAAAAGAAGCAAACACTAGCCATGGTTCAAGGACATAATACAAATGGTTGAATCAAAATGTCTTTACAATAAAAGAAGCACACACAAGCAATGGTTGAAGCAAAAGTTTACTACCAGGAAGCATATAAAAAACCCTAAACCAGTGAAAAACAATGAAGCACACATCAATAGTGGTTCAAACAAAAAAGGTGCAGTGGAAGAACAAAAATGTATGCACAATAACTTTAGTCAAAGAAGCAGCACCATTCATGGTTGAAGCACACACTAATATTGACGGCGGCATGAACAAGTATTGGCCGAAGCAGAATTTATGTGCTGCAAGCGATGCTGCAGCGCCATCTGGCCACCATTCCTTCGATGCTGCGAGCAGCTGTTAGGTGTGCCGCAAGTGGCGGCGTTGTGAGGGTGGCGACACCGACGACGTGGTGCTCCGACCGGCGGGGGTCTACAAGGGTGGCAACACTTGTGCTGCTGTGAGAGCAGCCACCAATGCTTCAAGCGGTGGCTCCGAGGGTGGCAACTATGATTGAAGTACGATCGCCGGGTGTCCGTGGGATGCACTGCTCTTGTGCAATATGTCCAATTCTGTAATGTTGATTTGGCCATTCTGTATTGTTCATTTATGCTGCAGTTTAATTCAGTTCCATTTTGCCACTTTCATCTTACAGTGATGTTCAATTTCATGACCAGAGTATCCAAAATTCAGCTCATTCAGTTATGGCATCCATGAAGATTAAACAAAGACATAAAGACATGAAGATTAAACACAGCATGGCAAATTTTATGGAAGCAAGGCATTAGAAGTAAGAAGCTAATTTGTTAAACACAACATGGCAAATTGTAGGAAGCAAGGAAACATGGCAACTCAACATTACCCGTCTAGGTTGGAAGCATACAATAGAAGTCCAATAATGAAATAAGCAAAACATGTGGCTACCATCAGGAAGCCTCTCTTGTGTCATCATCATATGAATTTAACGGATTTTCTTTTGACCCATTGGAATGATTATCTACCGAAGAAAGCAATAGTATTGCAGTGTAGAAGCACCAAAAATGGTACTGGATACATAAGTAGTGTTACTTGGAAGTATGGGAATTGGAAAATGGAACAAAAACTACTATTGGCGCCAATAGGGGTATGGAAGCAAGGCATCAGAATTAACAAGCTTATCCTATGTACCCATGAATAGTTTACTAAACACAGTATCACAATTCGTAGGAAGCATGAAAATATGACAGCTCAACAATATTCGTCTTGGTCGGAAGCAGAGAAATTGATAATAAAACAAATAAGGTTGCTGCCAATATGAGGATACATGCTTTGCGTCCCCTACATACAGATTTAATAAAACATGTTGACCAATGGAAGTGTAACTTTCTTACCCAAAGAAGCATGAAAACGTACGCTCGGAACATATGTATTGTTACTTGGAAGCTTTGAAAATTTAAAAAAGAAGAAGACCCAAATACTAATATTGCTCCCAACCAAGGAGACATATTTATGCGCTTCACTTGCCCAGTTCATAAAAAACTTGTGAAACATTTAGTGATCAAATACATACTGGTTGACCAAATTCACACCCACAAACATGGCATAAGCAAGGTACTGGTATCCACTCTAGATATCAAACAAAAATCAGAAAACAATTATTTTAGGAATCAACTAGCTCTGCATGATAAACAATTGCCAAGAGGAGAGGACTCAAACCAGGTCCTGTGGATGTGGGCGATACTCCATTCGTGCTTGCTTCGTTCCTGAAGTGAGAGCTACTCGGACCAGGTGGACCGGAGTCCAGAATGGTGGAGGAGGGCCTCATCCCGGTGGAGATAAGCGCGACAGTGAGTTACGTTCTGAGCTCATCGGTGAGCACGTGGGCGGAGCTGGCCGGCCGGGCGGGTCACCGAGCGGCTGGACGGAGAGGAGAGAAGGAGACTCCTGCGTGCGCGGCAAGGAAGAAAGGGATCTGGGCGAGGCAAGTTGGGGAGATGCGTGCGAGGCGGAGGGAGTGCCCGGCAAGCTGCGTGCAATCAGGGATGATTGCAACCCCGGGGGATTAAGGGCATGTACAATGGTTCTATCTTAGACATGCCACGTAGGATAAATAATAAGGTGGAGGAGAGAGAAATCATAAGAAAAGGCTTCTCTTCTCTTATTTAAGAGAAGACAAGAGATGATCTATTAGCACAATATGTCTCACCACGTTTTAAGGAATAGCTATTTATTGAAGATAAGGCTAAGAGATGACCCATTGTAGACATGTTTTTTTGTCATCTCTAAATCACTTGCAAGACTTAAGATAAGACTATCTTATCAACCATTGTACATGCCCTAAGGAGGAGAGGTTAAGGGGCTGGGATTGCAGGTGGTTAGTTGCCTGCATATATATTTTTTATTTACATAAGAGGCAGAATCTTAAGCGTCCAATCCCAACTGAATCAACGACATTTGAGTGGTCCGACGTTGGTGTCTTTCCAGACTATAGATAGGAAGTGTTTCCCAAGGTATTATGTGTGACTTCATTATTCCCATATTCTTATCCATAAGCTATTGAATGTTCATTGAATAACATCGTTTGTATTGATTGACAAATACTCCTATGTGACTTGTTTGTGAAACTCTATGCTTGAATGATTATAAACTAGTCCCGAGTCGGAGTTCATGTGAGGACACATATGAATATAAGACTATCACATGAACTGGTTGATGACCATGTTTCACAGGTCATGGTGGTGGAAATGTCGAACTAATAACGTGAATGTGTTAGGAACGGTTGGTTGGACAGACCCAACTTGACACATATCATGAATGCTTTTAGTTGTCTTTTACAATCTATATGATATATCGTTGGAGCCAACACTGTCGTATATACTTGAGATGCATAGTGACTTATATAGGGTTGCCAAACGCTACTCCATTATTGGATGGTTATAAGGGTTGCTTCTTACTCAGCTCGAATAACCACAGTCTAGCTACCGGAGTACCACCCAACATAGAAGATCCATAGAGCTCCTCATCAGATATGGCACAAATGCTACAAGCCATGTTACACTGAAACAAAAAAGGCCTCCACATATCGACCTCAACCCCGTAGAAGGAGCAGCTATGGCCATATTACACTCTAGCAAATAGTGCCTCCACATATCCACCCCAAACCCGTAGAAGGAGCATGATGTCGTCTTCACCATGTTTCGGTGAACTCTAACTTTGCTCGTAGGTAGGGACGAGCGAGCTATTCACCATCCAAACATCCACAGATTTAGCGGGAGCTTAATGATACGCCCTACACGTACCTACATATTTGTTCTGTTCATACCATATACTATAATTATACAAATTTTAGAATGTATTTGAACTAATATATTAACAAAGTGCTTAAAGTTGATTCTTGCTTTTCAGTGTTTTGGACTTACAGGAAAAAAAGAAAAAGATATGAGGATTGTTTTTGCACAAAAAGAGAGTGAATAGGCCAGTACCATGCCTAGAGGAGGCCTAAAGGGATTGGGTTAGGGTGGGAGCCTGGATCCATCCTAGCTAGCCTTCGGTGCAGAATGGCTCACTAGTAGGGAAAAGCCTAGCAGTAGCGCTGGTTTTGTAACCGCGCTACTGCTACGGCGCTACAGCTAAAGGTTAGCAGTAGCGTTGGTTGGCCCATGCTACTACTATACATGCGTAGCAGTAGCAAGCTGTGGGGACCCCGACTCATAAGTCGTGATCACCGAATGCACGTGTACAGTGATCCCAGAGATCAATGCTCACTGAACACACAGAAGCTGAATAACAAGAGTCTTACATCTATACATACCTTCTTACACAAATTATGACCATTGTGGTCAAGTCTTACATTGATAAAGCCTTAAGGGCTGAACATCAAATGAAACACAAGCAGCGGAAATCTTCGTTGATAAGTAGAACCCATGCCATCTGCCTTAACCCTACAGGCATTCTGACTGGGAAACGTCCTAGTTCGCATGTTCGTCTCCAAAGAACTCTTCTTCGAACTCCGGTTCTTCCATGCCTGGTCAATTAAATTACCAGTGGCAAGCCAATGAGTACTTTGAATGTACTCGCAAGCAACCCAAGAGTGAGAACAAAATAATTATGCAAAGCTCTACTGCTTAATTGGCATTGTTGCGGAAAGCTAGCTTTTCTCATGCAAGTATGATCAACATTTATCAAGGACAGGAATGCGTCTGCAACAAGCATCAGAAGGTTACGGACATCAACATCGAGAAAGAGTTATGAACAACTCATGCTCAAGCTCATCGTGACTTCCTCACGAGTCACATCATCAATATCACCAAACGGTGTTGTTTGTCAGAAACATATGGACATAGTCTAAGCAGCACCGCCCAACTGTCCTTGACCGTGCACACGGCTATTCGAATAGTTTTACACTCTGCAGAGGTTGCACACTGTACCCACAAGATCCGGGGAACTTCCATGTCATCCACGACCCGCGATACCACAAGTACCAGGGGTAAGCACCCGATCACTACCTTTCCCTAGACGACACAAACATGGAGTCCACTCGATTGGCAGTAACCCCGTTCCCAACATTTCACATAACACTTTCATGGAGCCTTGCTCCCATAATTATCACATACCACTGGCACGGGGTACCAACGGTGTGTCCGGTGCCCTGTGAAAACAATCATGGCCGCCCTACCTGGCACGACCCCGTCCCGAGAGAGAGCACCAACTCTCCCCCGTCACTAGTAATGCGGGCTCCAAGCTAGTATCGGCCTAGGTAATCAATAATGCCCTTTCCCATATAAGGGTAGAGTGGTTGCGCATGTAAGGTTGGGACAGTCGACAAATCTTAAATCTAATCCGTCTCTGTAAACAACACTTTTATCAAGCCTCGGTACACTACTTCTCCACCAAGTAGTGACCTAGTTCATCATCATCTCCCAGGGGCATTAGTGGCAACCACTGGGGTTGTTTGCAAGTATGTCAAACCACACTTGTTCCTTTCCATGCATAACCCTGACCCAGTTTGCGTAGCAACTACTTTAGCATCCTATCTACTCCCACCGGCATAACCCTCATAAGAAGGTAGGGTCATGCACAATGCAAGTATCAATGAGGAAGTAACAGAGGCAACCAACCAACGTGGTCTACCATCTCATCATGATTCCGATGCAACAATAATAAAGAGTTATATGTCATGCATAAAAAGGGTTTCATGGACATGGTCAAAGGGTTGCTTGCCTGTTTTAACAGAGTCTTCGAGGTCTTCAAATATCTTTGGTCCAACTCCGAGCATTGCGTCTACTTCGTCAACTATCGTCGAAAGCAACCATAATAAGCAACACAACAAGGCAGGAAATAAAAGTGCTCTAAAAATATGAGTTGGACTTTTCTAGGATACCACTCGTCATATGAGGGATGACCAAAGTGGTTTCATTAGGATTTGATCAACGGACATCTCTAAACATTTCAATATGATGGAATCAAGAGGTTTATGGATTTGCAAGAAGTGTACAGAAATATATTTTTGGAAAACGGGCAAAGATACCTATTTAACAAAGGATGATTTTAGAAGCATTTAGGATTTGGTTTCACTGGATTTGGAGTTCAAATGAATATCCTATGATTTTGCAAAGCTGGCTATACATGAAGAAATAGACCATTATTTGAGGTGATACAGAAAGTATTAGTAAAAATGTTCAAAAACCAAGTTTTGAACTTAGAAGCATCTAGGAATTTGAATCATGGCATTTGGATCAATTTTGAGCTCTCTGTGATTTTCTAAAGTTCATCACAGAAATGGAAAATGGGGTTTTGATAAATATTTGTGAAGGAAAAGCTTCTGTAAAAACGTTACAATAGCACCATGTGGTAGGACATGATTTTAGAAACTACTAGAAATTTGAATCATCAAATTTGGAGTTAATTTGAATATTCTATGGATTTAACCAGTCCACAGAAAAAAAAGAAGGGATTTACCTAAATGGGCTAGATCTAGGGAGGCGGCGCGCATCTTTGGCGAGACTTAGCGGGCAGCGCTCGGGCTGGCCCAGCCGCTCCGCTGCCCAGCTGGGAGGCCACGTCGGCGGCTTCACGGGTGCGCCGTGCGGGAGGCGGATCCGCCAAGCCGTTCCACTTAAACGGACGGGCCCGCCTGCTGGGTCGCTGACGTGTGGGCCCCAGCGGCAGGTCGTCTTCCACCTCCCGCGCGGCCCGACGAGAAACAGAGGGAGTGAGGCTGAACGGCGCCGGCGCTCTTCCCGGTGACTCCGGCTGTCCCGGGCGAAGTTCGGCATACCGGCGGACTCGGGAGGCTGAGCCGCACCCATCCATGGGTCTCACGCATGCTGGGGAGAACCTGGTCAAGGAGAGCGCCGTCCGTGGCGGACCTGGCTTCGGGCGAGGTTGGCCATGGCGCTACGGTGCGCCCTCGGACAAGGGAAAAAGCGTGGGAGCTCCGCCTTGCTTAGTTGAGCCTGCTGGTCGAGAGAGGAGAGGGAGAAGGGCTCGGGCTTGGCTAAATTTAGGGGGAAGGCGACGGCGGCCATGGCGGCCATGAGAAGTGGGGAGCGGCTCTGGAGGTAAAGTGAGAGGTCCGGGAGAGAGCTAGGAGGGCGGCGAGTCGTATTGTGAGCTCGAAGCGGGGTCGGGAAGGCCAGATGAGGAGGGGGCGAAGATGTGCCGCGGACCGCGTCCATGGTCTCAGGCTGGGCTACACCAGGGCCATATTGGTGCCCCTGGTTGTGTCTGGGGCACTCGTGGGCATGGACCAGGTCGAGGGAGGAGGAAAGAGGAAGCGGGGCGTGCTCCAGGAGGGTCCCGAGCTCGTGCGCCCATTGGCCGAGCGGGGCGGCGTCGGGCACGGCAGTATGGGGGTGAGAGAGAGAGGTAAAGGAGGGGACAACACAGCTGTCGTGTTGCGGACGTCGAGGACCTCGACTGGCGCGAGGGGGAGGCTCGAGGTGGACGGGAGAGCCGTGTCAATGGTCGGGAGCACGGTAGCGTGCTCCAGGCCTGCTTTTGCCGCATCTGCTGCTTTTCTGTGGCTTTTCATGGCGTCCACTAGTGTCAAGGCATGCAGGGGGAATAAACAAGGGGGAAAGTGGCATTGGATGCTCTGGAACCTGCCAGGAGTGAGAGAGAGAGAGATGAGAAGGGGAGGGGAAAGTGGCTGTCCAGAGAAGAAAAATGGGTCTCTGCCCCCCTCCATCATTGCCTCTCTGGCAGGGAAGCACACCAGAGGTAGAGGGGGACTAGGAGGGTGATGGTAAAAGTGGAGTCCATGGAGATTAGTGGAAGAGGCCAAAAATGGGATTTTGGTAAAGTGGCAGAAGGTGTTTGATGCTGGTTTGGGCAAAAAGATGAGTCCCATTTGTCATGAGACTCCACAGGATGAAACGACACATATAACTAGGGTCTTCCACCAATCTTGAGTTCATTTGGGCAAAGTTGCCAATGCAACTTTTGTGAACCCTAGAAATTAGCAGAAATGAACTTGTGCAGATCCAGTTGAGTAAATCACTTCTCCTTGATGCACCACTTGGTGTGTTGGCCTCATTTGGTCATGTGATCATGCTCACAAAAGTTGGGGTCAAGGAGAGAAAGTTGGTAATGCAAAGTTGTTCAAATTTGGTTCTGGACAGGAAGGGTTTTGGTGCACTTTGATCAATATAACTTGTTCTCCAACTTGTGCCACTTGGTCTAGATGAATAATTAGAACATTTGAGCATGTTCACAAGGTTTGAGATCATTTGGTAATGTTTGGCAATGTAAAGTTGCTCAAACTTCAAAATGGACAGAAATGGTTTTGAGGGGATTGGATGATGTTATATTGTTCTCCAAGTCATGAGACTTGGCAAGATCATCTAATATGTCATATGTGACATGCTAGAAGTTTCTTGGAACTTTTGGAGAATATTTCCTTTGTAAATATTTCAAAAGCTTGAAATATCCAGAAAGGGTTTTTGAGGGATTTGACCAATATTTTGAACATGACCATGTGTCGAAACTCTTATATATGGATAATATATGTCCACTGAGTTTCCCTGATTTTTGTCAAATATTTTAAAAACAATAAAATAATTTTTCCCTATTAAAGACCATTTCTGGCCTTAAGAAAAAGCTTTTAAATAAAATAGGAAAATAACTTTTAAAATTATATTTTTGTGGTTTCTGGGTATCCTATATCTAATAGGAGTCAAATATACCTTTTGAAATATTTTTCATACCCCAAATCAAGTACTTGCAGTGCAAACCTCAATTCAGGGGTTCTTGGAAAACTAATTTTTGAAAATACTTTTTGGCCAAATTATTTTTGCAATAAATTATTTTTATGTTCTATACACATGGCATGATCATTGGGAAACGTTTTTTGGATCAAGGAGAAGGAGTATAAGAGTTGGAGGATTTATTTTAATTTTAGAGCACTTGCAAACAACACACAAAATCCAATCAAGGCAAAGTCCAAAACACTCAAAAATTTTTGTCAAACCACATTTTATCATGATTGTTAGCTTAAGTGTAGTGGCATGAAAATCAGGGTGTGACACAAGCATTGAAGCAACGCGCTACTGCTAATAGTTACAGTGCTTTTAATAAAGCTGCGCTACTGCTAACCTAATGATACGTCTCCAACGTATCTATAATTTTTTATTGTTCCATGCTATTATATGATCTGTTTTGGATGTTTTATATGGATTATTATGCTATTTTATATTATTTTTGGGACTAGCCTATTAACCTACAGCCCAGTGCCCGTTTATGTTTTTCCTTGTTTTAGTGTTTCGCAGAAAAGGAATACCAAACGGAGTCCAAACGGAATGAAACTTCCGCGATGATTTTTCTTGGACCAGAAGACATCTAGAGGGCTTGGAGTGCACGTCAGGGAATCCACGAGGCGTCCACAAGGATGGAGGACATGCCCAGGGGGGTAGGGCGCGTCCTCCACCCTTGTGGGCCCATCGTGACTCCACCGACCTATTTCTTCCGCCTTTATATTCTCAAATAGTCCAAAACCTACCAGGAGAGCCACGAAAACTCTTTTCCACCGCCGCAACCTTCTGTACCCGTGAGATCCCATCTAGGGGCCTTTTCCGGCCTCCTGCCGGAGGGGGATTTGGTCACGGAGGGCTTGTACATCAACACCATTGCCTCTCCGATGCAGCGTGAGTAGTTTACCTCAGACCTACGGGTCCATAGCTAGTAGCTAGATGGCTTCTTCTCTCTCTTTGATTCTCAATATCATGTTCTCCTCGATGTTCTTGGAGATTTATCCAATGTAATACTCTTTTGCCTGTGTGTTTGCCGAGATCCGATGAATTGTGGAGTTATGATCAGCTTATCTATGAATATTATTTGAGTCTTCACTGAATTCTTATATGCATGATTTGACATCTTTGCAAGTCTCTTCGAACTATCAATTTGGTTTGGCCAACTAGATTGGTTTTCCTTGCAATGGGAGAAGTGCTTAGCTTTGGGTTCAATCTTGCGGTGGTCGATCCCATAGACAGAAGGGGAACCGACACATATTGTATTATTGCCATCGAGGACGATGGGGTTTTCATCATATTGCTTGAGTTAATTCCTCTACATCCCATGATAGAAGCGTTACTCTGTTCTTATGAACTTAATACTCTAGATGCATGCTGGATAGTGATACATCTCCGCCGTATCTATAATTTTTGATTGTTCCATGCCGTTATATTATCATTCTTGGATGTTTTATAATCATTTTATATCATTTTTTGGTGCTAACCTATTGACATAGTGCCAAGTCCCAATTGCTATTTTTTGCATGTTTTTACATCGCAGCTAATCAATATCAAACAGAGTAAATTTGTCAAAGTTTAATTAACCCCAATAGGGAAAAACTATGGTAATGCAACATGACTTCTCCCGTGACCTGAAGAACAAAAGTAACTACTCACAAATGATAATCATGCTCAAGATCAAAGGGGTATTAAATAGCATAATGGAGGGCAAAAGTGCTCCTCCCCAAGTTCCGCCTCGAGACGGTGACGCTTCATCCCGAAAGTCATGTCCTTATTTTTTCTAGGTCAAAATGACTTATATACCAGAAGAGGGCACTGGAGGTGCACCGAGGAGGGCACAACCCACAAGGGTGTGCCTGGGCTCCTTGGCGCGCACAGGTGGGTTGTGCCCACCTGGTGGGCCCCCTCTTGTAGTTATTTGCTCCAATAATTCTTAAATAATCCATAAACAATCTCCGTGTAGTTCCAAATTATTTGGAGTTGTGCAGAATAGGTAGCTCTTACGTGCTTTTTCAGGTCCAGAATTCCAGCTGCCGGTATTCTCCCTCTTGTTCTAAACCTTGCATATAATGAGAGAAAAGGAATTAGAATTACTCCCAAATGCATTATTATGCATAAAAATATTATAAATAACAGTTGCAAAACATGATGCAAAGTGGACGTATCAACTTCCCCAAGCTTACACCTCTCTTATCCTCAAGCGAAAATCAAAATTGAAAAACATGTCCACATGCTTAGAGAGAGAGAGGTGTCGATAAAACAAAATGCGGACATAGAAGTGATACGTCTCCAACGTATATGCTATTTTATATTATTTTTGGGACTAACCTATTAACCCAGAGCCCAGTGCGAATTTCTATTTTTTCCTTGTTTTTGAGTTTCGCAGAAAAGGAATATCAAACGGAGTACAAACGGAATAAAACTTTACGATGATTTTTCTGGGACTAGAAGACACACGTAGGACCTGGAGACCAACGAAAAGGAGTCCCGAGGTGACGGCAAGGGTGCAGGGCGCGCCCCGGGGAGCCTGCCTTGTGGGTCCCTCGGAGCTCTTCTAACCCTATTCTTCGGCCTATAAATTCCCAAATATTCCCGAACCACCAGAAGCGTCCACAAAAATACTTTTCCGCCGCCGCAAGCCTGTGTTCCCGTGAGATCCCATCTTGGGGCCTTTTCCGGCGATCTGTCGGAGGGGGATTCGATCACGGAGGGCATCTACATCAACCCTTTTGCCCTTCTAATGAAGCGTGAGCAGTTTAACTCAGACCTACGGGTCCATAGCAAGTAGCTAGATGGCTTCTTCTCTCTCTCTCTATGATCTTCAATACCATGTTCTCCTCGATGTTCTTCGAGTTCTATATGATGTAATATTCTTCTGCGGGTGTGTTTGTCGATATCCGATGAATTGTGGATTTATGATCAGATTATCTATGAATATTATTTGAATCTTATCTTAATTCTTATATGCATGATTTGATATCTTTGTATTTCTCTTCAAATTATCGGTTTGGTTTGGCCAACTAGATTGGTATTTCTTGAAATGGGAGAGGTGCTTAGTTTTGGGTTCAATCTTGTGGTGTCCTCAGCCAGTGACAAAGTAGGGGTAGCGAGGCATGTATTTGTACTATTGCCATCAAGGATAAAAAGATGGAGTTTTCATCATATTGCTTGAGTTTATCCCTCTACATCATGTCATCTTACTTAAGGCATTACTCCGTTCTTATGAACTTAATTCTCTAGATGCATGCTAGATAGCGGTCAATGTGTGGAGTAATAGTAGGAGATTGATACGTCACCGTCGTATCTATAATTTTTGATTTTTCTATGCCAATATTATCCAACTTTCATATACTTTTGGCAACTTTTTATACTATTTTTTGAGACTAACATATTGATCCAGTGCCCAGTGCCAATTCCTGTCTGTTGCATGTTTTATGTTTCACAGAAACCCAATATCAAATGGAGTATAAACGGGATAAAAACGGATGGAGAATTATTTTGGAATATTTGTTATTTTTGGAAGGAAGAATCAAAGCGAGACGGTGCCCGAGGGGGGCAGGAGATAGGGGGCGCGCCCTAGGGAGGCAGGCGCGCCCTGGACACTCCTGGGGCCCCCGTAAGGTGGTTGATGCTCTTCTTTTGCCGCACGAAAGCTAATTTTATGAGAAAGATCTGGGCGAAAGATTCACCCCAATCGGAGTTACGGATCTCCGGATATAAAAGAAATGGTGAAGGGGCAGAATCTAAGAGCGCAGAAACAGAGAGAGACAGAGAGATAGATCCAATCTCGGAGGGGCTCTCGCCCCTCCCACACCATGGGAGCCAAGGACTAGAGGGGAAACCCTTCTCCCATCTAGGGAGAAGGTCAAGGAAGAAGAAGAATGGGGCTCTCTCCCCCTTGCTTCCGGTGGCGCCGGAACGCCGCCGGGGGCCATCATCATCACCGCGATCTACACCAACACCTCCATCATCTTCACCAACATCTCCATCACCTTTCCCCATCTATATTCAGCGGTCCACTCTCCCGCAACTCGCTGTACCCCCTACTTGAACATGGTGCTTTATGCTTCATATTATTATCCAATGATGTGTTGCCATCCTATGATGTCTAAGAAGATTTTTGTTGTCCTACCGGTGATTGATGAATTGCTATGATTGGTTTGAGTTGCATGTTTTATTATTGGTGCTGTCCTATTGTGCCCACTGTCTCGCGCAAGCGTGAGGGATTCCCGCTGTAGGGTTTGCAATATGTTTATGATTTTCTTATGGTGGGTGGCGTGAGTGACAGAAGCATAGACCCGAGTAAGTAGGTTGTTTGCGTATCGGATAAAGGGGACTTGATACTTTAATGCTATGGTTGGGTTTTACCTTAATGATCTTTAGTAGTTGCGGATGCTTGCTAGAGTTCCAATCATAAGTGCATATGATCCAAGAAGAGAAAGTATGTTAGCTTATGCCTCTCCCTCAAATAGAATTGCAATAGTGATTATCGATCTAGTAAAGTAGTCAATTGTTTAGGGACCATTTCACAACTCCTACCACCACTTTTCCACACTCGCTATATTTACTTTATTGCATCTTCATCTAAACAGCCCCTAGCTTTTATTTACGTGCTCTTTATTATCTTGCAAACCTATCCAACAACACCTACAAAGTACTTCTAGTTTCATACTTGTTCTAGGTAAAGCGAACACTAAGCGTGCGTAGAGTCGTATCAGTGGCAGATAGGACTTGAGAGAGTATTTGTTCTACCTTTAGCTCCTCGTTGGGTTCGACACTCTTACTTATCGAAAGAGGCTACAATTATCCCCCACAGTTGCGGGTTATCATAGATGCAGAATTGTTTCGGTCTAATTGACACGGACGTGATGCCTATATGCATGATCATTGCCTTGGATATCGTCATAACTTTGCTCTTTTTTATCAATTGCTCGACAGTAATTTCTTCACCCATCGTATTATTTTCCTTCAAGCGAGAAGCCTCTAGTGAAACCTATGGACCCCGGTCTAGTTTTCCTTAAACAAAAAACCCAAAAATATCTTACTGTAATTTATTTACTTTTATTCTATTTTATGTTTTAGTAATCTTTTATATCTATCTCCATCAGATCTCATCATTGCAATTGACCTTGAAGGGATTGACAACCCCTTTATCACGTTGGGTGCAAGTGTTTGATTGTTTGTGTAGGTGTATAGATTGGAGACTTGCTTGTGCCTCCTACTAGATTGATACCTTGCTTCTCTACCTGAGGGAAATACCAAAATCTACTTTGCTACATCACCCTTTCGTCTTCAAGGGAAAAACCAACGCAAGCTCAAGAAGTAGCAGGAAGAATTTCTGGCGTCTTTGCCGGGGAGGTTCTACATTAAGCCTACCAAGTACCCATCATAAACTCTCATCTCTTGCATTACATTACTTGCCATTTTCCTCTCGTTTCATCTCCCCCACTTCTAAAACGATTTTCAGAAAAATACAAACAGATTTTCCTTTTTATCTGCCCTTCTTTCGTTCGTCTTTTCGTTTGCTTTTTGTTTGATTGTGTGTTAGATTGCTTGCTTTGTCATGATGACTCGAGAGAATGCCAAGTTGTGTGATTTTTCCAACAATAATAATGATGATTTTATTAGTTCTCTGATTGCTCCCGCCACTAGTGGGAATCTTATGAAATTAATGCCGCTTTGCTGAATCTTGTTATGAAAGAACAATTTTCCGGCCTTCCGATTGAAGATGTCGCATCCCATCTAAATACTTACGTTGAATTGTGTGATATGGAAAAGAAGAAATATGTGGATAATGACATTGTGAAATTGAAGCTATGTCCGTTCTCACTAAGAGATCGTGCTAAAACTTGGTTTTCATCTTCGGCTAAAAATAGTATTGATTCATGGAATAAGTGTAAAGATGCTTTTATTTCCAAGTATTTTCCACCCCCTAAGATTATCTCCCTTAGGAACAATATAATGAATTTTAAGCACCTTGCTCATGAGCATTTTGCACAATCTTGGGAGAGGATGAAATTGATGATAAGAAATTTTCCTACACATGGTTTGAGTTTATGGATGATTATACAAAAAATTATGCGGGATTTAATTTTGCATCTAGAAATCTTTTAGATTCCGCTGCAGGTAGTACTTTTATGGAAATCACATTAGGAGATGCTACTAAACTCCTAGATAATATTATGGCAAATTACTCTCAATGGCATACGGAAAGATCTTCCACTAGTAAAAAAGTGCATGCAATTAAAGAAATAAATACTTTGAGTGGAAAGATGGATGAATTGATGAAATTGTTTGCTAGTAAGACTTCTCCTATTGATCCCAATGATATGCCTTTGTCTTGTTTCATTGGAAGTGATAATGAATCCATGGATGTGAATTTTGTTGGTAGGAACAATTTTGGTAATAACACATGTAGAGGTAATTTCAACCCTAGGACGTTTCCTAGTAATTCCACTAATAATTATGGTAATTCATACAACAATACTTATGGAAATTATAATAATATACCATCTGATCTTGAGAACAATATTAAAGAATTTACTTGTTCCCAAAAAAATTTCAATGCTATGGTTGAAGAAAAATTGCTCAAGATTGATGATTTGGCTAGGAATGTTGATATAATTTCGCTTGAGATTTATTCCTTGAAAAGTTAGATCTATTCTACCCAAGCATGATATTAATGAGTTTCTAAAAGCTATGAGAATTTCTATTGATGAATGTAAACAAAAAGCAGCTAGGATGCGTGCTAAGCGAGATTGTATTGTAAAAGTGTGTTCTTCAATTTCTCGTGAAAGTAATGATGAAGATCTTAAATTGATTGATGTGACTCCTATTGAATCTTTGTTTTCTAATATAAATATTGATAAACTTGGGACTGGATATGAGTCAAATTTAGCTAGAAGGTGTCCCAATGATTCAGAGTTTATAGATGTTGATGCAAAAATTGATAAAAGTGGGATTGGAGAGGTTAAAACTTTAAGTAGCAATGAACCCAGTCTTTTGTTTCAAGGACTTTAATTATGATAATTGTTCTTTGATAGATTGTATTTCCTTGTTATAATGCATGTTGAATTCTCCTCATGCTGATAATCAGAATAAAGCTTTTACTAAACATATCATCAATGCTATGATGAAATCTTTTGAAGAAAAACTTGAGTTGAAAGTTTCTATCCCTAGAAATTTTTATGATGAGTGGGCACCTACTATTAAGATTAAAATTAAATATTTATGACTGACTTGCTTTGTGTGATTTGGGTGCTAGCCTTTCCACGATTCCGAAAACATCATGTGTTGTGCTAGGTTTCCGTGAATTTGATGATTGCTCTTTAAATTTGCATCTAGCGGATTCCACTATTAAAAACCTATGAGTAGGATTAATGATGTTCTTATTGTTGCAAATACGAATATGTGCCCGTAGGTTTCATTGTTCTTGATATAGATTGCTATCCTACATATACTATTATTCTTGGTAGACCTTTCCTTAGAATGATTGACGCAATTATTGATATGAAAGAATGAAACATTAGATTTCAATTTCCGTTAAGGAAGGGCCTGGAACATTTTCCAAGAAGGAAAATTAAGTTACCATATGAATCTATTATGAGAGCTACTTATGGATTGCATACCAAAGATGACAATACCTAGATCTATTGCATTACGCTTAGCTAGGGGCATTAAACAATAGCGCTTGTTGGGAGGCAACCCATTTTTATTTTTATATTTTTTTTGCTTCTGTTCTTGAATAAAATACATATTATTAACTTTGTTGTAATTGTGTTTTGGTGCTTCAATTAGTGTTTGAGCCAAGTAAAGCCTTTGGGTTACTTTCGTATATCGTTGATTTGATCTTGCTGAAAAATAGAAACTTTTGCGCTCATTGCCAGAATTGTTAAAAAAACACAGAAGCGTGATAAAATCCTAATTTTTCTAAACGAGATTGATATAAAAATTTCCTATGTTGTCCTAATTTTTCAGAAATTTTGGAGTTACAGAAGTATTCGAAGTTTACATATTACTACAGACTATTCTTTTTTGACAAATTCTGTTTTCTATGTGTTGTTTACTTATTTTGATGAATATATGGGCAGTATCGGGGGGGGTATGAACCATGGAGAAGTTGGAATATTACACCAATATAAATACATAATGAGTTCACAACAGTACCAAAAGTCGTGATTTACTTTGTTATACTAACGGATCTCATGAGTTTTCTATTGAGTTTTGTGTTGTGAAGTTTCCAAGTTTTGGGTAAAGATTTGATGGACTATGGAATAAGGAGTGGTAAGAGCCTAAGCTTGGGGATGCCCAAGCCACCCCAAGGTAATATTTAAGGACAACCAAGCACCTAAGCTTGGGGATGCCCCGGAAGGCATCCCCTCCTTCGTCTTCAATCCATCGGTAAATTTACTTGAGGCTATATTTTTATTCACCACATAATATGTGTTTTGCTTGGAGCGTCTTGTATGATATGAGTCTTTGCTTTTTTTATTTTGCCACAACCATCCTTACTATACACCCCATTTGAGAGGGACACGCTTAAATTGTGAACTTTTTAGAATACTCTATGTGCTTCACTTATCTTTTGAGCTAGGCAATATGCTCTAGTACTTCACTTATATCTTTTTACAGCACGGTGGTGTTTTTATTTTATAGAAATTGTTGAACTCTCTTGCTTCACTTATATTATTTTGAGAGTCTCTAAATAGCATGGTAATTTTCTTAGGTTAAGAATTTAGTCCTAATATGATGGGCATCCAAGAGGGATATAATCAAAACTTTCATATAAAGTGCATTGAATACTATGAGAAGTTTGATCACTTATGATTGTTTTGAGATATAAAAATGGTGATATTAAAGACATGCTAGTAAGTAATTATGGATTGATAGAAATACTTGTGCTGAAGTTTGTGATTCCCATAGCATGCACGCATGGTGAACCGTTATGTGATGAAGTCGAAGAATGAATTATTTTTTTATTGTCTTCCTTATGAGTGGCGGTCGGGGATGAGCGATGGTCTTTTCCTACCAATCTATCACCCTAGTATCATGCGTGTAGTACCTTGTTTCCATAGCTAATACACTTTTTCAATAAGTATGAGAGTTCTTTATGACTAATGTTGAGTCCATGGATTATACGCACTCTCACCCTTCCACCATTGCTGGCCTCTCTAGTACCACGCAATTCTTGTCGGTGAATTAAATCCACCATATAACTTCCTTAAAACAGCCACCATACCTACCTATTATGGCATTTTCATAGCCATTCTGAGATATAATGCCATGCAACTTCCAACATTCCGTTTTATTATGACACACACCATCATTGTCATATTGCTTTGCATGATCGTAAGATAGCTAGCATGATGTTTTTATGGCTTGTTGGTTTTTTATGTCATTTGCTACGCTAAATCATTGCACATCCAGGTAAACCGCTGGAGGCATTCATATAGAGTCATATTTTGTTCTAAGTATCGACTTGTAATTCTTGAGTTGTAAGTAAATAAAAGTGTGATGATCATCATTATTAGAGCATTGTCCCATGTGAGGGAAGGATGATGGAAGCTATGATTCCCTCAGAAGTTGGGATGTGTCTCCAAACTTTATGAAAAATAAAAGAGGCCAAAGAAGCCCAAATAAAAAAAGAGGCCAAAGAAGCCCACCAAAAAGAAAGAAAAAAAATGAGAGAAAAGAGAGAAGGAAGAATGTTACTATCGTTTTTCGACACTTGTGCTTCAAAGTAGCACCATGATCTTCATGATAGAGAGTCTCCTATATTGTCACTTTCATATACTAATGGGAAATTTTCATTATATAACTTGGCTTGTATATTCCAATGATGGGCTTCCTCAAAATGCCCTAGGTCTTCGTGAGCAAGCGAGTTGGACGTACACCCACATAGTTTCTTTTGAGCTTTCATACACTTATAGCTCTAGTGCATCCGTTGCATGGCAATCCCTACTCACTCACATTGATATCAATTGATGGGCATCTCCATAGCCCGTTGATACGCCTAGTTGATATGAGACTATCTTCTTCTTTTTGTCTTCTTCAGAACCACCATATTCTATTCCACCTATAGTGCTATGTCCATGGCTCATGCTCATGTATTGCGTGAAAGTTGAAAAAGTTTGAGAACATCAAAAGTATGAAACAATTGCTTGGCTTGTCATCGGGGACTATATGATTTCGTAGGGTAACTTTCTTTGGCCATGATATTTTGAGAAGAAATGATTGCTTTGTGCTTGAAGTATTATTGTTTTTATGTCAATATTAAACTTTTGTTTTGAATCTTATGGATCGGAATATTCATGCCACAATAAATAAAATTACATGGATAAATATGTTAGGTAGCATTCCACATCAAAAATTCTGTTTTTATCATTTACCTACTCGAGGACAAGCAGGAATTAAGCTTGGGGATGCTTGATACATCACCAACGTATCTACAATTTTTTATTGTTCCATGCTATTATATTATCTATTTTGGATGGTTCATATGCATTAATATGTTATTTTATATTATTTTTGGGACTAACCTATTAACCCATAGCCCAGTGCAAGTTTCTATTTTTTTCTTGCTTTTGAGTTTCGCAGAAAAGGAATATCAAACGGAATAAAACTTTATGATGATTTTTCTTGGACCAGAAGACACACGTAGGATTTGGACACCAAGGAAAAGGAGTCCCAAGGCGACGGCAAGGGTGTAGGGCGCGCCCCCTTCCTTGTGGGTCCCTCAGAGCTCTCCTAACCCTATTCTTCGGCCTATAAATTCCCAAAGATTCCCAAACCACCAGAAGCATCCACAGAAATACTTTTCCACAGCTGCAAGCCTCTTTTCCCCTTTCAATGAAATTCGCCATGTTTTTATCAAAATTCATCCGATTTGATTGAATTTCATTTGGTTGGTTCGAGTTGTTGTGAAAATGTATGCGGCTACGGTTGGATGGCGTCCTCTTGCAGCCATGGGCTCAGTATGCTGCACGACGGTGTGCATGGCGCGGTCAGATGCGGCAAAGTAGACCATCATGCCCCGTGGGCCGGCGACAGAAAGACTGTGTTGACTGCTAAGGGCCTCGAGTGTATTGAACTCCAGTGATGCAGGGCCATGGATCTCATGCATGTGTGATACGGCCTAACCATGGTGTGCTTCCTGGCAATCACCGCACAACCCCTGAAGGAAATATGCCCTAGAGATAATAATAAAGTTGTTACTTATATTTCCTTATATCATGATAAGTGTTTATTATTCATGCTAGAATTGTATTAACAATAAACTTAGTACTTGTGTGAATACATAGACAAACAGAGTGTCCCTAGTATGCCTCTACTAGACTAGCTCGTTAATCAAAGAGGGTTAAGTTTCCTAGCCATAGACATGTGTTGTCATTTGATGAACGGGATCACATCATTAGAGAATGATGTGATGGACAAGACCCATCTGTTAGCTTAGCATAATGATCATTTAGTTTATTGCTATTGCTTTCTTCGTGACTTATACTTGTTCCTATGACTATGAGATTATGCAACTCCCGAATGCCGGAGGAACACTTATTGTGCCATCAAATGTCACAACGTAACTGGGTGATTATAAAGATGCTCTACAGGTGTCTCCGATGGTGTTTGTTGAGTTGGCATAGATCAAGATTAGGATTTGTCACTCCGATTTTCGGAGAGATATCTTTGGGCCCTCTCGGTAATGCACATCACTATAAGCCTTGCAAGTAATGTGAATAATGAGTTCAGGATGATGCATTACGGAACGAGTAAATAGACTTGCCCGTAACGAGATTGAACTTGGTATAATGATACCGACGATCGAATCTCGGGCAAGTAACATACCGATGACAAAGGGAACAACGTATGTTGTTATGCGGTTTGACCGATAAAGATCTTCGTAGAATATATAGGAGCCAATATGAGCATCCAGGTTCTGCTATTGGTTATTGACCGGAGATGCGTCTCGGTCATGTCTACATAGTTCTCGAACCCGTAGGGTCCGCACGCTTAACGTTCGATGATGATTTGTATTATCAGTTATGTGATTTGATGACCGAAGTTTGTTCGGAGTCCCGGATGAGATCACGGACATGACGAGGAGGCTCGAAATGGCCGAGACGTAAAGATCGATATATTGGAAGGCTATATTCAGACATCGGAAAGGTTCTGAGTGGTTCGGGTATTTTTCGGAGTACCGGAGAGTTACGAGAATTCGCCGGGCGAAGTAGTGGGCCTTAATGGGCTATACGGGAAAGGAGAAAGGGGCCTCAATGGGTGATCGCGCGCCTTCCCATGGCAAGTCCGAATTGGACTAGGGATGGGGCGGCAACCCCACTCTCTTTCCTTCTCCCTCTCCTACTCCTTCCCTCCCTCCCCTCTTGGAAAAGGAAGGGGACTCCAACTAGGATTGGGAACCCTAGTTGGACTCCCCCTATAGGCGCGCCCCTCCTAGGACGGCCTCCTCTTCCTCCCTTCTTTATATACGTGGGCAGGGGCACCCCAAAGACACACAAGTTGATTTCTTAGCCGTGTGCGGTGCCCCCCTCCACAGATTTCCACCTCGGTCATATTGTCGTAGTGCTTAGGTGAAGCCCTACATCGGTAACTTCATCATCACCGTCAACACGCCGTAGTGCTAACGAAACTCTCCCTCGACCTCAGCTGGATCTAGAGTTCAAGGGACGTATCTGAGTTGAACGTGTGCAGATCGCGGAGGTGCCGTGCGTTCGGTACTTGATCGGTTGGATCGCGAATACGTTCGACTACATCAACCGCGTTACTTAACACTTCCGCTTTCGGCCTACGAGGGGACGTGGACACACTCTCCCCGCTTGTTGCTATGGATTTCCTAGATAGATCTTGCGTGATCGTAGGAATTTTTTTGAAATACTACCTTCGCCAATAGTGGCATCCGAGCCAGGTCTCGGCGTAGATGTTATATGCACGAGTAGAACACAAAGAGTTGTGGGCGATAATAGTCATACTGCTTACCAGCATGTCATACTTTGATTCGGTGGTATTGTTGGATGAAGCGGCCCAGACCGACATCACATGACCGCATTCACGAGAGTGGTTCTACCGCCGTGCTTCGCACACAGGTGGCTAGTGGGTGTCTGTTTCTCTAACTTTAGTTGAATCGAGTGTGACTACGCCCGGTCCTTGTTGAAGGTTAAAACATCACACTTGACGAAAAATTGTTGTGGTTTTGATGCGTAGGTAAGAGAGGTTCTTGCTAAGCCCATAGTAGCCACGTAAAACTTGCAACAACAAAGTAGAGGGTGTCTAACTTGTTTTTGCAGGGCTTGCTGCGATGTGATATGGTCAAGACGTGATGATATGTAAATTGTTGTATGAGATGATCATGTTTTGTAACAGTTATCAGCAACTGGCAGGAGCCATATGGTTGTCGCCTTATTGTATGAAATGCAATCGCCATGTAATTGCTTTACTTTATCACTAAGAGGTAGTGATAGCCGTAGTAGCAATAGTTGGTGAGACGACAACGATGCTTCGATGGAGATAAAGGTGTCAAGCCGGTGACGATGGTGATCATGACAGTAATTTGGAGATGGAGATCAAAGGTACAAGATGATGATGGCCATATCATATCACTTATTTGATTGCATGTGACATTTATCCTTTATGCATCTTATTTTGCTTAGTACGGCGGTAGCATTATAAGATGATCTCTCACTAAATTTCAATGTATAAGTGTTCTCCCTGAGTATGCACCGTTGCTACAGTTCGTCGTGCCGAGACACCACATGATGATCGGGTGTGATAAGCTCTATGTTCACATATAACGGGTGCAAGCCAGTTTTGCACACGCATAATACTCGGGTTAAACTTGACGAGCCTAGCATATGAAGATATGGCCTCGGAACACTGAGACCGAAAGGTCGAGCATGAATCATATAGTAGATATGATCAACATAGTGATGTTCACCATTGAAAACTACTCCATCTCACGTGACGATCGGACCTGGTTTAGTTTATATCTATCATGTGATCACTTAGATGATTAGAGGGATATCTATCTAAGTGGGAGTTCTTAAGTAATATGATTAATTGAACATTAATTTATCATGAACTTAGTCCTGGTTGGTTTTGCATATCTATATTGTAGATCAACAGCTCGCGTATAGCTCCCCTGTTTTATTTTTGATATGTTCCTAGAGAAAAATGAGCTGAAAGATGATAGTAGCAATGATGCAAACTGGGTCCGTGATCTGAGGATTTTCCTCATTGCTGCACAGAAGAATTATGTCCTTGATGCACCACTAGGTGACAGACCTATTGCAGGAGCAGATGCAGATGCTATGAACGTTTGACAAGCTCGGTGTGATGACTACTTGATAGTTTAGTGCACCATGCTTTACGGCTTAGAACCGGGCCTTCATAAAACTCTTTTTGAACGCCATGGAGCATATGAGATGTTCCAAGAGCTGAAAATGATATTTCAGACTCATGCCCATGTTAAGAGGTATGAGACCTCTGACAAGTACTTTGCCTACAAGATGGAGGAGAATAGCTCAGCTAGTGAGCATGTGCTCAGAATGTCTGGGTACTACAATCGCTTGAATCAGGTGGGAGTTAATCTTCTAGATAAGATAGTGATTGACAGAATTGTCTAGTCACTATCACCAAGTTACTAGAACTTCGTGATGAACTATAATATGCAAGGGATGATGTAAATGATTCCCATGCTCTTCGCGATGCTGAAATCTGCGAAGGTAGAAATCAAGAAAGAGCATCAAGTGTTGATGGTTAACAAGACCACTAGTTTAAAAAAAGGGCAATGGAAAGAACGGGAACTTGAAGAATGACAAGCAAGTTGTCACTCCCGTGAAGAATCCCAAAGCTAGACCTAAGCCTGAAACTAAGTGCTTCTACTGCAAAGGAAATTATCACTGGAAGCGGAACTGCCCCAAATACTTGGCCGATAAGAAGGATGGCAAAGTGAACAAAGGTATATTTGATATACATGTTATTGATGTGTACTTTACTAGTGTTCATAGTAGCCCCTGGGTATTTGATACCAGTTCAGTTACAAAGATTTGTAACTCGAAAGAGGATTTGCAAAATGAACAGATACTAGTTGAGGGCGATGTGACGATGTGTGTTGGAAGTGATTCCAAGGTTGATAAGATCACCATCGGACACTCCCTTTACCTTCGGGATTAGTGTTGAACCTAAAATAAATTTTATTTGGTGTTTTGCGTTGAGCATGAATATGATTGGATCATGTTTATTGCAATACGGTTATTCATTTAAGTCAAACAATAATTGTTATTCTGTTTACATGAATAAAACCTTCTGTGGTCACACATCCAAGGTGAATGGTTTATTGAATCTTGATTGTAGTGATACACATATTCATAATATTGATGCCAAAAGATGCAAGGTTAATAATGATAGTGCAACTTATTTGTGGCACTGCCGTTTAGGTCATATTGGTGTAAAGCACATGAAGAAACTCCATGCTGATGGGCTTTTGGAATCACTTGATTATGAATCACTTAATGCTTGTGAACCATGCCTCATGGGCTAGATGACTAAGACTCCGTTCTCTGGAACAATGGAGTGAGCAACAGAGTTGTTGGAAATAATACATACTGATGTGTGCGGTCCAATGAGTGTTGAGGCTCGTGGCGGGTATCATTATTTTCTGACATTCACAGATGATTTGAGCAGATATGGGTATATCTACTTGATGAAACATAAGTATGAAACATTTGAAAAGTTCAAGAATTTCAGAGAGAAGTGGAAAATCATCATAACAAGAAAATAAAGTTTCTACGATCTAATCGCAGAAGACAAATATTTGAGTTACGAGTTTGGTATTCATTTGAAACAATGTGGAATAGTTTCGCAACTCACGCCACCTAGAACACCACAGCGTAATTGTCGTGGAATTGTCACATCAGATGTCCTTGTGAAAGGACTTAGTTGTGGAGCCATCGCAACTAGGAAGCCTGAAGGGGTTAATCGGGACAAGGGACACGAGATGTTTATACTAGTTCGGCCCCTTACGGTGAAGGTAAGGCCTACGTCTAGTTGGGTTGGTATTGATGTTTCGATGACCAGGGAGCGAGATACGCTCTGTCCGGCTCTCGATGAGTTGTTTCTTGCCCTAAGCCGCCAGCAGATTGTCCCCTTATATACACGGGTTAACACCCTGCGGCTTACAGAGTCCCGACCGGCTTATAAACAGTGTCCGGCTCGGTGACTAGTTAAATCTACCTTATGATACAAGCCATGCCGTTGTGGCGGTTTACTATAATGGGCCTTAAGTCTCCTGTGGGCCTTAGGCCCTTTATTGAATCGCCATATTCATGCTTGGTCTTGGGCTTCTTTCTGGTGAGTCTTCTTTGCGTAACCTAGCCCCTCCTGGGCGGCTTACACAAATAGTTATATCCCCAACATTAGGCCCCAGATTGATTTGAACCTGTTCATGTCAATCTTAAAATAACTTAAGAAATAAATCTTCAGTCTTCTGACTATGCAAAGGTTTTCTTTAACCCGCCATGACGTCATCTTCTATCCGTGTTAACCCAACGTGACGTCATCTTTACTTAAATTCATTCTTTATTTCATTGTATCCTCCAACGGATCCTTGTCTTTACTGACCGTTCCAAAAACCGAGGCGTCGGGGCCGTCGGATAATAATGCTTATCTCCTCGTTTCTCGCGCCGTCTTAGTCATCCCTTCCCTATAAATAGGCATGACCTAGGTCTTCCCATTCTCCTTCTTCAGTCGTCTTCTTCCTCTCGCTGCTTCTCTGATGTTCGAGCTCCATCGCCGCCATCGCAGATCTCCTTGTCTTCACCAACTCAGGCTGCTGCATCAACCTGGTTTGACCAGAAAAACACGACGACCCTCTGCAGCAATCCTGCATTCGTAAGCTTCCTCCTCATAGCTCCTCAGATCCGCATTTAGGACTTTCGAGTTCTTCAGTGTTCTTCGTTATTCATTAGGAACCCCTTGAAGATTTGCTCAGCACCATCATTTTTTGATCTTTAAAGATGATAGAAACCTAATGTGGTAGCTGTTTTGCACCCACTTTGGTTGCAAGTAGATCCCTTTCTGTCGCTCAGAAGCCCTGTTTGAGCCCTTGGACTTCATCTGCGCCAGTTCTAGATCTAGATTATCTTTCTTTTCAGAACATGTGTTTGATCCAAAATA
The DNA here is from genome assembly GCA_021437245.1 of Aegilops speltoides. Lineage (NCBI taxonomy): Eukaryota > Viridiplantae > Streptophyta > Magnoliopsida > Poales > Poaceae > Aegilops > Aegilops speltoides. Next base: position 549,360,771 of record CM038147.1, read on the forward strand.
ATAACATCAACTTGTGAATCCTGTTTGTTTCACCCAGAAGTAAAAAAACTTCCTCTGTCGAATATGCTTAACTGCTCTTTAGCACCTGAGGCGGCTTAATATTTATTTCATAGTTATCCACATATCATTAGGCCCCTTCTTAAGCCATCATCTTGACTAGTTTAAAATATTTTCCTCCGGGTTAAATTTAAACCGGAACATCTTATCTAGTCATAGGCCTCAATTTTCATCATGGCACCTAAGGCGGCTAAGGCTCCTGTGACCTGTAATTGGGTCCCATCCACAGTCACAAGGAGTAAACTGTCTGAATTTGTGAAGTCTGGCCATCTGCCTAAAACGGAGGTCATGCCTTATCGTGCCCCTGACCCGTCTGAAGAGAGGCCTCAACCCACAGAAGGGGAGGTGATAGTTTTTACGGATCACATGAACCGGGGATTTGCCCCTCCCGGCTCAAAATTCTTCATGGAGGTTTCGAATTTCTTTGACCTTAGACCTCAAGACATTGGACCCAATTCCATGTCAAATATCTGCAATTTCCAAGTCTTCTGCGAGGTGTACTTTGGAGAGGAGCCAAATTTGCTTCTGTTCAGAGAACTTTTCTACTTGAACCGGTAGAATGAACGTGCCAACGGTCCCAGCCTTGAACTTGGCAGCATCTCAATTCAGCGGCGGAGAGACTGCCTTTTCCCTTACGCTGAACTACTGAGTCATCAGAAAGATTGGAATCAGATATGGTTCTATTGCCAGGACACTTCTCCGACTGACGAGAGCCCTCTGCCCGGCTTCCGTGCTCTGCGCCTTGAGTCCAACCATCCGCTGGCGAATAAACTGACTGCTATTTAGCGCCTGCCTCTCAACCCCACCGTCAAGAAAATCAAAGCTCTTCTGGGAAACGGTTTAAACGGCATCGACCTAGTCCGAGTCTGGGTTACAACCAGATGATGTGGTGGAAGCTACAACCCAGTCGCTGCTAAAGGACGGCACATTAACTAGTAATGCCTTCGGCTTACTTCCCTTATGCAAGAAGAACCCGGCTCCCGCAGTGAGTTATCAACCTCAATTAATACTCTTTGCCATGTTATACCTTATTGGTACTCATAATCTCTTATCTTTTTTTCACAGGCCGACAACAGCTTCTGGAAGGTCAAGTATGACCATGAGGCTGCCAAACAAGCCAGGACAGCCAAGAAAACCGAAAGGAAAGCCACCAAAACGGCAACCTCAAAGAAGAAAAAACCCAGCGATTCCGATTTATTCAAATTGGATGAGACTTCTTCGGATGACGAAGAGGTAATCCTTTAATTTTCTTAACTCCTTTGTCGTTATTTTATTGACATTCTATCCTTTCAGGAGGATACGGGGAACAGTCAAGCAGTTGACGAAGAGGTAACTATAATCTCCTCCGACTCAGAGCCTTTGCCAAAGCAAAAAATCCGAAGGGTGACCCGGAAAGTAAGATTTTCACATCCTCTAGCTTATCAAGATCCTCAATTTCTTTTGAAGCAACAACAGCTTGAAAACCGGAGGCAGACCCGGACCAACAAGGATGAAGAACTCTCCTCCAGCTTACCTGATATAACTAGGAAGCGTCGGACTGAGGTTATCTCCGATTTACGTTCTATTTTACCTTTGGCGGGTTTAATTCGCCAACATCTCAATTTATCTGACTCCAGTTATCAGGATACCTCTCCTTCCTCCGGCGAGTCTATGCAATCAAACATGCCGGCTTTCAAAACTGCTCCCAGGTAATGTAACCTTATTTACTTTAGGCTTTACCTTACTCATACTCTTATATTCATCCTTCTACCTTTGTTGACAGCATGCAAGTGAAGCCCAGTAGGAAGGCAAAGAAGAATAAGCCGTCCCAAGTGAGGGAGTCCTAGATTAGGGGGTGTCCGAATAGCCGAACTATCACCGTTGGCCGGACTCCTGGACTATGAAGATACAAGATTGAAGACTCCGTTCCGTGTCCAGATGGCACTTTCCTTGGAGTGGAAGGCAAGCTTGGCGATACGGATATGTAGATGTCCTACCATTGTAACCGACTCTGTGTAACCCTAGCCCTCTCTGGTGTCTATATAAGCCGAAGGGTTTTAGTCCGTAGGACGAACAACAATCATACCATAGGCTAGCTTCTAGGGTTTAGCCTCTTTAATCTCGTGGTAGATCTACTCTTGTACTACCCATATCATCAATATCAATCAAGCATGAGTAGGGTTTTACCTCCACCGAGAGGGCCCGAACCTGGGTAAAAACATCGTGTCCCTTGTCTCCTGTTACCATCCGCCTAGACGCACAATTCGGGACCCCCTACCCGAGATCCACCGGTTTTGAGACCGACATTGGTGCTTTCATTGAGAGTTCATGTGTGTCGTCACCTTTAGGCCCGATGGCTCCTTCTATCATCAACAACGACGTGGTCCAGGGTGAGACTTTTCTCCTCGTACAGGTCTTTGTATTCGGTGACTTTGCACTGCGGGCCAATTCACTTGGCCATCTGGAGCAGATCAAAAGCTACGCCCCTGGCCATCAGGTTAGATTTGGGAGTTTAAACTACACAGCTGACATCCGCGGAGACTTGATCCTCGACGGATTCGAGACACAGCCAAGCGCGCCGCACTATCTCGATGGGCATGACCTAGCTCTGCCGCCCAACAGTGCCCTGGAGGCTGCACCAGCATCCGCTCCGACCCATAGCTCGGAGCGGACTTTGCCGGTCGAGGATGAGTGGCTGGACACCGCCTCGGGGGCTACGATCTCTACGGTGATTGAGCCGGACACCATCCCTTTCCTCGCAAAGCCCGTGACTCTAAGGTGCCATACTCCTCTCCGGACCCCAAACCTCCCGCGCCCCTGCCAATCAAATCCGATGGGGCACCGGTTCTGGAGTTCACTGCCGCGGACATCTTTCAGCACTCGCCCTTTGGCAACATCCTGAATTCGCTAAAGTCTCTCTCTTTATCAGGAGAGCCCAGGCCGGACTATGGTCAGGAAGGTTGGGATGCGGACGACGAAGAAATTCAATGCCCACCCACCACCCACTTTGTAGCCACTGTCGATGATTTAATCGACATGCTCGACTTCGACTCCGAAGACATCGATGGTATGGACGACGATGCAGGAGACGACCAAGAACCAGCGCCTACAGGGCACTGGAAGGCCACCTTGTCATACGACATATACATGGTGGACATCCCAAAAGATGAGAATGGCAATGGAACAGCGGAGGATGACCCCTCCAAGAAGCAGCCCAAGCGTCGGCGTCAGCGGCGCCGCTCTAAATCCCGCCACAGCAAAAACAGTGATTCCGGCACGGGAGATAATAACACCCCGGACAGTGCCGAAGATAACCCCCTCCAGCAAGATTCAGCACAGGAGGAGGGAGAAGCCAGCCCTCATGATAGAGAGGCCGTCAGAGAGGTAGAGGACGATAATTATATGCCTCCCTCCGAAGATGAGGCAAGCCTCGACGACGACGAATTTGTTGTGCCCGAGGATCCCGTCGAACAAGAGCGTTTCAAGCGCAGGCTTATGGCCACGGCAAGCAGCCTCAAGAAAAAGCAGTAGCATCTTAGAGCTGACCAAGACTTGCTAGCTGACAGATGGACCAAAGTCCTTGCAGCCGAAGAGTACAAACTCGATCGCCCCTCCAAGAGCTACCCAAAACGCAGGCTGCTACCCCAATTAGAGGAGGAAGCACCCAAACCTACATCACCAGCGCATGATGCGGCCGACCGGCCACCTCGTGGCCGCAACAGAGAGGCCTCTAGGCCCTCCACTAAAGCCGCACCCCGGCGTCGCTCGAAAAGTACAAAGCCACGGGGGAATGCGCCAGACTTGCGAGACATATTGGAGGACAAGCCAAGACAAATAAGATCGATCTACGGATCACGTGGGCGCCCCACGATACGTAATGACAACCGTCACACCGGATACAGCAATTCCGGCTGGGCCGAACACAGTAGACAAAGCTCGTTTGAGCTGCGTCGTGATATAGCCCAATACAGAGGCGCCGCACACCCAATATGCTTCACAAACGAAGTAATGGATCATCAAATCCCCGAGGGTTTCAAACCCGTAAACATTGAATCATACGACCTCCACAATAGATCCCGCGGTTTGGATCGAGGACTATCTCCTTCACATCCACATGGCCCGCGGTGATGATCTACACGCCATCAAATACCTCCCACTCAAGCTTAAAGGACCAGCTTGCCAGCATAATCAATTGGTTGTTGGGAAGACCTGGAAGCCGCATTCCTTGATAACTTCCAGGGCACATATGTGCGACCACCAGACGCCGATGACCTAAGCCACATAATTTAGCAGCCGGATGAATCGGCCAGACAATTTTGGACACGGTTCTTAACCAAGAAAAATCAAATCGTCGACTGTCCGGATGCAGAGGCCCTTGCAGCCTTCAAACATAACATCCACGATGAGTGGCTTGCCCGGCACCTAGGACAGGAAAAGCCGAAATCCATGGCAGCCCTCACATCACTCATGACCCGCTTCTGCGCGGGAGAGGACAGCTGGCTAGCTCGCAATAACAACCTGACGAAAAACCCTGGTAGTTCAGATACCAAGGACAGCAATGGCAGGTCGCGTCACAACAAGCACAAGCGCCGCATTAACGGTGATAATTCTGAAGATACGGCAGTCAATGCCGGATTCAGAGGCTCTCAACCCGGTCAGCGGAAAAAACCGTTCAAAAGAAATACTCAGGGCCCGTCCAATTTGGACCGAATACTCGATCGCTCGTGCCAGATACATGGCACCCCCGAAAAACCAGCCAACCACACCTACAGGGATTGTTGGGTGTTCAAGCAGGCAGGCAAGATAAATGCCGAAAACAACGACAAGGGGCTGCATAGCGATGACGAGGAGGAGCCCCGGCCGCCGAACAATAGAGGGCAGAAGGGCTTTCCCCCACAAGTCCGAACGGTGAACATGATATACGTAACCCACATACCCAAAAGGGAGCGGAAGCGTGCACTAAGGGACGTATACGCGATGGAGCCAGTCGCCCCAAAGTTCAACCCGTGGTCCTCCTGCCCTATCACTTTTGATCAAAGGGACCACCCCACTAGCATCCGCCACGGCGGATTCGCCGCATTGGTTCTTGACCCAATCATTGACGGATTTCACCTCACTAGAGTCCCGATGGACGGCGGCGGCAGAGCCGAACCTGCTTTACCGGATACAAAGTCGCAAAATGGTCATATACCCCTCAAGGATTAAACCCACAAAAACGACCTTTAAAGGCGTCATACCAGGTGTAGAGGCCAACTGTACAGGCTCAGTTACACTCGAAGTGGTCTTCGGATCCTCGGATAACTTCCGAAGCGAGGAATTAATCTTCGACATAGTCCCGTTCCGCAGCGGCTATCACGCACTGCTCGGACGAACTGCATTTGCAAAGTTCAATGCGGTGCCGCACTACGCATACCTCAAGCTCAAGATGCCAGGCCCTCGAGGAGTAATCACGGTCAATGGAAACACCGAACGCTCTCTCCGAACGGAGGAGCACACGGCGGCCCTCGCAGCGGAAGTACAAAGCAGCCTCTTAAGGCAATTCTCGAGTCTGACTACTAAATGTCCGGACACCGTAAAGCGCGCCCGGAGTAACCTACAACAAGATCGCGTGGCACGTCCCGAGCACGCGTAGCAATGCGGCCCCAACCCCAGCCCTCACGAAATCGCGAGACCAGTACCACGCGTACATAACTACGCTCTGGAGATACCATGGGCATAGGTGTAGGGGCACGACCACGGCATGCCCGGAGAGCGGCTCAACTGCACAAGGGGCTCCCAATTGTGTCATTTTTTTTCTTATTCTCAGGACTATGTTTTCCAGAAGGCCTGTCCGGCAGTAGAATTGCCGAACTCACGATGCAACAGCCAGGGAAGCAGAAAAGCTACGTCGAGTGTCCAAGTGTTCTCTATTACGAGCAGTATACCTGTTTTACATACCATCCCGCAGCCTACCCCTAGAGGGGGACATGTTAAATAGTCCCATCCCTTGCTTATCGCACTATTTGTATCGTTCTGCTTTCATTGCAGTATTTTCTGAATAAACAATGCATTGCTTTTTGCCTATTATTGCATTCTTTTTTCTATCTATATATGTTCACTTATGACATGTTGCACCCGTACAAATTGGTACGGTCAATACACTAGGGGCTTAAGTACCCCAAAACATGGTGTGATAAGTCCGAACACTTTCACAAGTGCGGCACCCCGAACTTATAGCATTATATGCATCGGCTCCAAATCATGTCTTGGGTCAATAGTTGGGTTTGCCCGGCTCCCATGTTTTGGTACCTTACGTTCCGTTATATCGGCTAAGGTAGCGCTGGGAGAACCACTGCGATTGTGCCCCGGTTGAGCTGGGTTAAGCACCTCAGTGGAGAAAGCTAAAACTGACCGTCATGATAGGGCGAGAGCCGGTCGCTGTTCGAGAGGTTTTTCGAGTCCCTAAAGACTTATGCCGCTTAGAGCGAGGAGTCGGCTTTGTCCGCCCAGCGTGATAGCGCCCAATTGATCTTCGAACACTAGGGGCTTCGCCGAAATTTAAAATTATAGAATTCTATGGCTAAGTGGGAGTGTTCAAGCATTATAGTCTGGTTGCCTTGTTCGTTGTGTTGAGCGCCTCCCTCGAAGGACCCAAGAATGGGAACAAGAGCGCTCAAGTTTATCCCGAACACCCCAGCACTCGTGGCATGGTGGCTGAAGCCAACGACTTGCCATCTCTCAAATTTGATAAACAGCCGCACAGAAGGTAATATTTTAAATTAACAAGCGTTGCTTAGCGCATATGGACAAAGTTTTCAGTGTACAGGATAACAAATGCGAGTCTACTCAAAAATTACATCCTTGGAGCATTCACCCGCTATAAGGCGGGCACCCTTCAGGACACCCTTATAGTACATCTCGGGCGTGCGATACTCCTTGCCAGGTGGTGGCGCGTCCGTCACTAGCTTCTCGGCTTCCATCTTGCCCAAGTGCACTTTAGCGCGGGCAAGGGCCCGACGGGCACCTTCAATGCAGACGGAACGCTTGATGACTTCAATCCATGGACAGGCGTACACCAGCCGCCGCACCAGACCGAAGTAGCTCCCAGGCATAGCTTCTTTAAGCCACAGCCGAACTATGAGGCCCTTCATGGCTTGTTCGGCCACCTTGTGGAGCTCGACCAGCTGCTTCAGCTGGTCGCTCAGGGGCACCGGATGTTCGGCCTCAGCATATTGAGACCAGAACACCTTTTCCGTCGAGCTCCCCTCCTCAGCTCGGTAGAATGCGGCAGCATCGGACATGCTACGGGGCAGATCTGTGAACGCTCCTAGAGAGCTCCGAATTCGGGTAATTAACAGATAATTCACTTTTACATGCTTGCTTTGCATGAAGAATTCTTTGCCCGCCGCTATCTTTTTTATCACCTCAATCCCCTGGAGGGCCTTCAGGGCTTCGTCCTTAGTGGCTTTGGCACTCTCAAGAGCCAAGGCGAGTTCGGACTCTCGAGTCTTCGAGTCACGCTCCAAACTCTCGTGTTTTTCCACGAGAGCCTGGAGCTCTTGCCGCACCTCCGCCACCCGCGCCTCCTTCTTCTCTCGCTCGGTGCGCTCCACGGCCGCACTTTTTTCGGCCTTGGACACTGCCTCCTTCAGGGTCGCCACCTCGTTCGTGGCCCCTACAATACTCATGTTATTCCTGTCATTTTTTGGCAACCAAATCCTTCCTATAAGGTATTACGTTAACAAGGTGTTACTTACCTTCCTTGTCCTCGAGCTGCTTCTTGGCACAGCCGAGCTCGTTCTCGGACCGCTCGAGGCTCTGCTTCAATGCATTGACCTCCACGGTCGGTCTGGGCAGAGGTCAAGAAAGAGCCTGCATTCCCATATTGACATGCTTATGTAGACTCCTGCGTATATCTTTTGAGATCCTTAGTTCGGCTTTTCTTTCCGAACACCAAACTGAGCATCAGGGGCTACTGTCTATGCGGTACTATTTTTACATATCTTAATTACATACCTCAAAGCCTGTTAGAAGGCTGGTACAGGCTTCAGTCAGCCTGCTCTTGGCGAACTTAACTTTCTGGATCACCGCACTCAAAACAGTGCGGTGCCCCTCGTCGATAGAGGCGCCATTGAGCGCCTCCAGCAAATTATCCGGTGCCTCCGGCTGGACCAAGGTCACCGGTGTTGCAGTCTCGCCCTTCTTTTGAAGAGGCCGCCCGCCGGACTCCGGAACCACTAAAGGTTCCGGTGCGGAGTCCGGCCTAGGGCCAAACTCAGAACCCTTCTGGGGTTGATCCCCCCTCGTGCCCAAAGTCCGGGAGGTTGCCTTGTGGCACCTCCAGGACCTCCTCCTCCTCCTGGTCGGGCCCCTTTTGGGACTCCACCTCGGGTTCATCAGCAGCGCGAGGAGAGGTGGCAGCCGGAAGTGAAGTACTATTCACGTCCGACGGAGCCAGGGAGCCGCTCGTTGAAATATCATGCCTGTCCTTGGGTGGGCTGCAGGGTTGTATTCGGCGTTAGGAGATTCTATGCAACAAACGAAATGCCATGAATTATTCTGGTATCCGGACACTTACGATGTCGCCAGGGGCTTAGCCCTCGGTGGCCACTCCTCTTCGCCGTCGTTGGCGTTGGTGGAACAGTCCGGAGGAAGGGTCCTTCCCTTCTTGGACCCTCCGGCCTCCTCAGTTGGGGAGGCCTTCCTTTTCTTCTCTCCCCCTGCTGGGGGAGAAGCCTCTGTTTTCTCCTCCTCGTTTTTGCGGGAGGAGTCCGCCTCGGAGTCATCGGACGATGAGTCTGGTAACACCTGATGTCGGGAACTCTTTCGGGTTCCCGTTGCCTTCTTCTTGGCCTTCTTCTCCGGCACCACGTAAGGCGCCGGAGCCAGCAGCCCCGTTAATTGGGCGTCCGCTGGGTCTTCTGGCAAGGGAGCCGGACAGTTAACCTGCCCGGACGTCTTCTGCCAGGCCTGTCAAAGGTAAGGGAGTTCAGATCCCGCATAGAGTCAAACTATTAAAAACGAGTGTCCCGTAAAGGGTAAGATAGCTTACCTCGCCGGCTTGACACTGCGAGCTGAATCTGCGATCTTCGGTAGCGGATGCGGGAGCCTCGGCGCCCTTGAACAGCACCTTCCAGGCGTATTCGTACGTAGTGTCGAAGAGCCTGCTCAAGGTCTGCTGCTGTGCCGGATCAAACTCCCACAAGTTGAATGCCTGTTGTTAGCATGGGAGGATCCGGTGGATGAGCATAACCTGGACTGCGTTGACGAACTTGATCTTCTTGTTCACAAGGTTTTGGACGTAGGTTTGAAGTCCGGTCAGCTCTTCCAAATCACCCCATGTCAGGCCCTTCTCTTTCCAGGAGGTGAGCCGTGTGGGGATGCCAGATCTGAATTCAGGGGCTGCTGCGCATTCGGGGTCACGCGGCTCGGTGATGTAGAACCACCCCGATTGCCACCCTTTGATGGTTTCCACATAGGCACCCTCGAGCCATATGACGTTGGGCATCTTGCCCACCATGGCGCCTCCGCACTCCGCCTGCTGGCCGCCCACTACCTTCGGCTTGACATTGAAGGTCTTCAACCATAAGCCGAGGTGGGGTTTGATGCGGAGGAAGGCCTCGCACACAACGATAAACGCTGAGATGTTGAGAATGAAATTCGGGGCCAGATCGTGGAAATCCAGGCCGTAGTAGAACATGAGCCCCCAGACGCGGAAGAAATGGGGAAGGAACACCACCCTCTCCTGGGGGTGGGGACGAGCTACCCCTCGTCTGGAAGCCGGTGCGCAATGTCGTTGTGCAGGTATCCGGCTTTCCTCAACCTTTTGATGTGCCCCTCCATGACGGAGGAGGCCATCTACTTGCCTCCCACTCCAGACATGGCTGGGGAAGGTTGAGGCGAGATGTGCGGACTTGGGCGCTGGAACTCGAGTGCGCGGAAATGGATAAGCAAAGGAGGAAGAAGGCGTAGGTAAAAAGGTGGATTCTTATCCCCTTATATGGACGGACGAAACTATGCGTCCCCACTAGCCTGGTAAAACTCGCTTATCTCCCAAGCGCCGTAATCAATGGTGCGGTCGGGTTACCCACACCCGTATTAATGATAATCCCGGAATAAGGGGACACGATCTCTGCTTTGACAAGACGTGCCAAGGAAACCGCCTCGGTAAACGCGCTGAGGTGGAATAGTAAGAAAGATTCGAATAAAGGCCTGGCCGTGGTGTGATGTCACGCCACGGAATACTTCAGCAGGTTGAACGTGTTTAAATGTTATTCTCTCTACGGTGGTATGTGGAACTTATTTTGCAGAGCCGGACACTATCTTGGTGTTCAAAATCTTCTATGAAGTATTCGGAGGAGGAACCCGCCTTGCAATGCCGAAGACAATATGAGCGCCGGACTCGTCGTCATTGAAGCCTGGTTCAGGGGCTACTCAGGGAGTTCTGGATTAGGGGGTGTCCGGATAGCCGAACTATCACCGTTGGCCGGACTCCTGGACTATGAAGATACAAGATTGAAGACTCCGTCCCATGTCCGGATGGGACTTTCCTTGGCGTGGAAGGCAAGGTTGGCGATACGGATATGTAGATCTCCTACCATTGTAAGCAACTCTGTGTAACCCTAGCCCTCTCCGATGTCTATATAAACCGGAGGGTTTTAGTCTATAGGACGAACAACAATCATACCATAGGCTAGCTTCTAGGGTTTAGCCTCTTTGATCTCGTGGTAGATCTACTCTTGTACTACCCATATCATCAATATCAATCAAGCAGGAGTAGGGTTTTACCTCCATCGAGAGGGCCCGAACCTGGGTAAAAACATCGTGTCCCTTGTCTCCTGTTACCATCCGCCTAGACGCACAGTTCGGGACCCCCTACCCGAGATCCGCCGGTTTTGACACCGACACCAAGCCCCGGTCGTGACTGAACCGGCGCTTGACATGTCTGCTCCTGATAGTTCCTCCCATCAGCCACCACCTGAACCGGCCTCTGACATTCCAGTGCCAACCTCTGACCTGCCTGCCGAAGAGACTCTCAATAGCTCTGATAACCCAGAAGCACCTAGCCCGGTCAAGACAAATGATCCGGAAGTTGAGGTTCTGGAAAGTCAGTTTGTTGAGCCAGGGCGGCCGACTGTCCTTGCCAAATGCACTGCCAAGGAAGAACTCATCGAACGCCGAAAGGCCAAGCTGGACATTATCGATTATACTCACTTAAGCATTGGTGATATAGTCTCGGGCTATCTGAATCAAGTGCATAATAGTCGTGACCTGGAAATTGACATGGCAAAAGAAATACAGCACAAATCTGAGGTATAACCTATTTTAGTTTCCTGAATCTTACTTACTGTACCAGCCCCCAAGTCTATTGCTTATGAATAAATATGATGTAGACTTAGAAATCTGCTTACTATTGGTTTATCCGGTTTAAAGTGAAGATTTTTAACCTGGTTATAGCATGATAGTTTGAACTTGCGATACACATTAGCCCCCAAGTGCCAAGTATCTTTACTTGTAAAATGCTTGGAACTTAATATGCATGACCCGGATTTGTAGATTTAAAAATTCTTCAGCGTACATTAGCCCCAAAGTGTCAAGAACCTGTACTTGCAAAGTACTTGGGACTTAATGCTATCTTACCATGATCCTTACCATAACCCGGTATCCATGCAGGCCACCATAAGTCAATTTGAGGTGGAGATTGCTGACTTGAAGAGCCGTCTGACAGCTCAAGAACTTGAAACTCAAAAATCCAATTCTAAATTTGAATTCAGCATCTCTGAAGAAGAGAAATTGAAGAAGAATTTTGAGTCAGAGAAGCAAATCTGGGCTGATGATAAGGCTTCACTGGTCACCCGGGCCGAGACGGCAGAAGAATCTCTTGCAGAAGCAACTACCGAACTGTCCGACTTAAAACGCCAGATATCTCAAATGGTCTCAGCCATCTTTGGTAAGTTACTGTACATAACCTCAAACATTGTAATCTTTTGATGACTATTGTAATCGTTATCTCCGGCTCACTGTGATACTTGTGAACACACAGGCCCCAGGAGCACCAATCTCAAGCAGAACATGTTGATCAAACTTAAGGTGGTTTACACTCTAGTGGAGCAACTGTACACCGGGTCACAACGTGCCTTGGCCGTTGTAGCCTTATCAAATACCACCCCCCCACCTTCTGCAAGACGTGCTGAAGTGTCTCGTTGTGCTACCTCAGCGGATCTAGGATTTAAGGCGGGCATCTTCAAGAGCTGGGGCCGTAGCCGCCTTGAGCCGGGCAAAGGCATGGATGGCAGAACAAGACCCGGCCGACCTCGCTCTTGGATACCCGAGTCTGAAGGAGGACAGTACCATATTTGATGATCATGATTTCACCGCCTATGTAGAAGTCATACGTCCCGTGGCTACCCTTATTGGGAACGATGCTGATCTTACCAAGTATCCGCCGGGCTTTGATAGTGAGAACCGGAGAATTCCAAACATTCCATATGATCAAGTCAGCCTGATCCCTCCAACGTGTAAGCATACTTTTTCCCCTGAAGTGGACCCAGCCGGTTTAATAGATGATGAAGCTGAGTTTGAAGCCTTGAGTGGCATTGACTGGGCCTCGTCAACCTTCCAGGACAAAGCAACCGACGGAGAGGCGGAGAAGGATAACCCGGAGTCTTTGAGACCGCCGAAGGAGTGAACCGCCATGCGTTTTATAACTTTGCAAAAGACAATGCTTCATTTATTCAGACTCAGGGAGTCTTGTAATAGGGTAGCAAAAACTTCTCAATGTTTATCATGCCTTCGCGCATGTTCCTGGTGCTTAATACTTTTGTAAGCCGCCATCGCTATATATTTCTGGCTTATGCTGATCGTTTAATTCCTTGATGTTTACATCTGCTTGCCTTATCCTTCACATAAACAATCAAAATTCCCTTTGGCATTTTATCGCGTCGGGGGTCACATAAAGTATTGATAACCTGGAACGCAAACTAAAGACATCACATATATATAGGCTGGTTTATGACTATATTTGTTAAACATAATCATAACAGTATACCTGTGATCCCTGTGATAATTTTACCTGCTCATATGATGCTCACCTGGCACTTAACAACCTGGGTTGATCAATATAAACCGGAAGAATCAAAAACTATCTCATAAAAGTCTCATGATAGTCAAAATAATTATACTTATGATGGAGAATAAACATCAATTACAGGCTTGTGATTCGAATACGATCAGTAAACTGTTCCAAAGGGGTTAAGCTAAGATTCGGATACGATCATATAGCCCCCAATGGCCTTGGCGATGCCGATCAAGTGGGTATCGACAGCTATGTTCTCTTTCGTTCGAATATGACCTATGTTTGAACGGGAAGCCCCCAAGTGACCATAAGAGTTGTTTAATGACGCTGATTCGAATACGATCCACGTCAGACCCAAAGGGGTTAAGCTGTGATTCAAATATGATCAAGAAGCCCCCAAGTGGGTTTGGAAATATGCCGTTCAAGTGGGTATCGACAGCTATGTTCTCTTTGGTTCGAATACGACCTATGTTTGAACAGGAAGCCCCCAAGTGACCTTTGCTAGATTCAGACATGATCATAAGCCATACCAAAGGGAAAGCCGGATTCAAATTTAATCCGCTCCCTGTTGGTTGTTTCCACCACCTGATAAAGGAGACACATAAACCTTTGAGGGTAAACAGGACAGAGGTCCTGCTTTATTTATTTATATAATATATACATTGTCAAAATATATACATTTTGAGAGATGGTGGCTCAAGTATAGTAAGGCCGGAGATGAGCAATATTCCACGGGCGGCGGGTCACCTCCTCCGACTTACGTGAGTCTTTGTGCTCTCGAACATCGATGAGGTAGTATGATCCGTTGTACAAATTCTTGCTGACCACAAAGGGTCCTTCCCAAGGTGGGGATAGCTTGTGCATGTCAGACTGATCCTGGATGAGCCGGAGCACCAAATCGCCTTCCTGAAAGGTTCTGCTTCTAAACCGGCGGCTGGGATAGCGGCGCAGGTCTTGTTGATAAATCGCTGAGCGGGCTATTGCCAAGTCTTGCTCCTCATCCAACAAGTCAAGCGCATCCTGACGAGCTTTTTCGTTGTCAGCCTCAACATAAGCCACCACGCAGGGTGAATCATGTCGGATGTCACATGGCAGGACCGCCTCTGCACCATACACCATAAAGAAAGGTGTGTAGCCTGTAGATCTGTTAGGCGTAGTGTTGATGCTCCACAACCCAGAAGGTAACTCCTCTACCCAACAACCCGGAGTCCGCTGTAAGGGGACAAAGAGCCGGGGCTTAATACCCTTCAGGATCTCTTGATTAGCTCTTTCTGCTTGACCATTGGATTGAGGATGAGCAACAGCCGAAACATCAAGTCGGATATGTTCTCGTTGACAGAACTCTTCCATGGCACCCTTGGAGAGATTAGTGCCATTATCAGTTATAATGCTATGTGGGAAACCAAAACGAAAGATCACCTTTTTCATGAACTAAACCGCCGTGGCTGCATCACACTTACTGACTGGCTCTGCCTCAACCCACTTTGTAAACTTATCCACTGCCACCAGGGGATGTGTCTTTTTATCCTTAGACCTCTTGAAAGGCCCAACCATGTCAAGCCCCCATACTGCGAACGGCCAAGTGATTGGGATCATCCTCAATTCTTGAGCCGGCACATGAGCTCGTCATGAGAACTTTTGACAACCGTCACATTTACTGACCAGATCCTCCGACAAGATGAGCCGCCACCAAGAGAAACCATGACGGAAAGCCTTGGCTACAAGAGATTTTGATCCGGCATGATGGCCACAATCCCCTTCATGGATCTCACGAAGTATCTCTTGGCCTTCCGTAGGTGACACACAACGTTGGAACGCCCCAGTGACACTTCGGTGATGTAACTCACCGTGAACAATCGTCATAGATTTGGAGCGCCTGACGATTTGCTGCCAAGGTCTCATCCTCAGGAAACTCTCCTCGGGTCATATAGGCCAAATATGGCACTGTCCAATCCGGCATAACGTGAAGAGCTGCCACCAGCTGTGCCTTCGGGTCTGGCACCGCTAGTTCTTCCTTAGTAGGCACCTTGACAGAAGGGTTATGCAAAATATCGAGAAAGATGTTAGGCGGCACCGGCTTACGTTGAGATCCCAGCCGGCTTAAAGCATCAGTCGCCTCATTCTTTCTTCGATCAATGTGCTCCACTTGATAACCCTTGAAATGCCCAGCCACAGCATCTACTTCACGATGATAAGCCGCCATGAGAGGATCCTTGGAGTCCCACTTGCTTGATACCTGTTGGGCCACGAGATCTGAGTCGCCTAAGCACCTTACCCGACTTAAATTCATCTCTTTGGCAATCCGGAGACAATGGAGTAAGGCCTCGTACTCAGCTGCATTGTTAGTACAAGGAAACATAAGTCGGAGCACCTAACAAAATTTGTCACCTCGAGGGGAAGTTAAAACAACTCCAGCCCCCGAGCCTTCTAACTGCCTGGACCCATCAAAGTGAATAGTCCAATATGTGCTATCTGGCTTCTCCTCAGGTGCCTGCAACTCTGTCCAATCATTGATAAAGTCCACTAAGTCTTGAGACTTAATAGCAGTACGCGGAATATATTTCAAACCATGAGGTCCAAGCTTGATAGCCCACTTGGCGACTCGTCCTGTGGCCTCCCTATTCTGGATGATGTCTCGCAAGGGGGCAGAACTTACCACAGGTATAGGATGAATTTGAAAGTACAGCTTCAACTTCCGGTTGGCCATAGACACTCCGTAAACAAGTTTCTGCCAATGCGGATACCTTTGTTTAGACTCAGTGAGCACCTCACTGATGTAATAAACCGGCTGTTGAACCGGATGCTCCTTGACAGCTTCCTTACGCTCCACCACGATGGCAACACTAACGGCTCGTGAATTAGCAGCCACGTATAACAGCAACGGCTCTTTATCAATGGGAGCCGCAAGAACCGGTGGTTCAGACAATTGCCTCTTCAAGTCTTCAAAGGCAGCATCTGTAGCATCACCCGCATAAAGTGTCGCTTTTCATCATCCGACATGATGGTAGGGCCTACTCACCTAACCAGCTTATGAACCGGCTTAAAGCGGCAACACGACCCGCCAGTCGCTGAACATCATTGATGCACGCCGGTTTAGCCAGAGAGGTAATTGCCTTAATCTTCTCCGGATTAGCTTCAATGCCTCTGTTTGATACCAGAAAACCCAAGAGCTTGCCTGCAGGTACACCAAACACACACTTGGCCGGGTTAAGCATCATCTTATAAACCTGGAGATTATCAAAGGTCTCTTTCAAGTCGGATATCAAGTTTCCTTCTCTCTGGACTTCACCACGATGTCATCTACATAAGCATGAACATTACGCCCGATTTGATCGTGTAGATAGTTCTGCACAGATCGCTGATAAGTCGCCTGAGCACTCTTGAGTCCAAATGGCATAGATACATAACAGAAGGCTCCAAACGGAGTGATGAAAGCCGTCTTCTCCTGGTCCTTAACTGCCATTTTGATCTGATGATAACTAGAGTAAGCATCCAAGAAGCTCAAACGCTCACAACCCACCGTAGCATCAATGATTTGATCAATATGGGGGAGAGCAAAGGGATCAGCCAGACAAGCCTTGTTTAAGTCCGTGTAGTCCACACACATCCGCCAGGTGCCATTCTTTTTAAGCACAAGCACTGGGTTAGCCAACCACTCCGGGTGAAAAACTTCAACAATGAACCCGGCCGCTAAGAGCCGGGCAACTTCCTCTCCAATAGCTTTTCGTCTCTCTTCGTTAGACCGGCGAAGAAACTGCTTGACCGGCTTATACTTCGGATCAATATTGAGAGTGTGCTCAGCAAGTTCCCTCGGTACACCTGGCATGTCAGAAGGTTTCCATGCAAAGATGTCCCGGTTCTCACGGATGAACTTGATGAGCGTGCTTTCCTATTTAGGATCCAAATTGCTGCTGATGCTGAATTGCTTAGAAGAGTCACCTGGGGTAAAGTCAACAAGCTTCGTCTCGGCGGCCGATTTAAACTTCAAGCTGGGTCATGCTTTGTAGTTGGTTTCTTCAGGGAGGTCATATCCGCCGGGTCAACATTATCTTGATAAAATTTGATCTCTTTCGCTGCATAGGCAGACTTAGCATAAGCCGCGTCGCCTTCTTCACATTCCAAGGCTACCTTTCGACTTCCATGCACAGTGATGGTGCCCTTGTGACCCGGCATCTTGAGCTGCAAATAAACGTAACACGGTCGTGCCATGAGCTTAGCATAAGCCGCCCGCCCAAACATAGCATGATATGGGCTCCTGATTTTGACCACTCCAAACGTCAATTTCTCAGCCCTGGAATCATATTCATCTCCAAAGGCCACTTCTAGTTCAATCTTGCCAACTAGGTAAGCCGACTTACCAGGAACTACTCCATTAAAAACGGTGTTGGATGTCCTCAAATTCTTATCAGTCAACCCCATGTGTCGAAAGGTCTCATAATAGAGGATATTGATGATGCTACCTCCGTCCATGAGTACCTTAGTGAATTTATATCCACCAACCTGAGGTGCTACCACCAAAGCTAACTGACCCAGATTATCAACCCGTGGAGGGTGATCTTCCCTGCTCCATACAATGGGCTGTTCTGACCACCTCAAGTAACGAGGAACTGTCGGCTCAACAGAATTCACGGCCCTATTATGAACCTTCTGGTCACGTTTGCATAAGCTAGTGGTGAACACATGATACTGCCCACTATTCAACTGCTTCGGATTTCTTTGATAACCCGACTACTGCTGCCGCTGCTCTCCTTGACCAGACTGCTGTTGATTATAACCTCCTTGATGTCCCTGAAAGCCGGAACTTGAACCACCACCCGGGCCATGAAAACCGCCAGCCCCTGAGCCGCCGCCAGACCCATGATTGCCATCAAAGGTGTTGGAATTCTTAAACGCCTTCATGATCGCGCAATCTTTCCACAGGTGTGTGGCGGGCCGCTCCCGGGTGCCGTGTCTCGGGTAGGGCTCATTGAGTAGCTGCTCAAGAGATGGGCCTGACCTGCCGGATCGAGGCGGCTTACCCTTACGTCTCTGATTGTTACCTTGCGCATTGGTGTTGGCCACAAACTCCGGGTTACCGTCCACCTTACGCTTATTGCCTCCTTGATTCATCGGGTTATGCTGCTGACCCTTTCCATTGCCATTCCTCTTTCCCTTCCCGGTCTTTTCCTCATCAGACGCGGGATCCTTGGTACTATCAGAGTCGGCATATTTGACTAAAGCCGCCATCAGCGTACCCATATCATTGCAATCATGCTTAAGGCGCCCCAGTTTCTGCCTCAGCGGCTCAAAACGACAATTCATCTCTAACATGAGGAATGCAGAACCAACATCCAGCTTGTAAGATGAATGTATTATCTCCTTGACCCGGCGTACCCAATGAGTCGTGGATTCACCCTCCTCCTGTTTACAGTTTGTCAAGTCCACAATTGACATAGACTGCTTGCAAGTGTCTTTGAAGTTTTGGATGAAATGGGCCTTCAGTTCTGCCCATGAACCAATGGAATTGGGTGGCAAACCCTTTAACCAGGACCGGGTTGTTCCATCTAACATCATGGTGAAGTACTTAGCCATTGCCGTGTCGCTGACTTCCAATAGCTCCATGGCCATCTCATAACTTTCGATCCAAGATCCGGGCTGCAAGTCGGCCGTGTAATTTGGCACATTTCGAGGTCCCTTAAAGTTATTGGGTAGGCGCACATTACGCAGAGCCGGTACTAGACAAGGAACACCGCCGGTTCTAGTGGCCACTCCCGTCTCAATTGAAGTCGTTGGATATTCTGGGAAATCTTGATGTGCCGTCTGTTGAGCCGCTAGCGGAGCCGCCCGCTCGTTCTCCTGACGTACTCGGTCTTGCACCGGATTGTAGCCATCGGGCTGGTTACGGCGTTGGGCGTTACTTGACAAAGCTTCAGACTCCAAGTGCCTGCTGTAACTCGGGCTCCGGTTCTGACGAGGCGGTGCTAACCAAGGCGGAGGGGTTGAATGAATCCTATCCCGGCTATAAGAATAGGTCTCTTGCTGAGCCAAGGCTGTCTGGAGAAGTTCTCTGACCCTCCGGGTCTCCACTGCTGTTGGGTCGTCACCGTCCACGGGAAGAGCCGCCAAGCACGCCGAAGCTGCGATTAAGTTATCCATGGGGTTGGAAAAGTGACCCGGCGGTATCGGCACATAACGTGGTGGTGCCATGCTCACATGAGGAGGTGGCATCTCTCGAGGCCGAACCGGTCCTCCTGCTCCACCTATCATAAACTGATTAGCCTCCGGTGGGTTACTTGGGCCGGCTCCGGGTGTAGCAAAAAAAACCCGAGGGTCATAATTCGGGGCAGACGGGACTGGGTTTTCAGATGTCTCCTCCTCATCACCTCATTAGATGAGTTTAAGCTCATCGTGAGCTGGTAGGCTTCTGACTGCAACCGCTGCGCCTGGGCGTCCAGAGCCACCCGCTCTGTGGCTAGTCTAGTATCCTCAGCTGCCAAGGCCTCCTTGGCCCGAGCTATCTCCTCACGCACCCGTGCCACCTCCGCGTCATGCTCATCCTTGTTTGCAGGGATAACCGTGGCGGTTAACAGGACCGCATGTATCATAAGGTAGATTTAACTAGTCACCGAGCCGACACTCGCTTATAAGCCGGCCGACTCAGAAGCGCAGGCATCAACCCGTATATAAGGGGATGATCTGTCATGGCTTAGGGCAAGAAACAAGTCAGCGAAAGCCGGGCATAGCATATCTCGCTCCCTGGTCATAGAAACATCAATACCAACCCAACTAGACATAGGCCTTACCTTCACCATAAGGGGACGAACTAGTATAAACCTCTCGTGTCCCTTGTCCCGATTAACCCCTTCAAGCTTCCTAGTTGCGATGGCTCCACAACTAAGTCCTTTCACGAGGACATCTGACGTGACAATTCCACCACAGTAATGGTGTGTCCGTACGTCATAACCTTACTTTATTAGATATGGTGCAATCTATGATGTCTCTTACCGAATTACCACTATCATTTTCGGGTTATGCATTAGAGATAGCTGCATTCACGTTAAATAGGTCACCGTCTAAAAATTCATTCAGACGACACTGTATGAACTGTGGTTTAGCAAGAAACCTAAGCTGTCGTTTCTTAAAGTTTGGGGTTGCGATGCTTATGTGAAAAAGTTTCAACCTGATAAGCTCGAACCCAAGTCGGAGAAATGTGTCTTCATAGGATACCCAAAGGAGACTGTTGGGTGCACCTTCTATCACAGATCTGAAGGCAAGATATTCGTTGCTAAGAATGGATCCTTTCTAGAGAAGGAGCCTCTCTCAAAAGAAGTGAGTGGGAGGAAAGTTGAACTTGATGAGGTAATTGTACCTTCTCCCAAATTGGAAAGTAGTTCATCACAGAAATCAGTTCCATTGATTCCTACACCAATCAGTGAGGAAGCTAATGATGATGATCATGAAACTTAGGATCAAGTTACTACTGAACCTCGTAGGTCAACCAGAGTACGATCCGCACCAGCGTGGTATGGTAATCCTGTTCTGGAGGTCATGTTAATTGACCATGACAAACCTACGAACTATGAGGAAGCGATGATGAGGCCATATTCTGCGATATGGCTTGAGGCCATGAAATCTGTGAAATTGCGTTATATCGACTAGAGGGGGGGTGAATACGTGATTTTTATGAATTCTTCACTGAGGAATGTGCCGGTGAGGAAATTCCTTAGCGAAGAACTACTTGCAGCAGAATAAGTACTCAGAAGTAAACATAACAGAACACACGCATAGTCATCATGATGAAATGAAGACAAGCACAGAGTACAAAAAGCATAAGCATAGGATAACACAGAAAGAAGACGGACAGACTGAAGAAATTGAATTGAGGAAATCGAGAAAGTCTTCAGTCAAAGTCTTCAAACAGATATGAGAAAATGAAAGAGTTGAGGAGAACCAGTGAGCTTGGTGAAGACAATGATTTGGTAGACCAGTTCCAACTGTTGTCTCAGTTTACATCTGGTTGGAGCGGCTGAGTATTTAAACTCGAGGACACCCAGTCCTGGACACACAGTCCTCATCAGATTCTCCTTGAGCTAAGGTCACATTGACCTCTCCCAATCACTGTGGTAAGTCTTCAGGTGACTTCCGAACCTTCACAAACTTGGTCACTCGGCGATCCACAATTCCTCTTGGATGCTCTAGATCTTGACACCTAACCGTCTGGAAGAAGCACAGTCTTCACAGGAAACAAGCATCGGATCCACGCAGGATCAATCTCTTCAGTGATGCTCAATCACTTTGGGTTTGTAGGTGTTGGTTTGGTTTTCCTCACTTGATGATTTTCGCTCAAAGTCCTCGGAGGATGGGATGCTTTCAGTTGACAAGTGTTAGTTTCTCTTGGAGCAGCTAACCAGCTAGTGGTTGTAGGGGGCGACATTTATAGCCTAGGGAGCAGCCCGACATGATAAGACATAAATGCCCTTGTCTGATATGACTGTTAGGTGGGTAGATATTTTGGGGCAGCTGGCGCATAGCACAGCAACGGTCGGAATTTTGACTCTCAAATTCCTCAGGCCTATCATGTTCCTCATCGTAGGC
Organism: Aegilops speltoides; assembly: GCA_021437245.1. Taxonomy (NCBI): domain Eukaryota; kingdom Viridiplantae; phylum Streptophyta; class Magnoliopsida; order Poales; family Poaceae; genus Aegilops; species Aegilops speltoides. The sequence continues at coordinate 549,382,435 of CM038147.1, forward strand.
AATTCAGACCGGCGAATTCCTAACTCCTCGATCGAACAAATTCCTCGAGACCGTAAGAACTTCGTCTCACATCAAGAATATGACTGAACTGTATGAGATTTCCAATGGCTTCACTCGAAGGGATTGGTAGGTGTAGGATTTTGAGTTGAGCATCACATGGAAATTTTTCCTTAGTATTTCCTTGACCCCCTTTAATAGTACAGTGTTTCCTATGACTCAAGAAAGAGAAAATGAAACTATAAAAACAAAAGTCTTCACGCTTCATGTTCCTCGAATGATTGCCAATTCTTCAAGGTTACACCAATTTCTTCGCCTTCAAAGTCTTGAGAAAGTCTTCAGACATCCAAAGTCTTAAGTGGAAGAACTTCATTTTTAGGGGTCGACTTTCTCTGTAAATATCAAACTCCTCATAGACTTATAGACCTGTGTACACTCACAAACGCATCAGTCCCTTAACCTATAAGTCTTCAACACACCAAAATCACTAAGGGGCACTAGGTGCACTTACAATCTCCCCCTTTTTGGTGATTGATGACAATATAGGTTAAGTTTTCAACGGGGATAAACATATGAAGTGTAAATACTAATATTGAGGAATTTGATTGCAAGATATAGAATAACCCCCCTAAAGATGTGCATAGTGAGGAATTTGCTTTTGAAGCAATGCACACTTGAAGAGTATAATCATTGGAGATCTCCCCCTATATCTTGTAATTCATACACGCATTTGACATATAATATGTAGAATTTGAACCTTCAATTAATTGTTTAGGTTTACTTTGGCGGAGCATTCAATCCAGGTGTGGGAATCATTCCGACCTTTGAAAGAGGCAGACCCCTACTTCAATTGTCATCTGACGCCTCTACCGCCCCTTAACGTTTAGAAGTATCCTTTTCAACGGTTAGAAACCTTTCTATTCTATGACGGCTAAGTCGAGGGCAAATGCATGATGAAATATGGTGACAGATGTAACTCAGCATGCGTGCATTGACATTAATGAGAAATAAGCATGCAGAAGAACACAACAAAAGTACCAGGCCACCATAGAGTTTAAGATTACAACTCGATCCAGCAAAGTCATCAGAAGAACGAGAGTTGTAACTTAGCAAAAAAACGCCCATATGGGATAGACACGCTTGAAGACTAACTCAAATTTCTCCCCCTTTGTCATCGAATGACCAAAAGGGTTGAAAATGAGGACTAACGCCCCTGAAGAATATCATGAAGATGGAGGAGCTACAGCGTTGTCAGGGTCTTGAGTCGTTGTAGGGCCTGCTGCAGTGTCGTCAAAGTCTTCATATCCGTCCGTGGTGCGGGATGAAGAATATGAACTGGCCACCAAGGAAGGAACCTTGACCTTCTTGTATTTCTTCGGTGGAGGAGCAGACATTTCAAAGTCTTCCTTGAAGCCCATTTGCTTCAGATCTTCTTCACCATAGAGATGTGACAAAATAGCCTAGGTGCGATCAAAAACTTCATGGAGGTAGTAATGGTTTTTCTTCACTGCATTATGTGTAGAAGTCATGTTGTGAGGAATAGAGCCAAACTGATGCTTAACCCATTTGTGGTTTCGATCTACCTTCTGGTGAAGACTTAGCAGCAGTTCACGGTCGGTCATCACACGAGGAGCAGTAGCTTGAGTACTTGACTTGGGAGCATTGGCAGCAGAATCATGAGTGGCAGAGTCATCATTGGTGGAATAAGTGCAGCTTTGCGGAACTGACCATCCAATGGACGAATGCCTTCATTGATAATGGCTGGTGACTTGCCCTTCTCAACAGCTGAGGAAAATGTCCGCTTGAGGACTTCAATCAGGGGCAAGTAGCTGAGATGATTCTGAAAATCAGCCTTGTAGTTGAGTGAAGACCTTGTTCTGAGGAATCTCATGATCCACAGTGCGTAAGGCTTCAGCTCAAATGGTGAAAATGCAACATTCGCCAGAGTCCTCATGAAGAAATCATGATAGTTTATGGGGAAGCCATGCATTATGTTGAATAGCATATTCCTCCAATAATTTCTTCATCGGATGAGTCGTGGCCTTTGATAGGACTCATGGTCTTCGTCAGAATGCGGTAGATGGTTCTTGGCACATAGAGCAATTCCTTCACGAGGAATTTGGTCCTTGGGGCTTGACTAGGCTTCAGAGGCTTCATGAGCACTTGCATATAGTGAGCAGTGAGTTCAGGCTCATCATACAGACAACAATCACCGTCAGGTGGAGGACTGATTGGCAGGGCACGAAGCAATTCAGAGGCTGGTGCCTTGTAATGAGTGTTTTCAGTCATCCAGTCCAACACCCAAGAGTTGACGTCAGCAGCATCACCTATGATATGCAGCATTGCGTAGAACTGAAGAATAAGCTCTTCATTCCAATCAACTATGTCTGAACAAAAGTTGAGCAAGCCTGCATCATGAAGCATACTGAGGACTTGAGAGAAGCAAGGCATTGATTCCATGTCCACATGAGGAATGTGCTCGTGGTCGAAGACTTTGTCCTTGTTGAAAAGCAGTGAGGAATATAAGTTGGCCTGGCTAGCAGTCCAGAAACGCTCCCTTCTAAGACAAGCATTGTCATATGGGTTGAATTCAGTGAAGAACACATGCTCGCCGAAGAAATCATCAGCCTTGAATTTTTGCTTCTTTGAGAAGGGATCCTTTGGCTTGGGCTGAGGAGTGTCAGTGAATTGCATCACCACCTCAGGAATCACAATCTCAAGTTCCTCAGACTGAGGAATTTCAGGCTCTTCTGCAGCTTCAGCCTGTGTCTTCAATTCATCATTGTCAATTTCATCAGCACTAGCGGCTGGAATTTTTTCAAGAACACTTGGGGTTGCATGAGGTTCTTCAGATCCCATTAGCACTTCAGTGGCAGCTGGGGACTGAGGAACTGCTTGGAGTGGAGTGAACATTGGAGAGTTGGGGTGCTGACTTCCCCAAAAGTCATCATTGAGCACAGGAGTGGTACAACCAATGTCCACATCCTCATCTTCCATTTCTTCAACACCTGCCTCTTCAGCAGTGAACTGAGGCATATGTGAGGAAATGACTGGGGTTGAAGGGATTGCATCCACTTCAATTTCTTCGTCCAACTGCTCTGTCGAAGCAGCAGAAGGAGTTTCTTCATGAGATTGATTGGGAATAACATAATCTTCACAAAAAGGAACAAGGTCCTTTGATGGCATGAAAGAGACTGGAACAGCATCAATTGGGTTGTCAATTGAACTAGTCAAACGCTTCATCTTCTTCGGAGCTGAAGAATTTGATGAAGTTGATGCCTTCCTTTTCTTCACAGATGCACGCTCTGCAGCTTTAGTCTTCTTCACATCTGATGCAGATGGAAGGATCGGAGTTGGTGTAGGCGCAGGAGGTGCAGAGGACTTTGGATCATTTTTCTTCAGGCGCAACTGATGCAGCTGCCCCGACTTCTTCACTTTCTTCAGGCGCACCACTAGTGGATGCCCTGGCAATATCTTCAGCGGTTGGAATGGAGTCATCAGCCCTGGTACTCTCATTTTCTTCAGCATCCTGATTGTCATCAGCGGTGCTGGCATGTTCTTTAGTAGGCTGAGCAGATGCTTCAGCCTGTGTAACTTCAATGTGCACAGGAGGAGCAGCACTTGAAGTGAATTTCTTCGTCAGATTGACGAACCGAACCTTGGCGCCCTTCCAATCAGCATAGTACTGATCGAATTCATCACTCAGTTGCTTGATTTCAGCTTGCAAGGCAACGAGTTGATCAGGGGTAAGAGTGAGGACATGGTCCTTGAGGTAGTGTTGTTTCTTGTACTGCGCTTTCTTCAGACTTCTTCCTTGTTCAAATTTCCACTTTTCTTCCTCAATGAAGGCAGTCAGAACTTGACTTTGACCAGGAGTGAGGTTCATCTCCGGCAAAGGCGTGTTACGGTCCTTGTGCCATAGGTCAATGAAATCGAGGATCAACTTTGGATCCAATAGCAGTGGCACATTGCTACCTTTGGCTCTTGCTGCCCTGGCTTGCCTGTCTCTGATGATTTTGGCAAGTTCTTCATCATCAGCCTCATCGTCATCAGAGGGAACTTGGAAGGCGACCTGCTTCTTGTGAGGACTTGTTCAAAGGCCTCGTCCAACAGTGGCCTTTTTCTTCGGCAGAGAGGGGCCAGCTGAGGAATTTCGTGCGGCTGAGGAGCTTGCAGATGCTCCTGAGGCAATTGAGAAGCCTGTGGTCCTTTGGCACGTGGCGAGATGCACAGGTGCCGAGGATTTGGTCAGAGCAGCTGAAGACTTTGTTGGAGGAGCTGAGGACTTTGAAGGAGCAGTCTGAGGAATTGGCTGTGAGGACTTTGAAGAATCTGGCATTGAGGGCGTTGCTAAGGAGCTTGGCCGTGAGGGCATTGAGGGAGAAGCACTTGACTTATGTGCAGGCTTCTTAGGCATCGCCTTCTTCGGCAGACTAGCAGAGGCCTCAGCAGAGGCAACAGCAGCAGCAGAGTCTGTGTTGAATTTCTTCACTGCTTCCTTTGCTTGCTTGGCCAGTTTGGCCTGGCGCTTTGCCCATTCATCAACATAGTCCTCACCGCGCTTGAGGCTGGTGGGATTTGCCACTTGGCCTGGTGCCAATGGAGGTCTTGACCATGGAGGGTTGAGCGCGAATTTCTTCATATACTTGGGAGTAACATACCTGTACTCCCTCCATTCTCGTGCCCATCTCCTCTCTATCCGTTGTATGCGCACCTTGCACTGATTCTTGTCCTCCTTGCCAAACTTGGCCTCATCAGGAGTGCAGTATCCACCATAAATGTCCTCAGGGATTTCAAATGCAGTATTGACCTCAGGCCTCTTTCCTCCCTTCTGTGGCTTCTTATCAGCCATTTTCACTACGGGAAACAGCTAATTTGCCGTCAGTAGGCAGCTTTGCCGCCAGCTTTTCATCGAGCAAGACGGCAAAGAAAGGGTTTGCCGTCATCAATAGATGGCAAAGAAAAACTGACGGTAAAATATACTTTGTCGTTTATGAAAAAATACAGACGGCGAAGAGCTCACTTTGCCGTCTGCAATAAGAAACATAGACGGCAAACATCTTTGCCGTCTACATTTTTTATTACAGACGGCAAAACATACACTTTGCCGTCTGTAATAAAAAATTATAGATGGCAAAGATCTTTGCCGTCTGTGTTTCTTATTGCAGTTGGCAAAATATGCTCTTTGCCGTCTGTAATAAAAATCATAGATGGCAAAGAAGAAGCACATCACGCAGATCGATCCCACGGATCGATGACGTGTCAGCCCATCCAAAACCCACCAGCCCCACCTACTCATCCTGACACACGCACTACCTAGCCAAACCCAACCAGCCACTAACCCACGCCCCACCCCACCCACCCACGCACACTACACACCACACAGCACATCCAGCACACATCCATGGCCGGCGCTGGCGAGCAGGGAGGCAGCGGCCCCGCCTCTACTCGCCATCGGCGTGGCCGGCCCCGCCTCCGCCGCCCGTCCAGCCGCCCTCCATCGCCTCGCCGGCTCATGCCCGCCCGTGCCCTCCAGCAGTTGGCCCCGCCTGCCTCCTCCGGGCCAGCTGCCGCCCATCGCTTCCATCAGGCCGTCGGGTGCCCTGTCGCCAGCGCGGGTCGGCCTTCTCCCTTGCCTCCGCCAAGGCCGGCCTCCCGTCGCCATGTCACGGGAACAACAAGCCCCGTCAGGAGAAGCCCAGCCTAGCTGGAACGGCCCAGGAGGAGGACAGGCCCAACCCAATGGTGCAGGGCCTGGAGTGGACCAAGTAGTATAAAGAGCAGTGTAGCGCTAGGGTTGGGTATCGTTGGATCACTTACCATATCGGCTCCGCTGGGCGATGAACCTCTCCTCCCACCCCCTGGATCTATCTCCCCGATCCCCTTTCTTGCTGAGACCAAATACTCCAGTGTAATTCCTCTGATTCGAGTGATTGAGTACAATTGAACGTGCCAACACCTTAGATCCGTGTCATCTGGTAATCAGAGCCTTTCAATCCCACCAAAAATTTTCTTCCGCGACTCAATCTGGCGCCGAAATTCCGCAGCCTCAACGAGATCATGGCGGGGACGAACGTCCAGAAGCAGCTGGAGGAAGCGGCAACGAAGAGGAGTGGTATCGCCAAGGCCCTCCTCTCGATCCAGCAGACCCTGGATCGGATGGCTCCTACGGTCGCGAAGATGGAGCCAGCGGTCGCCAAGATGGAGCCCGCACTCGTCGCCTTGGAGCCGGTGGTGCACAACCTCGCGGCGTGGCGTCCAGGCGTGGATAGGGCGATGGGACAGTTCCGTGTCGATCTCGGCGAGATCCGCGCGGAATTGGAGAAGATGGAGTGGCACACATCAACCCTTGACAAGATGGCGGAACCCTCGAGTTCAGTAGTGGTGGATCCGCCGGAGCTCGGGGTGTACCATAGTGGCGACGGCTACGGGCCCGATGGCCGCAGCAGGGCTTCGATTCTACGGGAACTGGTTGGGGGAGCTCTCCTTCCCGCACCGGTCCCGGCCAACGGTATGGTCCGCACTCCCTTCCCTACTGTGCCCATTCCCCCACCATCCCCATTTGATTTAGGCAGTAGCAGTGGGCACCGAGGGTACCATAAGCATGTGGAGTGTCCCGAGTTGGATGGTGACAACCCAACGGGATGCCGAATTTGCTGTGAGGCATATTTTCGCGTGTGCGGAGTGGATCCAGCCGTTTGGGTGGATACGGTGGTGGTGCATTTCACAGGGGCTGCCGCACTGTGGCTGGAATGGTCCAAAATGCATGTTAAGGCCGCCAATTGGGAGGCCTTTTGCACTGCTGTTCTAGAAAAATTTGGTAGATCTGAGTTTCAGCACTTGTTGCGTCGTTTTTCCAAGCTTAAGCAAGAGGGTTCAGTCTTAGAGTATGCGGAGTAGTTCAATGTGTCTATGCACTATTTATTTGCGCATCACAGCTCATGGGATCCCTTGTTCTTTACTACCCAATTCATCGAAGGCTTGTCGCATGAGATTAAGGTAGCTGTTATGTTGCATCGCCCACAAGACCTCGATACTTCTGTTTCCTTGGCTGAATTACACGAAGAAGTGGTGGAAATGGTGCGACAGGAGCAAGAAGCCACGGGATTGCATCGTTCCAGCCACCCAGTAGTAGGGCAGGGCGTCCCGCAGCGCGCCCAGTGCTAACGGTGGCTGTACCCGCTGCATCCCAAATGGGACGTCCGGGTGGGGGAATGCCGGTCTCCACTCCCTTGGAGACGCAACGCGGCCTCGACATCACCAAGTCACCATCAGGCACTGGTGGTGCATCGACAGACGACAAGCTCAAGGCGCTCAGGGCTTTTCGCAAAGCTCGGGGTCTGTGCTTCACCTGGTGTGAACGCTGGGGTCCAGGACACGTGTGTGCTTCCATCGTGCAGTTACATGTTGGGAAGAATTGGTCGGGATGATATCACCTCCGGTATCACCAGGTGCTGCAGTGGCTCCGGGGGAAAGTTCTGAGGATGACTTGTGCCTGCTATCCACGGCAGCTGTCTCGGGCATCGAGGCGCCCAAGGCCTTCCGTTTATCTGGGAGAGTTAGTAACAAGGTGCTGCTCATGCTGGTGGACTCTCACAGCTTTGTAAACACAGAGATTGCCAAGGAGCGGACTGGAGTACAGGCTATGCGGACACCCCTGAAGGTCAAAGTGGCTGACGGAGCTGTTAACATCTGTGATCAGGAGATACCAGTCTGTTAATATGTTATCCAGGGCCACCGTTTTCAATCAACACTATAGCTTTTTCCACTGGGCAGTTATGATGTGGTTTTGGGCATGGATTGGCTCGAGTCGCAAGGCCTTATGACGGTTAATTTGGGGGAGAAATAGATGACATTCAAGCACAAGGGAGAGTATATTTAGTTGACAGGGACCACGTCAGCAATATCCCACTGCCAAGCTATTTTTGTAGCTCAACTGCAGCTGATGCAGGTGCGTACCGAGCTGGCGCATGTATTGCTCTTGGCGGCGAGTAAGCCAGTGTTGGAACAAGAACCAATTCCAGTAGAAGTGAATGAGTTACTGAAGGAGTTTGAGGAACCCAAGGGCCTGCCACCCCAACGTGAGTTTGATCATGCAATCGAACTAATCCCAGGGGCTCAACCAGTGAAACGTCATCCCTATCGATACAATCCAGCCTAGAAGGATGAAATTGAAGCTCAGGTGGCAGAAATGTTACGAGAAGGCATCATTCAAGTCAGCCGCAGTCCATTTTCTTCACCGGTGCTGCTGGTCTTGAAGAAAGATGGTGAGTGGCGATTTTGCATCGATTATCGCTTCCTGAATGCAATCACTGTGAAGAATCGGTACCCCATTCCAGTCATCGACGAGCTGTTGGATGAGTTGCACAGAGCTATAGTGTTTACCAGCCTAGATTTGAGGGCAGGGTATCATCAAATACGCATGCGGCTGGAAGATGAGCACAAACCCGCCTTTCAAACTCACCAAGGGCACTTCGAATTCAAAGTCATGCCATACTGAGTCACTGGGGGGCCGCTGACCTTTCAAACTGGCATGAATGTTTTTCTGGCTCCACTAATACGCAAGGGGGTTTTGGTCTTCATTGATGACATTTTGGTATTTAGCAAGACGATGGAAGAGCATGTGGTGCTGCTCCGGAAGGTATTTCAACGATTGCAGCAATATTCCCTGAAAGTGAAACTGTCGAAATGCACTTTCGCCCAGCCTCAACTGCGCTATCTGGGTCACATAATCAGCTCGAAGGGGGTGAGCACTGACCCCACGAACACTGACAAGGTCAAAGCATGGAAGCAGCCGGAGTCGGTGAAGGAACTGCGTCAGTTTTTAGGACTGGCTGGCTATTATCGCAAGTTCGTCAAGCATTTTGGTATTATCAGCCGACCGCTGATGGATCTTCTCAAGAAGGGTGTCCCATTCCTGTGGACTCCCACCCAGGATAAAGCCTTCCATTTTCTCAAAACAGCTCTTACCACCGCTCCAGTGTTGGCTCTACCAGATTTCTCCAAGCCGTTCGTCATCGAAACTGATGCATCTGACGTTGGCATAGGCGCTGTGCTCATGCAATAGCAACACCCAATTGCTTTCTTTAGCCAATCCTTGGGTCCTAAACATCGGGGGCCCTCGACATATGAAAAGGAATGTTTAGCCATCTTGATGGCAGTTGATCGCTGGCGTTCCTACCTGCTGTTGTCAAAGTTAACCATCAGGACTGACCACAGAAGCTTGTCTTGCCTTGATGAGCAGAAACTCACTACTCCTTGGCAACATAAGGCTCTCACCAAACTCTTGGGGCTTCAGTATAGGATCGAGTATCGTCGTGGAGCTACAAATCTGGCGGCTGATGCACTTTCCCGTATGCCAGCAAGCAATGTTTGCGCGGTGTCGGTTTGTTTTCCCACTTGGATGGAAGCAGTGAAGAAAGGGTATCAGCAAGATCCTTCCTGCTCAGAGAAGTTGGCGGTTGCAGCCACGGGTGCAGCGTTAGAAGGCCCATTTTCTGTCATCGATGTCCTCATCTGTTATACAGGTCGAGTCTGGCTGGGCTCTAACTCAGAGGCCTAGAGGTTGGTGCTGCAAGAGCTTCACGCAGGAGAGTTGGGGGTCATTCTGGAGTGCATGCTACCTACAACCGAATCATACGACACTTTGCGTGGCCCAGACTGAAACAGATGGTCAGAAACTTTGTGGCGAACTATGATGTATGCAAGCAGGCCAAGCCCGAGCATGTGAAGTATACTGGCCTTCTCCAACCATTGTTGGTGCCCAAACAAGCGTGGGAGATGGACACTCTGGATTTTGTGGAGGGTCTGCCGGTATCTCGTGGGTTCAACTCTATCCTAGTGGTGGCGGACAAGCTAACACGGTACGCGCACTTCATTCCTTTGCACCATCCTTACTCTGCTCTGCAAGTTGCGAAGGCCTATATGGAAAATGTGTTCAAGTTGCATGGACCTCCGGACAAAATGGTATCAGACCGTGACCGCATCTTCACTAGTCGCGTGTGGCAGGAACTGTGCAGACTGGCGCACACCAGGCTGAACATTTCGTCGGCACGGCACCCACAGACTGATGGTACCAAGGAAAGACTCAACCAGTGCATGGAACTCTAGCTCCGTTGCTTTGTGCACAATTGTCCAAGTAAGTGGGCGGACTGGTTGGCGTTAGCAGAGTTCTGGTATAACACTTCATATCACTCAGCTCTCCGATCGTCACAGTTCGAGGTTCTGTACGGACATAAGCCTCGGTTCTTTGGGATCACCAACAGCGCAGATGAAGCAGTGGCTGATTTGGCTGTATGGACCAAAGAGCGTGCAACAGCGTTGGCTTCTATCAAACAGCATTTGCATAGAGCCCAGCAAGTGATGAAAAGCAAAGCGGATTGCAAACGCTCTGATCGAGTGTTCTCCGTTGGTGATTGGGTCTACCTCAAGCTTCATCCATATGCGCAGTCGTCTGTGGCCGCGCGCGCTAACCACAAGTTGGCATTCCGCTATTTTGGTCCCTTTCAAGTGCTGGGTCGGGTCGGTGAGGTGGTGTATCGGCTGGCACTCCCAGAGACAGCGAAAATCCACCCCGTCATCCACGTCTCGCAACTTCGGCTGGGCATCCCTCCATCGACTCAAGTCATGCCGAAGCTGCCGACGCTGGATGAGGATCTTCTACCCCTTCAGGTACCGGAGGCGATCCTGCAGCGTCATTCGGTGGCACGTGGAGCCCGTCAAGTCGACCAAGTCTTCGTTCGCTAGTCCGGTTTCCCTGACTCCCTGGCCACCTGGGAGGACGAGATACCTCTGAAGTCTAGATTTCCCCGGGCTTTGGCTTGGGGTCAAGCCAAGTCTCAAGGGGAGGGGAATGTCACGGGAACAACAAGCCCCATCAGGAGTATCCCAGCCCAGCTAGAACGGCCCAGGAGGGAGGCCCGACCCAACCCAATGGTGCAGGGCCCGGAGTGGACCAAGTAGTATAAAGAGCAGTGTAGCATTAGGGTTGGGTATCGCTGGATCACTTACCATATCGGTGCCGCTGGGCGATGTACCTCTCCTCCCACCCCCTGGCTCTATCTCCCCGATCCCCTTTCTTACTGAGACCAAATACTCCAGTGTAATTCCTCTAATTCGAGTGATTGAGTACAATTGAACGTGCCAACACCTTAGATCCGTGTCACGCCACCTCCACCAGAAGCGTCTGTCCACGTCCGCCGCCCATCGACCACGGACTCCCACCGGCCGGCCACCATACACCGCGGCCCGAGCTCTTCTCCCTTTCCTCATTTATTTCCCTCTCACACGAAGTTCTCTCTTCCGCAGGAGCTGGCCATGGAGGTCCTTCACGCTGCCGCCGCCCGAGCTCCTTACGTCGCGCACAACCCTGCAGATCTGGTTGAGGTCGAGCAGCCATCGCCGAGTCTGATGCCCGTGACCCCGCCGGATCTCCCTGCCTCACCATGTCAGCACCGCCGCACCCCAGCCACACCGCCGGCCCTGCCTTGCCTGGGAGAAGACGAAGACTTGATTGCTTTTTTACAATTTTTGTAAGGTTCTTCTTGCAAGCAAGGACTCATTTATTGTTTTTCTATGTGGAGGTCCTTCATGTAAAGTGTAACCATCGCATATGTTTAAGCACTTAAGCAGTTCTTTATTCGTATGTTTCCTTCACCGCGTACGTTTCTTCAGTCCACATGTGCGTTGTGTATGGATATTGTGTATAGATTAGATATATTCTTTTATTAAAAAATCTTTGCTTTGCCATCTGGGCATACAAGGAAGACAGCAAAAACATAGCGTAAATGACGGCAAGGTACTTGACGTCGTCCGTCAACGCGACCGCTCCGTCTGTTGGCATATTTTGCCGTCTAGCTAGTCTACTGATGGCAAACCATATTGACAGACGGCAAACTCTTTGCCGTCATCCCGACAAACAGCAGAGGGCAAAGTATTCTTTGCCGATTTATCTTTGCCGTCTGACTTTGCCGTCTGCTTCCTGACGGTAAAGTCTTTGCCGTCTAGAGTTAGGTCTTTGCCGTCTCTGATCCACAGATGGCAAATTACCTGTTTCCTGTAGTGTTTCTTCAGCTGAGGAATATGAACAACTGGAATTTCTAAAGAGGTGTGCAACTTTTCTTCGAGGAACGCTGCAAATGAGTTAAGTTGATGAGAACCTAGTGATTCAGCAGTGGACATTTATACCTGTGAACAGAGTATAGTTGCGAGGAATTTGGAGAGGTCATATGCGTTCTGAGAAAGTTTATCAAAAATGAATAGGTTTGAGGAATTTGACCAGATGAGTCTTGAGGAATTTCACTAAGCGTTCTTTGTCTTAGGTTCCAGAGTTGTATAGATTGAAAATCCACACAATTGACGAATCTTGAAGAAAAATTATTGCTTAGAGAAACGAATCAAGAGCAGATGACATGTGAGGTGTTCATGTGTGTGAAGACTTGAAGAATAAACACCTTTGAAGATTTTCATGAAAACATAAGAATCAAAGAGGGCAGTAAAAGTAACTTTTAATTACCCGAAGTGAAGAACACGACGAACTGGGAAGAGTAGACGTGAAGTTCGTCAGTTCAGATCTTCCACACCCTAACTCAGCAGAGGAAGACGGCTACGGCGGCGGCGGAGTGAAGAAATCCGCAACCAGCGCGAGTACGACGGCGACGAGGTTGAGGCAGCGAAGCTCTTCCTCACCGGCGACGATGAAGTAGAGGCGGCGCTAGGGTTTGGGGAGCTCAAGCAGGAGTGAGAGCGAGCGAGGTAAAAGTGAAGTGTGGAAGAGGCAGGGTATCTATAGAGGGAGTGAAAAAACTATACGCCCGAGGAAATCGGACGAACGTGCCCCTGGCCCTTCTCATTCGCTTGACATGTGTCACCCACATACTGAGAGGTCATGATCGTCTAGGATCGTGGGTGAATAAATAAGTATTGTCTTGAGAAGCAGAACGGTTTGAGCGGCAAAGCCGAAAATTCAGATTAGATAAGTTAAAAGTTCCGTTCACAATTTCTTTAGCTGTCAAGGACACAGTGAAGATTTTGAACGAGTTTCAAATAGAACGCACATGAAGAATTTGTGAATAGACTGGGTTGAGTATAGCATAGAGGGGGAAGGGTGTCGGTGTACTAAAGTAGGGGTACCTTAGTACCCCGAACTTGTGCACGGGCAGTCGCAGCGCCCCACGGCAAGGCTTGCCGGGCGTCCGCCAAGATCCTCCACCATCCCCATTTCTGCCATTCAAGAACAAAGTGTTAACTAAGAAGACAAAGCCCCGGCAAGAGGAGCTTGCCGGGAAGGACAAGGCCCCGGCAAGAGGAGCTTGCCGGGAAGGACAAAGGCCCCGGCAAGAGGAGCTTGCCGGGAAGACCAACCAAGGCACTTCATAAAACTTGCCGCGACGCCCCGCGCGTCCCGGCAAGGCCCGGCGGGCGACAAGCTTGCTGGTGCGACAAGACAACGGCCACGGCAAGGCGCTTGCCGCGGCAAGGCCACCACTCTCCGCTCCAGCTCGCCCAACGACGTGTCGCCACAGGATCACTCCTGGTGCACGTGGCGGGTGGCTGTGCAGCCTAGCAGCGCGAGGTGGCAAGCGAAGCTGACAAGGAGGCCATCGTGGCGATCGGTGGCGCCCCTAACGGTCGCTTTCCGCGACGTTGAACGACCGGACGGCATTAAATGCCCTTGTCTCCTGCCGCCGAGTTAGGTAGGGGCACTGCTGGTAGTAGTTGTACCAACCTGCGTTTTTACTCTTTTACCCCCTCTTTCTACGCTGCCACCTGTCGGTGACCCCCTTTAACCTATAGAAGGTAGGCCCATGCGCACGTAGAAGGGGTTCCACGGTTCGATTCATTCGACTCACTCCACACGACAGCATACCCACGCTCTCGAGCAAGAACATAATACGAACACAAAGCAGCAGTAGGAGTTTTATCTCCCGAGAGCTCCGGTTGGGTAAAATCCTCCGCGCGCCGCCGATCCGCTCACAGGCGCCCCGCCTCCCTTGCCGGACAAGAAGGGGCTCCCTGCCCCATAGGTGCTCGTGCTCCCCACGACATCTTTGGCTCGCCAGGTAGGACGGCGTCGAGGTCGTGCGTATCTGATCCGGCGTCTGCGCGCGCTACATCAACATCTTCATCAACATGCCACCAAGAAGAAAACTTTGGAGGTGGCCGCTCCGTCTGCGACTGTCCTACCGCCACCGGAGCAAACCGGCGGTGGGGTGGACGTCGGCGGAGGAGCAGGCGCCGACGGTGGGACTCACGTCATCACCAGGTCCAAGGACAAGGCCCCGCAAGGTTCAGCGTCTGCACATCCACCGCACCCCTCCCAGGAGGTGCAGGATCGACAACGCCACGGCGCTCCTGGCGCCGTACTCACGTTGGAACAAGGCCAAACTGGTGGGTCGCGGGACGCTCAAGGCTAGCATACACGTCAAAACGCTGGGACGACGCGCGTGCGTCGCTCGACGGATGTTGCTCTTCTAACACCGTTAGGAGTTCGAGCATGTCCGCACTGCGCCGCCGCCACCGCCGCCTAAGACTTCGAGGAAGCGCTGGCCCGAGCCCAGCTGCTTCTAGATTACCCTCCAGCGCCGGACAAGATCGACGACTGGAGGGCCGCCATTTATAGCCTCATCGGCTTACCCAACGGCGAGAAGCCCCGGCAACCGAGCACGTCGAAGCCCCGGCAAGACGCCCAGGCGCAAGCCGACGCCGACAAGACGGCTGGGGGTGCCACCACCGTGCACTCCCCGCCCCGAAGGCCAAGATTGCCGACTCACCGGGCCAACCTCGACGCTGACTCCACCACGTCGTCAGACCCGCGAGCCCGCCGCGATCAGCGCCAAGTTCTCCAAGAACGACGGCACGAGGACGCCAGATCAAGATCGAAGCGCAGAAGAGAAGCGCCAAGCGTCAATCTGACCAACGCTACCGGGCCCACTGTCGGTATGCATGCACTAGGGGAACCAGCGATTTGTCAGACGCTGGGGTTGCCCCGCATTCACCCGTGAGCTGTGGCAAGTCCAAAGGCCCAAGACCAAGAACTTGCCGACGCGTCTCGAGAAGTACGATGGCAGGATACATCCGCCGAGTTCCTCAGCGCCTACACCATCGCGTGCAGCTGCGGGGACGAACGAGAAGATCCTCGCCAACTACTTCCCACCGGTACTCAAACCCAATGTCGATCTTGGCTCATGCACTTGCCGGACAACCCATTTCTTCGTAGGCGACTGTGCCATCAGCTTGTCGGTGTTTTCACAGCGTGCCACAAACCCGCGGGCCAGAGAGCGATCTGCATCTGCGCCGCCCGTATGAGGAGAGCCCTCGCAAGTACATACAGAGATTCAGCCAGTGCAGCGCAACATCCCGTGACGCCTGACCCTGCCGCCAAGGTTATCAACGCTGCTCCATCGAACGCGCGTAACCGCAGGATGAGGGAGGTGTTGGGGAACGAGTAATTTCAAAAATTTCCTACGCACACGCAAGATCATGGTGATGCATAGCAACGAGAGGGAGAGTGTTGTCTACATACCCTTGTAGACCGGCGAAGCGATCACAACGTAGAGGAAGTAGTCGACGCTCTCCTCGCGATCCAACCGATCCCAGCGTTACATTCGGCGCCCGAAGTTCTTGACACACGACAGCTCGGTGACGCCTCGGCTCCGATCCAGCAAAGCTCCGGGAGAGAGAGTTCCATCAAGACGACGGCGTGGGACGATCTTGATGTTCTATCATGCAGGGCTTCGCCTAAGCACCGCCACGATATGACCGAGGTGGAATATGGTGGAGGGGGCACCGACACGGCTAAGGAACGATCTCAAGGATCAACTTGTGTCTTAGGGTGCCCCCTGCCCCGTGATATAAAGGAGCAAGGGGAGGACCGCCGCCCTAGAGGGCGCTGCCAGGAGGGGGAGTCCTCCTCCTAGTGGGAGTAGGACTCCCTTTCCTAGTCCAACTAGGAAGGGGAAGGGGAAGGAAGGAGAGGAGAGGAGAGGGAAAGCCGCCCCTCCTGTATAATTCGGACTCCTCATGGGGGCGCGCGCCACCTCCCCGGCGCATCCCTCTCTCTCCCTCGTGGCCCATTAAGGCCCATTATTTCCCGGGGTTCCAGAACCCTCCCAGCACTCCAGATTATCCAAACCACTGAACCATTCCGATGTCCGAACATAGCTGTCCAATATATCAATCTTTATGTCTCGACCATTCCGAGACGCCTCGTCATGTCCGTGATCACATCCGGACTCAACTCCTTCGGTACATCAAAATACACAAACTCATAATATAACCGCCATCGAAACCTTAAGCTGCATGGACCCTACGGTTCGAGAACAATGTAGACATGACCGAGACACGCCTCCGATCAATAACCAATAGTGGGACCTGGATGCCCATATTGGCTCCTACATATTCTACGAAGATCTTTATCGGTCGACCGCATAACAACATACGTTGTTCCTTTGTCATCGGTATGTTACTTGCCCGAGATTCGATCGTTGGTATCCAATACCTAGTTCAATCTCGCTACGGCAAGTCTCTTTACTCGCTCCGTAATACATCATCTCGCAACTAACTCATTAGTTGTAATGCTTGCAAGGCTTAAGTGATGTGCATTACCGAGAGGGCCCAGAGATACCTCTCCGACAATTGGAGTGACAAATCCTAATCTCAAATACGCCAACCCAACATCCGCCTTTGGAGACACCTGTAGTACTCCTTTATAATCACCCACACGCTAGACGCTTGGTAGTACCCAAAGTGTTCCTCCGGTAAATGGGAGTTGCATAATCTCATAGTTATAGGAACATGTATAAGTCATGGATAAAAGCAGTAGCAACATACTAAACGATCGTGTGCTAAGCTAATGGAATGGGTCATGTCAATCAGATCATTCAACTAATGATGTGACCTTGTTAATCAAATGACAACTCCTTTGTCTATGGTTAGGAAACTTAACCATCTTTGATTAACAAGCTAGTCAAGTAGAGGCATACTAGTGACACTGTTTGTCTATATATTCACACATGTATTATGTTTCCTGTTAATACAATTCTAGCATGAATAATAAACATTTATCATGATATGAGGAAATAAATAATAACTTTATTATTGCCTCTAGGGCATATTTCCTTCAGCCTCCCACTTGCACTAGAGTCAATAATCTAGATTACACAAGAATGATTCTAACACCCATGGAGTCTTGGTGTTGATCATGTTTTGCTCGTGGAAGAGGCTTAGTCAACGGTCTCGCAACATTCAGATCCGTATGTATCTTGCAAATCTCTATGTCTCCCACCGACTAGGTCTCGGATGGAATTGAAGCGCGCCTTGATGTGCTTGGTCCTCTGTGAAATCTGGATTCCTTCGCTAAGGCAATTGCCCAAAGATTGTCACGTAAGATTTTCATTGACCCGATGCACTAGGTATGACACCTAGATCGGATATGAACTCCTTCATCCGCATTCTTCATTGGCTGCTTCCGGCAGCTATGTATTCCGCTTCACATGTAGATCCCGCCACGACGCTTTGTTTTGAACTGCACCAACCGACAGCTCCACCGCTTAATGTAAACACGATCCGGTTTGCGATTTAGAATCGTCCGGATCAAGTCAAAGCTTGCATCAACGTAACCATTTACGCTGAGCTCTTTGTCACCTCCATATACGAGAAACATATCCTTAGTCCTTTTAGGTACTTCAGATGTTCTTGACCGCTGTCCATGATCCACTCGGATTACTTTGGTACCTTCCTGCTAAGCTAATAGCAAGGCACACATCAGTCCGTACACAAGATTGCATACATGATAGAGCCTATGGCTGAAGCATAGGAACATCTTTCATTTTCTCTATCTTCTCAGGTGGTCGGGCATTGAGTCTTACTCAACTTCACACCTTGTAACACAGTGCAAGAACCCTTTCTTTGCTTGATCCATTTTGAACTTCTTCAAAACTTTGTCAAGGTATGTGCTTTGTGAAAGTCCAATTAAGCGCCTTGATCTATCTCTATAGATTTTGATGCCCAATATGTAAGCAGCTTCACCGAGGTCCTTCATTGAAAAACTCTTATTCAAGTACCCTTTATGCTATCCAGAATTCTATATCATTTCCAATTAGTAATATGTCATCTACATATAATATTAGAAATGCTACAGAGCTCCCACTCACTTTCTTGTAAATACAAAGCTTCTCCAAAAGTCTCAGATAAACCCAAATGTTTTGATCACACTATCAAAGCGCTTATTCCAACTCCGAGATGCTTGCACCAGTCCATAAATGGATCGCTGGAGCTTGCACACTTTGTTAGCTCCCTTTGGATCGATAAAACCTTCTCGTTGCATCATATACAACTCTTCTTCCGTAAATCCATTCAGAATGCAGTTTTACATCCATTTGCCAAATTTCATAATCATAAAATGCGCAATTGCTAACATGATTCGACAGACTTAAGCATCGCTACGGGTGAGAAGGTCTCATCGTAGTCAATCCCTTGAACTTGTCGAAACCCTTTGCATAAGTCGAGCTTTGTAGATAATAAATATTACCGTCGGCGCTGCCTTCTTCTTGAAGATCCACTTGTTTTCTATTGCTTGCCGACCCTCTGCAAGTCAACCAAAGTCCACACTTTGTTTTCATACATGGATCCCATCTCGATTTCATGGCCTCAAGCCATTTTGTGGAATCTGGGCTCACCATCGCTTCTTCATAGTTCGTAGGTTCATCATGATCTAGTAGCATGACTTCCGTAACAGGATTACCGCACTCACTCGTGCGGATCTTACTCGTTGATCTACGAGGTTCTCAGAGTAACTTGATCTGAAGTTTCATGATCAACATCATCAACTTCCTCACTATTTGGTGTAGATGTCGAGAAACCGGTTTCGTGATAAACTACTTTCCAATAAGGGAGAAGGTACAGCTTACCTCATCAAGTTCTACTTTCCTCCCACTCACTTCTTTCGAGAGAAACTCCTTCTCTAGAAAGGATCCATTTTAGCAACAAATGTCTTGCCTTCGGATCTGTGATAGAAGGTGTACCCAACTGTCTCCTTTTGGGTATCCTATGAAGACACATTCGATTTGGGTTCGAGCTTATCAGTTGAAGCTTTTTCACATAAGCATCGCATCCCCAAACTTTAAGAAACGACAACTTTGGTTTCTTGCTAAACCATAGTTCATAAGGTGTCGTCTCAACGGATTTTGACGGTGTTCTATTCAACGTGAATGCGGCTGCCTCAAGAGCATAACCCCAAAATGATAGCGTAAATCTGTAAGAGACATCATAGATCGCACCATATCTAGTAAAGTGCGATTGACGCTCGACACACCATTACGCTGTGGTGTTCCGGTGGCGGAGTTGCTAAACTATTCCGCATTGTTTCAAATGTAGACCAAACTCAGAACTCAAATATTCTCCTCCACGATCGATCGTAGAAACTTTATTTTCTTATTACGATGATTTTCAACTTCACTCTGAAATTCTTTGAACTTTTCAAATGTTTCAGACTTGTGTTTCATTAAGTAGATATACCCATATCTTCTTAAATCATCTGTGAAGGTGAGAAAATAACGATATCCGCCACGAGCCTCAACATTCATCGGACCACATACATCTCAGATGTATGATTTCCAACAAATCTGTTGCTCTCTCCATAGTACCGAGAACGGGTTTTAGTCATCTTGCCCATGAGGCACGGTTCGCAAGTGCCAAGTGATTCATAATCAAGTGACTCCAAAAGTCCATCAAGATGGAGTTTCTTCATGCGCTTTATACCGATATGACCTAAACGGCAATGCCACAAATAAGTTGCACTATCATTATCAACTCTCCATCTTTTGGTTTCAACATTATGAATATGTGTATCACTACTATCGAGATTCATCAAAATAGACCACTCTTCAAGGGTGCATGACCATAAAAGATATTACTCATATAAATAGAACAACCATTATTCTCTCGATTTAATGAATAACCGCCTCGCATCAAACAAGATCCAGATATAATGTTCATGCTCAACGCAGCACCAAATAACAATTATTTAGGTCTAAAACTAATCCCAAGGTAGATGTAGAGGTAGCGTGCCGATCGCGATCACATCGACTTTGGAACCATTTCCCACGCCAGATCGTCACCTCGCCCTTTGCCGTTGTTCGCTAATCAGAGTCCCTGCTTCGAGTTGCAAATATTAGCAATGTAACCAAGATCAAATACCCAGTGTGCTATCAAGAGCTCTAGTAAGGTACACATCAATAACATGTATATCACATATACCTTTGTTCACCTTGCCATCCTTCTTATCCGCCAAATACTTGGGGCAGTTCCGCTCCAAAGGACTACCGCTTGCAGAGAAGCACTCAGCTTCAGGTTTAGGTCCAGACTTGGGTTTTTCTCCCGAGCAAAGAACTTGCTTGCTGTTCTTCTTGAAGTTCCTTCTTCTTCCCTTTGCCTTTCTTCTTGAAACTAGTGGTCTTATTGACCATCAACACTTGATGCTCCTTCTGATTTCTACCTCCGCAGCCTTTAGCATTGCGTAAGAGCTCGGCATAGTCTTTACTAACCCTTGCATATTATAGTTCATCACGGCCTTTGTAGCTTGGTGGCGTGATTGAAGAATTCATCAATGACACAATCATCCGGAAGATTAACTCCCAGCTTGACTCAAGTGATTGTAATACCTGACATTCCGAGTATGTGCTCACCGACAGACCCATTCTCTTCCATCTTGCAGCTATAGAACTTATTGGAGACTTCATATCTCTCAATCCGGGCATTCTGTTGAATATTAACTTCAACTCTCGAACATCTCATATGCTCCATGACGCTCAAAACGCCGTTGAAGACCCGGTTCCAAGCCGTAAAGCATGGCACAATCGAACTATAGAGTAGTCATCAGCTTTGCTCTACCAGACGTTCTAACGCCGCTGGCCAGATCATCGAAGCAGTTCGCACCCAGCGGTGCTTCCAGACGAACTCTTCAGGCAGCAATGAGGATAATCCTCAGGTTACGGACCCAGTCCGTGTAATTGCTACCATCATCTTTCAACTTTGCTTTCTCAAGGAACGCATTAAAATTCAACGGAACAACAACACGAGCCATCTATCTACAAACAAACATAGATAAGCAAGATACTATCAGGTACTAAGTTCATGATAAATTTAAGTTCAATTAATCATATTACTTAAGAACTCCCACTTAGACGACATCTCTAGTCATCTAAGTGATCACGTGATCCAAATCAACTAAACCATAACCGATCATCACGTGAGATGGAGTAGTTTTCAATGGTGAACATCTTATGTTGATCATATCTACTATATGATTCACGCTCGACCTTTCGGTCTCCGTGTTCCGAGGCCATATCTGCATATGCTAGGCTCGCCAAGTATAACCTGAGTATTCTGCAAGTGCAAAACTGGCTTGCACCCGCTGTAGATGGACATAGAGCTTATCACACCCGATCATCACGTGGTGTCTCGCACGATTTAACTTTGGCAACGGTGCATACTCGTGGAGAACACTACTTGATAATTTTAGTGAGAGATCATCTTAAAATGCTACCGCCAATCAAAGCAAGATAAGATGCATAAAGGATAAACATCACATGCAATCAATATAAGTGATATGATATGGCCATCATCATCTTGTGCTTGTGATCTCCATCTCCAAGCACCATCGTGATCACCATCGCCACCGGCGCGACACCTTGATCTCCATTGTAGCATCGTTGTCGCTTACGCCATCTATTGCTTCTACGATTATCGCTACCGCTTAGTGATAAAGTAAAGCAATTACAGTATGCTTGCATTTCATACAATAAAGCTTACAACCATATGGTTCCTGCCGTTGCCGATAACTTTGGTTACAAAACATGATCATCTCATACAATAAAATATAGCATCACGCCTTGACCATATCACATCACAACATGCCCTGCAAAAACAAGTTAGACGCCCTCTACTTTGTTGTTGCAAATTTTACGTGGTTGCTACGGGCTTAGCAAGAACCATTCTTGCCTACGCATCAAAAACCACAACGATAGTTTGTCAAATAGACTCCGCTTTTAACCTTCACAAGGACCGGCGAGCCACACTCGGTTCAACTAAAGTGAGAGAGACAGACACCCGCCAATACCTTTAAGCACGAAAGTGCTCAGAACGGTGAAACCAGTCTCGCGTAAGCCTACACGTAATGTCGGTCCGGGCCGCTTCATCTCACAATACCGCTGAACCAAAGTATGACATGCGGTAGGCAGATGACTTATATCATCCACAACTCACTTGTGTTCTACTCGTGCAAAACATCAAACCATAAAAACCTAGGCTCGATGCCACTGTTGGGAACGAGTAATTTCAAAAATTTCCTACGAAAACGCAAGATCATGGTGATGCATAGCAACGAGAGGGGAGAGTGTTGTCTACATTCCCTTGTAGACCAAGCGAAGCGATCACAACGTAGAGGAAGTAGTCGACGCTCTCCTCGCGATCCAACCGATCCTAGCGCCACATTCTCGGCGCCCGAGTTCTTGACACACGCACAACTCGGTGACGCCCTCGGCTCCGATCCAGAAAGCTCGGGAGAGAGAGTTCACAAGACGACGGCGTGCAGGACGATCTTGATGTTCTATCGACGCAGGCTTCGCCTAAGCACCGCCACGATATGACCGAGGTGGAATATGGTGGAGGGGGCACCGACACTGCTAAGGAACGATCTCAAGGATCAACTTGTGTGTCTTAGGGTGCCCCTGCCCCGTGAGATATAAAGGAGCAAGGGGAGGGCCGGCCGCCCCTAGAGGGCGCCAGGAGGGGGAGTCCTCCTCCTAGTGGGAGTAGGACTCCCTTTCCTAGTCCAACTAGGAAGGGGAAGGGGAAGGAAGGAGAGGGAGAGGAGAGGGGGGGGGGCGCCCTCCTTGTCCACCGGACTCTCATGGGGGGCGGCACCTCCCGGCGCAGCTCTCTCTCTCCCTCGGGCCCATTAAGGCCCATTACTTCCCGGGGTTCCGTGACCTCCTCAAGACTCCGATTATCTCAAACCACTGGAACCATTCCGATGTCCAAACATAGCTGTCCAATATATCAATCTTTACGCCTCGACCATTCCGAGACTCCTCGTCGTGTCCGTGATCACATCCGGACTCAACTCCTTCGTACATCAAAATACACAAACTCATAATATAACCGCCATCGAAACCTTAAGCGCAGGGACCCTACGGTTCGAGAACAATGTAGACATGACCGAGACACGCCTCCGATCAATAACCAATAGCGGGACCTGATGCCCATATTGGCTCCTACATATTCTACGAAGATCTTTATCGGTCAGACCGCATAACAACATACGTTGTTCCTTTGTCATCGGTATGTTACTTGCCCGAGATTCGATCGCTGGTATCCAATACCTAGTTCAATCTCGCTATCGCAAGTCTCTTTACTCGCTCAGAATACATCATCTCGCAACTAACTCATTAGTTGTAATGCTTGCAAGGCTTAAGTGATGTGCATTACCGAGAGGGCCCAGAGATACCTCTCCGACAATTGGAGTGACAAATCCTAATCTCGAAATACGCCAACCCAACATCCGCCTTTGGAGACACCTGTAGTACTCCTTTATAATCACCCAGATTCGTTGCCAGACGCTTGGTAGTACCCAAAGTGTTCCTCCAAAAACGGAGTTGCATAATCTCATAGTTATAGGAACATGTATAAGTCATGGATAAAAGCAGTAGCAACATACTAAACGATCGTGTGCTAAGCTAATGGAATGGGTCATGTCAATCAGATCATTCAACTAATGATTTGACCTTGTTAATCAAATGACAACTCCTTTGTCTATGGTTAGGAAACTTAACCATCTTTGATTAACAAGCTAGTCAAGTAGAGGCATACTAGTGACACTCTATTTGTCTATATATTCAAACATGTATTATGTTTCCGGTTAATACAATTCTAGCATGAATAATAAACATTTATCATGATATGAGGAAATAAATAATAACTTTATTATTGCCTCTAGGGCATATTTCCTTCAGGAGGAGATGGCGATGTGCAAGATTAGAGATGTCAGCGAGCTATACGCTCTAACCGACAAGTGTGCACGGGCTGAGGTGGGGAGGAAAATCCCTGGAGAGACTGCAGGAGCAGAAGGATCTGACAGTGAGGACGCCGCCCCAGCAAGGAAGAACCGGAAACGGAACAACAGAAAGAGAAAGGCTAAGGATGTGCTAGTTGTTGAGCAGTCCGGCAACGGAGGCGGTTCCGACAAGGCCAAGGCTGGCGACTCCGGCGAGGCTGTGGTAGCCGCCGACAAGCAGGACGGCTCCGACAAGCAGTATTGCAAGATCCATCGCACCAAGGGCCACGACCTCCAAGCATGCAAGAAAGTTGAGCAGATGGCGGAGCTACAGAAAGCTGAATACGAGCGCCGCGACAAGGAGAAGGCCTGGGAAGGTGGCGGAGGATCCGGCAAGAAGCTTCCCGCCCGAGGAGGGCGCCGCGGCAAGGCCAAGCCGCGGCAAGGAGACAGACCTCCCCGTGGCCGCGACAAGGACGAAGAAGAAGATGAGAATGATGAGATGGATGAGGATGAGACCGACGACCAAGAGTTTCAGAAGGCAACAGAGGTTTTGTGCGTTGACGATGGTGCTTCCCTGCACACCTCGCACCGCCAACTCAAGCAGTGGGTGCGGGAAGTAAATGCAGTAGAACCATCAGTCGAATCGCGCAAGCCCCTGAAGTGGTCCAGCACGCCTATCGTCTTTGATGTTGAGGATCACCCTGATCGCATCACTACGGTCGGGTGCTTGCCAATGTTGGTTTCACCAACAATCCGCAACCTCAAGGTCACAAAGATGTTGGTTGACGGCGGGGCCAGCCTGAATCTCATCTCCTCCGCAATGCTCAAGAAGCTTCAGATCCCCGACAGCGAGCTCGAAGAGACTGGCACCTTTCAAGGAATCAACCCGAGAAGGAGCAAGCCGAAGGGGAAGATCACACTGCCAGTGACGTTTTGCAGCGAGCTGAATTTTAGGACAGAGAGAGTCACATTTGATGTTGCTGATTTCCCATTGCCTTACAATGGGATACTCGGCCGTCCGGCGCTTGCCAAGTTCATGGCAGCCTCTCACTACGCCTACAATGTGCTCAAGATGCCTGGTCCGATAAGTGTCATTTCTGTCCAAGGCGACAGGAAGGATGCACTTATGTGTACCGACAAGATTTACCGGGAAGCAGCAGCCGCAGCAGAGCGCAAACCACCTGCCTCTGAAGCTCCCAGTGGTAGAAGAAGACCAAGTCCGGCAAGAGTAGCTCTGTTGCCCACTCCGGCAAGCGCACCTCTCCGGAGTGCTGCGCTGCCGTCGAGGACGCGCCATCGAGCTCCACCGGCAAGTGCAAGAAAGCAAAGACAGCTTCACCAAAGGCTAAGTCCGGCAAGAATAGCTCTGTTGCCCACTCCGGCAAGCGCACCTCTCTGGAGTGCTGCGCTGCCGTCGAGGAAGCGCCATCGAGCTCCACCGGCAAGTGCAAGAAAGCAAAGACAGCTTCACCAAACGCTAAGTCCGGCAAGAATAGCTATGTTGCCCACTCCGGCAAGCGCACCTCTCCGGAGTGCTGCGCTACCGTCGAGGATGCGCCATCGAGCTCCACCGGCAAGTAGAGCACAGTTGTTTTTAAATTCTTATGTTATATTCCTTGAACGACTGTGCCTTGTATAGAAAACCTGTGCACGGAGGAGCCGGCGTCATGGCTAAGTTGCGCCCTTAATTTGTTTCGAGTCCGCTCAACGATGAAAGTGCACTGTAACTAGCCCGACAAGGTTTCTTGCCGGAGGCTACACCGCCAGCAGGCTGCTGATGTTCCGCACACAGCAAGTGTATTTGCGCCGGCAAGTGCCCTAAAAGCGTAAGGGTAAAAACATACAAGGGGTGGAATCAGGTAAAGGAGATAACATAGCAATTGGCGTCGTCCAAAGAAGTGCAATCTTGACGGAACGCAGAAGACAGAAAAGCTAAGTTACGAAAGTTTGAGCATGATCAAGTTTTAAATTTTTATGTTATATTCCTTGAACGTCCGTGCCTTGTATGAAAAACCTGTGTGCGGAGGAATTGACTCGTGGCTAAGTTGCGCCCTTAATTTGTTTCGAGTCCGCTCAACAATACAAGTGAGCTGCAATTAGCCCCGACAAGGTTTCTTGCCGGAGGCAACACCGCCGGTGGGCTGCTGATGTTCCGCACTCAGCAAGTGTGTTTGCACCGGCAAGTTCCCTCAAAGCGTAGGGTAGAAACATACAAGGCATAGAATCAAGTAAAGGATATAACAAAGCAAGCTTTGCCCAAAATAAAGTTGTATAAATAACTTGCCGCGCTCTAAGAAATTGTTCCTATGACACATCTAGCAGCGGCAAGAACAAGGAAAGGAGAGAAAGGAGCGCCGGCACTTGGGTCCCGGCGAGCCAGTGTGGCTAGGGGCTGCGAGTACCAAGTTTCATCCCCGGCAAGCCAGAGTCGCCGAGGGCTGCGATATCAGATAAGTTTTTCATCCCTCATCATGCATCCTCTTATGGACTGGGGAACGCGAAGCCGCGTCCTTGAACGAGCGTGCCTTGTATGAGAAACCCGTATGAAGGAGCCGACTAAGGATGTTAAGTTAAGCCTTTACTTTGTTTCGAGTCCGCTCAACAATGAAAGTGCGCTGCAACTAGCCCGACAAGGTTTCTTGCCGGAGGCAACATCGCCAGCAGGCTGCTGATGTTCCGCACTCAGCAAGCGTGTTCGCACCGGCAAGTTCCCTAAAAACGCAGGGTAAAAACATACAAGGCGAAGAATCAAGTAAAGGACATAGCATAGCAAGCTTCCCCTTTTCATTAAAAAACATCCCACTCCAGTACAGTCCATAGAGGATGAAAAACATGAAAGAGAGGATTACAAGTTTTAAATGCAGCTAAGGCCCGAAGGCTTACAAATTAAAAACATAAGATGCCCGTAATCCCTTTCCTGTTCCTCTCTTCAGGAGGAACCTTCGCTGTCGGAGGAGCTGTCCACGCAGCACCTCGCCCGAATGCCGGAGTCCCTGTCGGTGTACTAAGGTGGGGGGGTACCTTAGTACCCCAAACTTGTGCACGGGCAGTCGCAGCACCCCGCGGCAAGGCTTGCCGGGTGCCCGCCAAGACCCTCCATCATTACTGCCATTCAAGAACAAAGTATCAACTGAGAAAACAAAGACCCCGGTAAGAGGAGCTTGCCGGGAAGGCCAACCAAGGCACTCCCAGGAGACTTGCCGCGACGCTCACAGGCCCCGGCAAGGCAGCCGGCGGCCGCAAGCTTGCCGCACAAGAAGAGAAGGGCCACGGCAAGGCACTTGCCGCGGCAAGGCTGCACCCAAAGTCCAGCGCACCCCAGCGACGTGTCACCCCAGGGCCGTCCCAGGGGCACGTGGCGAGGCGTTGCGCAGCCATGCGGAGCGAGGTGGCAAGCGGAGCTGACAGAGACGCCATCGTGGCAACCGGTGTCTCACCTAACGGTCGTTTCTTTGCACTATTGGGGCGACCGGACGGGCATTAAATGCCCTTGTCCCCTGCCGTCAGAGTTAGGTAGGGGACACTGTTGGTCACTGTTATACCAACCTGCGTTTTTACCTTTTTACCCCCTCTTCCTACGTTGTCACTTGTGGATGCCCCCTTCAGACTATAAAAGGGAGGCCCATGCGCACGTAGAAGGGGTTCGGTCCATTCGACACCCACAACACCACCATACGCCAAGGCCTCGAGCAAGATCAAATACAAGCACAAAAGCAGCAAGAGGGTTTTATCTCCCGGAGAGCCCCGGTTGGGTAAAATCGCCTGCCTCCCCTGCCGACCTCGATCTGCTCACAGACGCCTCCGCCTCCCTTGCCGGACTAGAAGGGGCCCCCATGCCCCATAGGTGCTCGAGGCCACAGAGACCACCCCGACATCTTTGGCGCGCCAGGTAGGGGCTGCGTTGAGATCGTGAGCACCTGATCCGGTCTCCGCGCGCGCTATATCAACGTCTTCATCAACATGCCACCGAAGAAGAAGCCTTCGGAGGTGGCTGCTCCATCTACATCGATTCTACCACCCCCGCCGGAGCAAGCGGGCTGTGGAGTGGACACCGGCGATGGAGCGGGCGCCGACGGCGGGACTCACGTCGTCACAGGTCCAAAAACAAGGCCCCGCAAGCGTTGGCGACCGTGCAGACGCCACACCCTTCCCAGGAGGTGCAGGGTCGACAACGCCCCAGTGCTCCTAGCACCGTGCTTGCATTGGAGCAAGACCAAGCTGGTGGGACGCAGGACGTTCGAGGTCAGCACGCACGCCAGTATGCTGGTGCGAGTGAGGTACGGTCGCCCGGACGGGGTGTGGCACCTCTCAATCCAGTTGGGAGTCCGAGCACATCCCGCTCCTCGCGCCGCTCGTCGCCGCCGCCACCCAAGACAATCGAGGAAGCGCTGGCCCGAGCCCAGCTGCTTTAGATTACCCTCCGGCGCCGCACAAGATTGACGACTGGAGGATGACCATATACAGCCTCATCGGCTTCGCCAACGGCGACAAGCCCCAGCAGCCGAGCGCATCGAAGCCCCGGCAAGGCGCCCAGACGCAAGCCGACGCCGACAAGACCGCTGGGGGTGCCACCTCCGTGCACTCCCAGCCCCGGCTAAGATCGCCAAACGCGGACCAACCCCGACGCCGACTACACCGCGTCGTCGGACCCGTGGACTCGCCGTGACCAACGCCACGTTCTCCGAGAACGACAACACGAGGACGCTCGCACTCGCATCGTGCGCCGGCGAGAAGCGTGACGTCCATCTGACCAGCGCGCTGGGCCCACTGTCGATGTGCACGCACTGGGAACCAGCGACTTGCAGACGCGACAGGTTGCCCTGCTTCACCCATGAAGCCGCGGCAAGTCCAGGGCCCAAAACCAAGAATTTCTGCGACGCGTGCGAGAAGTACGATGGCAGGATACATCCGTCGGAGTTCCTCAAGATCTACACCATCGCGTGCAAAGCTGCGGAGGGCGCGACGAGAAGATCCTCGCCAACTACTTCCACCGGTGCTCAAACCCAACGCCATATCTTGGCTCATGCACTTGCCGGACGGCTCCATCTCTTCATGGGCGGACTCAGGTCATCAGTTTGTCGGCGCCTTTCACAGCAGCCACAAACCCCATGGCCAGGAGAGCGATCTACATCTGCTTGTCCGTATGAGGAGAGCCCTCGCAAAGTACATACAGAGATTCAGCCAGTGCAGCAAGAACATCCCGTGACGCCCACCCTACCGCAGTTCATCGCTGCTTTCATCGAACGCAAGAATCACAGGATGAGGGAGGAGATGGCGGTGTAAGATCGAGATGTCGGGCGAAGCTCTATGCTCGCCGACAAGTGTGCACGGGCTGAGGAGGGGAGAAAAATCCCTGAGAGATTGTGGGCAGAAGGGTCTCGACAGGAGGATGCCGCCCAAAGGAAGAACCGCGCAGAACAACAGAAGAGAAAGGCTAAGGATGTGCTAGCTATCGAGCATTCCGCAACGGAGGCGGCTCGACAAGGCCAAAGCCGATGACTCCGCGAGGCTGTGGTAGCCACCGACAAGCAGGATGGCTCCGCAAGCAATATTGCAAGATTCATCGCACCAAGGGCCATGACCTCCAAACCTGCAAGAAAGTGGAGCAGATGGCGGAGCTAC
This sequence comes from Aegilops speltoides, assembly GCA_021437245.1. Lineage (NCBI taxonomy): Eukaryota > Viridiplantae > Streptophyta > Magnoliopsida > Poales > Poaceae > Aegilops > Aegilops speltoides. The sequence goes on from CM038147.1 coordinate 549,412,109, forward strand.
AGAAAGCTGAGTACGAGCGCCGCGATAAGGAGAGAGCCCAGGGAGGTGGCGGAGGATCCGGCAAGAAGCTTCCCGCCCGGGGAGGGCACCGCGGCAAGGCCAAGCCGCGGCAAGGAGATAGGCCTCCCCGCGGCCGCGACAAGGACGAAGATGAAGATGAGGATGATGAGATGGAGGAAGATGAGACTGATGACCAAGAGTTTCAGAAGGCAACAGAGGTGTTGTGCATCGACGGCGGCGCCTCTCTGCACGCCTCACACCGTCAACTCAAGCAGTGGGTGCGAGAAGTGAACGCAGCAGAGCCGTCCGTCGAGTCGCGCAGGCCTCTGAAGTGGTCCAGCACGCCCATCATCTTCGATGTTGAGGACCACCCTGATCGCATCACTGCGGTCGGGTGCTTGCCGATGTTGGTATCACCAACAATCCGCAACCTCAAGGTCACGAAGATGCTGGTCGACGGCGGGGCCGGCCTGAACCTGATTTCCTCTGCAGTGCTCAAAAAGCTACAGATCCCCGACAGCGAGCTCGAAGAAACTGGTACCTTTCAAGGGATAAATCCGGGAAGGAGCAAGCCTAAGGGGAAGATCACACTGCCAGTGACATTCGGCAGCGAGCTAAACTTCAGGACAGAGAGGGTCATGTTTGATGTTGCTGATATCCCATTACCCTACAATGGGATACTCGGCCGACCAGCGCTTGCCAAGTTCATGGCAGCCTCTCACTACGCATACAATGTGCTCAAGATGCCCGGTCCGATAAGTGTCATTTCTGTCCAAGGTGACAAGAAGGATGCACTTATTTGCACCGACAAGATCTACCGGGAAGCGGCAGCCGCCGCAGAGTGCAAGCCACTTGCCACTGAAGCTCCCCGGGGGAAGAAGAAAGCCAAGTCCGGCAAGAGCAGCTCTGATGCCCACTCCGCAAGCGCGCTTTCGGTGCTGCTTGCCGCTGCCGAGGACGCACCATCGAGCTCCACCGCAAGTGCAAGAAGGCAAAGGCAGATCTACCAAAGTCTAAGCCCGCAAGAACAGCTCGTGCTCGCTTCCAGCAAGCACGCCTCCGGAGTGCCGCGTTGCCGAGGACGTGCCATAGAGCTCCACCGCCAAGAAGGCAAAGAAAGCAACCAGTTTCGAACTTTTGAGTTGCATTCACTGAAACTGTGAGCTTGTATGAAGAACGTAGCGCAGAGGATCGAATTGGCTAAGTTGCGCCTTTGATCTGCTTTCGAGTCCGCTTAACGATAAAAGTGCGCTGCAACTAGCCCGACGAAGTTCTTTCTGCCAGGGGCAACACCGCCAGCGGCTGACGACGCCCCGACTCAAAGAAGTGTGTTCAGACCGCGGGTTCCCTCAAGGCGGAGGGTGAAACGCATAAGGAGGAAGACAAGGGAGAAGTGCGGCCTCGCGGATCGCAGAAGACGGAAAAGCTAAGTCGCCGAGCTTGAGTACGAGCCTTTTAGTTCTAAACTTTATGTCATATTCTCGAACATTCGTGCCTTGTACGAAAAACCTGTCCGCAGAGGAACCAACTCGTGGTTGTTGCGCCCTTGCTTTGTTTCCAGTCCACTCAACAATACAAGTGCGCTGCAATCGCCCGAGAAGGTTTCTTGCCGAAACAACACCGCCAATGGGCAGCTGATGTTCCGCGACTCAGCCAAGTGTGTTAGCGCCGGCAAGTTCCCTAGAAGCGTAGGGTAAAAACGTACAAGGGATGTAATGGAGTAGAGGAAGTAACGTAGCAAACCTTGCCGTGGGGCGTCCTTTGTATGAGAAACTTGTGCGCAGAGGGGCTGGCTCGTGGCTGAGTTGCACCCTCGATTTGTTTCCGAGTCCGCTCAACAATGAGAGCGCGCTGCAACTAGCCCGACCAGGCTCCTTGCCGGAGGCAACACCGCCAGCGGGCTGCTGATGTTCCGCACTCAGCAAGCGTGTATGCACCGGCAAGTCCCCTAAAAAGCGTAGAGTACAAACATACAAAGGGCGAAGCATGACATTGCGTTGCCCAACGTAAAAGTTACGCCACAAAAAGTGATTTATTGCAGCACTGTCTAAGTTATTTTCGTGACTATAATAACAGCGACAAGAAAATAGGAGAAGAAGAGCGGCCTAATCCACGCGCCCGCCATCGACTCTCCTAACCTCGTTCACCTTGTCCATGATGGGTGCGACGATGGCCCTGAGCTCCTCAAGATCAGCGCCCTCTGGCAGCTTCTTGGTGACGCGGGAGAGGTCGATGCCCGGGTTGCGGAAGAGGACCTTCACCAACACCTTCTCCAAGACCCCGGCGTAGATCGCGCGCGACTCGGCGGCCAACTGCTTCGGGATCCTTTCCCGGAGCTGCCGGAGAGCCGTCACCACATCCTTGAAGAAAAGCGTGAGCTTGGCACTGGGCTGAGATTCTCCTCAGAGAGTACCAAGCCCGCTGTTCAGCTCCGCCAACTCCTCGCCAATGAGCGGCGATGTTGACGAGGACCTCCGCCCGTAGCTCCACCGTGGTCTTGAGGGCATTCGGCCTCGGCGGCCCTCGCCAGCAGCTCTCGTTACCCTTGAGGTCTTTCCTCAGATATCTTCCCGCTTCTTGGCGCGCCCAGCGTCTCCATCAAGGTGGACAATTTCATCTCTAGATTAGCGCTAATCCTTGGCGGCGTTTCAGCCTTGATCTTCTCGGAGAGCTGAGCTTGCAGGTCGCTGTGGGCGTGCAGCATCCTTCTCGCGATCGCTTGGTGTGCGGTAAGTTCTTCGTTCTTCCTTGTCGCGTCCGCCCCAGCTGCGCCACCTTCTCCTCTAACTCTTTCCCCGGCGGTTTCAGAGAGCACAAGCGGCATCCTTCGCCCTTGAGCGCCCGCCAAGTGATTGTTCCCGGACGGCGAAGCTCTCGTCATGGCTGTCCAAGCACGCCTTCCTCTCAGATCAGCTCACCGTCCCGCTTGGACAGCTCCTCGGCGGCAAGCCTCGCTGCTCTCGGCTTCGCCTTCCAGATGAACGCTTTCGCTTCGCCGAAGCTCGCGCCTTCTCAACAATGGACCGGAGGGCCTCCTGTTGCGCTCTTGAGCTCTTGGCGATGTTTCTCTATATCAGCTCCCGCCTGCACGACAAGCGCTTCCCGGGTCTCAAGCTTCGCTTGCCGGGCGCGGTAGAGTGACACCAGCTTCCGGAGCAGCTGCTCCTCCTCGGACTCGCCGCTACTACTGCTTGGCCTGTCGACCACTGACAGCCCAGCAGAGGCAAGTATTTCCCCGTCGAACTCCTCTCCTTCAACCGGCGCCCTGGAGCTCGATGCCCAGGGGAGCTTAATATACACACCCTCACCGGCTTTCAAGTAAGCGCCGGGCTGGGGCTCCTCGGAGCCCAGCGCTGCATCAGCGGCGGAGGGGTTGGCAGTCGGTGTAGCGCCTTGCGCTCCTGCATCCTCCGGGTCGTCAGTGCGGTCGCCGGACCCCTCGCCAGTCCCCGTGCCAGCGGCCTTGGCGGCCTCTTCACCGGCGGGTCCCTCCGCGCCGGCCTCTTCCTCATCAGCAGTGGCATCCCTAGTGTTGCCGCGCCCGCCCTCCTCGCCGGTGGCCTCCGCTTCCATCGGGTCCCCGAGGGGAGGATCTGAAGACAGGGAGAGGAAGGAGAAGTCAAAGCAAATACCCACAAGAAAGAAAAGGGGATCAGCAGAACCTAGGGAGAGTCCCCGGCAAGAAGGGTCACCTTTGGCTGGCTCAGGATCGTGGGCTCCACCACCGGGGCTCGCTGGTTCCACCCCTTGCCGGAGATCCCTTCCTTGTCGGAGAGGGTTCCCATATCGGGGAATCGGCCCTCGGTGGCGTAGTCGAAGCCGACGACACCTCCGGGTCGGCCTCCGAGTGCTCCTGGTGGGCCTGTTCTGCTCCTGAATAAAAAAAGAAGGGGGGGTCAACAATCAAGATGTTGGCAGAAGAAGAAGCAACCATGCGCCCCCCCCACGACAAGAAGTGAATCAAGGCACTTACGCTGGGGGATGTGCTGAGAGCTGCTGCGAGGGGAAGGGACCGGGTCCGTCAAAGTGGTCTCGGACGTATCTTCTACCACCACAGCAGGATCGTCCTCGATGTTGACCACGGGGTCCTTGGCCCTCTTCGCCACTCTCTCCGCCAAAGTCCTGAGACGGAACAGGGGTTTGGAGAGAAACAGATTAGATGCCAGACAAACAACAACAAGGATTGAAAGAAAGACAAGTGCAGTATGAAGGAAGCCTTACTCCTCCTCCTCCTCCTCCTCCTCTTCGTCGTCATCGGAGCTCAGCGCGGAGAGGTCGAACTCCGGTACCCTCTCAGCGCGACGTGGCGGAGGAGTAGGCTCCTCCGCGCTGCCGAGAGCTGCGGCAGGATCAGCGTGGCGGCCGAGAAGACCTCGCCTCGCTTGCCGGGCGCGCTCGGGCCCTCCCGCGGTTACGGAACTTGCCGCGGTGGAACGTGTCCCACGGCGCCGCGGCTGCTGGGCGGCCTGCTCCTCCGCCAGCTCTCCGACCCGACGGAGGCGCCTTCTCGGACGGAATTGGGGCTGTGCTGTGGGCTCCGCCTGCGGCAAGTTGCTCGAAGACGGCTGGCCGCCAAGCGCCAAGGCGGACTCCGCCTGCCGGCCTCGACCTCCCTTCGCCATCGCCTCCTCCGGCAAGTTCTTCCCGGCGGCAAGGTTCGCCGCCAGCTGCATCCGCCCGCCAACGTGAAGCCAAACTCGCCACGGCGGTGGCTGCCGCCGCTTTTTAGCTCGCTAGCGATATACGCTAGCTCATCGGCAGTGGTGGCGCGGTGAGGAGTTTCGCTTCGCCGGAGTTGACGCCACCTCCGACAAGTCATCAAGAATTGCTGCACGACCTCGGCAGCAGGCTCTATCCAGTTTGCACTTATCCCATGCGAGTCGCACTCTGGCATCATTGCGCAGATACGATCGCGCTGGGAATTATTGCACAAGGGGATGATGCCTTGTGCCAACTGGAACCATTCTGGATGATTGGGGTCATGCTTGAACATCTCCCTCAGCATCGCGCCAAGCTCCATGACCGTGAAGTTGAAGTTAAGGCCTGGGCGCAGCCTCATGAAATCTGCCGGGCCGCTGAACTGCCAGGCGGGCCTCCCCCTCGCCTGCAGAGGGGCGATACGGCGACGAAGGAAATCCACGCCAACCGCCCCTATTGTAAGCCCGGCATGCCTGAGCCGGAGGATTCGGGTGGTAGCGATCGACAGCTTGGCGTCATCCGACGACAGAGCACTCCAGTCGTTGCCACGCACCACCCGGGTCTTGCGCAGCTTAGTGAACGACGGCGGATTGGCATCACAGATCCAGCACCACTCCGCCTCCACTCGCCCCACTTGCTGCGGAGTTCGCCTCGGCAAGTACACCTCCTTCATGCCCATCCGGGAGGTCCGTGCAATTCCGCCAGCTGGCTCCCTTTCTCGCCCGAGGGGAGAAGTAATGACGAAAAGGGCCACATTGGGGAGGATACCAACGAAGTTCGCAAAGGTGTGCGAAACCGCCATTGTCGTAACAGCGTTGGGGGTGAAATCGAGCAGATGAAACCCGTAGGTGTTCATGATGTCGCAAAAGAAATCAGAAAAGGTGGGCGAGCCCGCAATAGAAGAACACAAATAAGAAGTAGTACCTTTGGGGCACTTCTTCGATTTGGAGGCCTCCGCGAAAGCACCGCGCAGCTGGTGCGCCCGCATTTCCGCCGACTGAAGAGGTAAACTCCGCCTCATAACGCCTCCGGAGTGAGCTCGGGGAAAAGCACCTGCTTCTTGCGCGCCTCGAGCCCAGCGCCTCCCGATTCGCGGCCTTCACAGCCTTCAAGGCCTCAGGCCTTCCCGGCCTTTGGGGCCATGGTGGGGCGGCGGGGAGGCGAAGCGACGGCGACGACGGCGGCGGAGCGCTGTTTTCTCTCGATTCAGAGACGGAGGAGAACGGCGGAGCTGGAGGAAGGAACTGCAAGTGGCGGAAGTGGGGAACGCCCCGCTTCTCTGCTTATAAACGGGGATGCGAACGCACGCATTTCCTGGAATTAAGTATTGACCACGCTCCTCCCACGACGCCGCAATCGACGCTGCCGCCATGCGAGAGCGCGGTGGGCGCGAGTCCGATTTTGTGTGGACCCAGCCGCTGCGTTCGAAAGATGCTTTGGGCCCGCCCAACAACGCCGCAGACTGTATGGCCCAGTTCCGGCTCCTGCCGGTGTACTAAGGTGGGGGTACCTTAGCACCTTAACTTGTGTGCAGGCGGGCAAGGGCAAGACGGCAAGGCTTGCCGGGCGCCCGCCAAGACCCTCCATCATTACCGCCATTCAAGAACAAAGTATCAATCGAGAAAATAAAGACCCCGCAAGAGGAGCTTGCCGAAGGCCAACCAAGAGACTCCTCAGAGACTTGCCGCGACGCTCCAAGGCCCCGCAGCAAGTCCGGCGGCCGCAAGCTTGCCGCACAGCAAGAGAAGGGCCACGGCAAGGCACTTGCCGCGCAAGGCTGCCACCCAAAGTCCAACGCACCCAGCGACATGTCACCCCTGTGGCCGCCCCAGGCACGCGTGGCGAGGCGCTAACGCAGCCATGCGGACCGAGGTGGCAAGCGGAGCTCGACAGAGACGCCATCGTGGCAACCGTGGCTCACCTAACGGTCGCTTTTGCACTATTAGCGACCGGACGGGCATTAAATGCCCTTGTCCCCGCCGTCGAGTTAGGTAGGGGACACTATTGGTCATCAAGTATACCAACCTCATGCTTACCTTTTTACCCCTCTTCCTATGCTGCCACCGTGGATGCCCCTTCAGACTATAAAAGGAGGCCCATGCGACGAGAAGGGGTTCGTCCATTCGACACCCACAAAACACCATACGCTCGCTCTCGAGCAAGATCAAATACAAGCACAAAAGCAGCAAAGAGGGGTTTTATCTCCCGAGAGCCCCGAAGCTGGGTAAAATCGCCTGCCTCCCCCGCCGACCTCGATCTGCTCACAGCGCCGCCCGCCTCCCTTGCCAGACTAGAAGGGGCCCCCGTGCCCCATAGGTGCTCGAGGCCACAGAGACCGCCCCGACAGTCCCCGAAGACCTTGACGGAGAGAAGGTCGCCCTCCATAAACTTAAAATGGAGGGTAAACCCCGCCGTTAAGCTGTGGATGCGGGCGAATGTCTTCCACCCTCGATCAAGATACATCACATTAGGGGCTGGGGATACAACGCTGACTCGCGTGCCGCTGATCCCACAGCCCCTCATGTGCAATCTCAGCGTCTCGGGCGGGTCCGGCTTCATCGCGCTTGCAAACAGAGCTGGAAGCCGGAGACGACGACGAGGCGCCCGGCGCAGCCTGACGAAGAATTCGCAAGGGTCGTCCCCGGTATGGACCGCCGTGAGGAGAGGAACCGCCGGCGGAGGCGGAGATGGCGCGTCGTCCCGTCCGCCTCTTCCCCGAGCGCTCCGACCGCGTCCTCGACCTCGTCCACGACCTCGCCCCCTCCCTCTTCCCCTTGCGGCTGGCTCTGCCACCACATTCGCGGGATAGGGAGAGGCGCGCTGCCTCGTGGCGACCCTCGCCGCCACCGATGAAGAACCAGGGTTCCCTTTCTCCATGGCAAATGTGAGAAAGGGAGCAGAAGCTGAAGAAAGAAGAAGATGAGAAGGTGCGGATTTCTGCGCTCCCCTCTCGCCTGTCTTAAAGGAGCGGGGTGGGGGCTCGGCTGCCCCGCCCAGCGAATCAGAGCACAGGAAGAGCAGGGAATCGGGGCCGACCCGCTGCCTCCGCCCGTGACGGCCCAGTTTCCCACTTCCACCGCCCACGACCCCACGCGCATGGGAGCCGCGTGGCGGGGAGGCACAGCCGAGGCGACGGATGAGGTGACCTCGCCCCGCCCCGTGATCACAGGGGGTGGGCGCCTCGAAAATTGCGCACGCCACCCACGTCTCCCACGACGCCGCGATTGACGCGTGCCGTTACGGGAGGACGCGGTGGACTCGGAGTGGGTCTAGTTTGGACCCAGGCCGCGCGTGCCCGTGCCCTGTTTTGGGCCTGGCCTAACAGCGCTCGGCACCGTGTATGGCCCAGGCCCGGGGGCTCCTGTCGGTGTACTAAAGTAGGGGTACCTTAGTACCCCGAACTTGTGCACGGGCAGTCGCAGCGCCCCACAGCAAGGCTTGCCGGGCGTCCGCCAAGATCCTCCACCATCCCCATTTCTGCCATTCAACAACAAAGTGTTAACTAAGAAGACAAAGCCCCGGCAAGAGGAGCTTGCCGGGAAGGACAAGGCCCCGGCAAGAGGAGCTTGCCGGGAAGGACAAAGGCCCCGGCAAGAGGAGCTTGCCGGGAAGACCAACCAAGGCACTTCATAAAACTTGCCGCGACGCCCCGCACGTCCCGGCAAGGCCCGGCGGGCGACAAGCTCGCTGGTGCGACAAGACAACGGTCGCGGAAAGGCGCTTGCCGCGGCAAGGCCACCACTCTGCGCTCCAGCTCACCCGACGACGTGTCGCCACATGATCACTCCTGGTGCACGTGGCGGGTGGCTGTGCAGCCTAGCAGCGCGAGGTGGCAAGCGAAGCTGACAAGGAGGCCATCGTGGCGATCGGTGGCGCCCCTAACGGTCGTTTCCCACACTGTTGGAACGACCGGACGGGCATTAAATGCCCTTGTCCCCTGCCGTCAGAGTTAGGTAGGGGCACTGTTGGTAGTAGTTGTACCAACCTGCGTTTTTACTCTTTTACCCCCTCTTTCTACGCTGCCACCTATCGGTGACCCCCTTTAACCTATAAAAGGGAGGCCCATGCGCACGTAGAAGGGGTTCCGCGGTTCGATTCATTCGACTCACTCCACACGACAGCATACCCACGCTCTCGAGCAAGAATATAATACGAACACAAAGCAGCAGTAGGAGTTTTATCTCTCCGGAGAGCTCCGAAGCTGGGTAAAATCCTCTGCGTGCGCTCGCCTCGATCTGCTCTGCGTGCGCCCCCCGCTCCCTTGCCAGACAAGAAGGGGCTCCCTGTCCCATAGGTGCTCGTGCTCCCCACGACAAAGGGTCCGATCACATTCACTTAACAGAAGAAATCAACTTGAAGAAATAGCAATAAGTGAATGTTGTAGAGGACATAAAGCTCATATGTGTGTGTGTGTGTGTGTGTCTATATATATCCAAATGAAGAACAACACCGGAAAGAGTGAAGACAAAGCAAAGTTGAAGAAATTGAAAAACTGAGGAATTTCAAAAACGAAGAAAAACCCAAATTGAACATTTTGAACTTTGGGTGGTGGTGTAACCCACCGTATAAGAAAGCTGATTTCAGACACCGCGTACAATTGTCGTAGGGCTCTGAGAATCAATTTCTTCATTAATTTCTTCACACATAGAGGGTTAGTCTTCATTGATTGAAGAAAAACGTTACTTCGTGTGTTGCGCATCTAAGTCATCAAGTCAGCATAAGTGTTAGGATGTGTGTCCATTTCAGAGGACATTTGAAGATTCTAGGATATTTAGCTCACACCGCAACTTGCTAAATCTCTTCTCATCCAAGGGCTTAGTGAAGATATCGGCCAGTTGGTCTTCGGTGCTAACGTGGTCGATGGAGATGTCGCCCTTCAACACATGATCACGAAGAAAATGATGAGGAATCTGGATGTGCTTGGTCTTCGAGTGTTGAACTGGGTTATGAGCAATCTTGATAGCACTCTCATTGTCACAGTAGAGAGGCACATTCATCACGTTGACGCCGTATTCCTTGAGAGTTTGCTTCATCCATAGTAGTTGAGCACAGCACAATCCAGCAGCAATGTACTCAGCTTCTGCAGTGGAGAGTGATACACAGTTTTATTTCTTCGAGGACCAACAGACCAAGGATCGTCCGAGGAAATGGCATGTGCCTGATGTTGACTTGCGGTCCACGCGATCGCCAGCATAGTCAGAGTCTGAATATCCAATGAGATCAAACAAAGAGCCCTTGGGATACCATAATCCAAGTGTTGGTGTGTGAGCTAAGTATCGAAGAATATGCTTCACAGCCTTATGGTGTGATTCCTTTGGTGTAGCTTGAAATCGGGCACACATGCAAACACTAAGCCTAATATCCGGCCTAGATGCACATAGGTACAATAAAGAGCCAATCATGGAGCGGTATACCTTTTGATCGAAGTCTTGACCATTTTTATCAGTGCATAGATGGCCATTTGTGGGCATTGGAATTTTGACCCCTTTGCAATCTTGCATGCCGAATTTCCTCAATACGTCCTTGAGGTATTTCTCTTGAGATATGAATATGCCATTGCGCTGTTGACGAATTTGAAGACCTAAAAAGAATTTCAATTCTCCCATCATAGACATTTGATATTCTTCAATCATCATATAGGCAAATTCATCACTGTATCTTTGGTCAATACAACCAAAAATGATATCATCAACATATATTTGGCACACAAACAATTCATAATGTAAGACTTAGTGAAAAGAGTTTGGTCGAGTGAACCGGGTTTGAAGCCTTTCTTCATGAGGAATGCCTTCAAAGTATCATACCACGCCCGAGGGTCTTGCTTGAGGCCATACAGGGCCTTGTTGAGTTTGAAGACTTTGTCTGGATTCTTTGGAACTTCAAAACCTGGGGGTTGAGCAACATATACTTCTTCCTCAAGCTTACCATTGAGGAATGCACTTTTCACATCCATTTGTTGTAAGATAATATCATGATGGTTAGCATAAGCAAGTAATATGTGAATAGCCTCAAGTCTAGCAACAGGTGCAAACGTTTCATCAAAATCAATTCCTTCAACCTGTGTGTAGCCTTGAGCTACAAGTCGTGCCTTATTGCTCACCACAAGGCCATTTTCATCTTGCTTGTTGTGGTAGATCCACTTTGTGCCAATAATGTTGTGCTTGCGGGGATCTGGACGTTTGACCAGTTCCCAAACGTTGTTGAGCTTGAACTGATGTAATTCTTCTTGCATAGCTTGAATCCACTCAGGCTCCAGAAATGCTTCATCTACCTTAGTGGGCTCTGTGATAGAGACAAAAACAAAGTGCCCACAAAAGTTAGACAAATGTGAAGCTTTTGAGCGTGTGAGAGGACCTGGTGCTTCGATGTCATCGATGATCTTCTCAATTTGCACTTCGTTTGTAATACGAGGATGAGCGGGTTGTCTCCGAGGAATTTGATCCGCATTTTCTTCAGGAGCATTTTCCTCAGCACCATTTTCTTCAGGTGCGCCAGCTCGATGTTCATCACGTTCTGGAATGAATTCTTCAGCAGATTCTTCAGTGGGAATGATATCCTCAGTAGCTTTGAACTTGATGGATTCCTCAGGTGCTGGTTCATCTATCACAGAAGGTAGGTGCTCTCTTTGCGAGCCATTAGTTTCATCGAACCGCACATCTACAGTTTCAACAACCTTGTGAAGAACGTTGTTGAAGACTTTGTAGGTGTGCGAGTCCTTTCTGTAACCAAGCATAAAACCCTCATGTGCTTTAGGTGCAAATTTAGAAGTGTGATGAGGATCTCTAATCCAACATTTAGCACTGAAGACTTTGAAGTAACTCACGTTGGCTTTCTTGTCAGTGAGGAGTTCATAGGCAGTTTTCTTGAAGAATTTGTGAAGATATACTCTATTGATGATGTGGCACGCAGTATCAATTGCCTCAATCCAGAAATGACGAGGCGTCTTGTATTCATCAAGCATAGTGCGAGCCATCTCAGCAAGAGTTCTGTTCTTGCGCTCCACAACACCATTCTGCTGAGGAGTATAAGGAGTAGACAACTCATGAGTAATACCAAGTTCATCAAGATAGTCATCAAGACCGGAATTCTTGAACTCAGTCCCATTGTCACTTCTGATGTGCTTGATCTTCACACCAAAGTTGGTTGAAGCCCTCGAGGAAAATCGTTTAAAGACTTTCCTGCACCTCACGTTTGTAAGTGACAATGTGTACCCATGTGTAACAAGAATAATCATCAACAAAAACAAAGCCATATAGAGATGCGTCATTTGAAACAGCAGAATAATGATTAGGACCGAAGAGATCCATGTGAAGCAATTCAAATGGTTGAGAGGTAGTCATGATGGTCTTCGCTGGATGCTTGGCCTTGGTCATCTTTCCAGCTTCACAGGCTCCGCATAAGTGATCCTTGAGGAATTTGATATTCTCAATGCCAATGACATGCTTCTTCTTCCCAAGCGTGTGCAAATTCCTCCTGCCAGCATGACCAAGTCGTCGATGCCATAGCCAGCCTTCTGAAGCTTTTGCAAGTAGACATACGTTCAGTTGTGGTCCTGCTGAGAAATCAAAAATGTACAAGTCTCCTCTCCTAAAGCCTTCGAAGACTTTGGAATTGTCAGCTTCCATGATCACAACACAGCGATATTTGCCAAACACAACAACCATATCAAGATCACAAAGCATTGAGGTAGACATGAGGTTGTATCCTAAAGATTCGACAAGCATGACTTTGTCCATGTGTATATCCTTTGAGATCGCAACCTTACCTATACCCAATACCTGACTTTTGCCTTTGTCAGCGAAGATGATATGCTTCAGATGTGACGATGATAAAGGAGTATCCATCAATAGATTCTTGTCACCAGTCATGTGATTTGTACATCCACTATCGAGGAACCACTCATTGGCTTTGGGTTGTTCATCCTGCAGATGAATTAGTGCAACTTACGAACTCATATACTTCATCAGTGAAGTATATGACATCAATATCATCAGATCAATTTCATCAAGCAATAGAACAGATAAACAGTATGAGGACGTGTGAAATGAAAGTTCATTTCATCATGATTAGCCTACGTCCTATTAGGCACTGTTCAGGTCTCCAGCAAATTCTTCAGACGTTTTGAGCATGTCTGGAGACCTGACCCTGCATAAGAGATTAGTTCTTTTTCTGCACCACCCACATCTGAAGGGGTGGCAAAGATTCATCACTCTGTGAGCACCATATGAGAAAGGTGGCATAGAAGATAGCCCGCTTCGTTTCACATAAGAGGGGTTAGGGTAAGCATATGAATAAGCAAAGAAATTCTTCAAGGACTTATGAACATAATGATTTGAAGAATAATGCTCATATTCACCTGAGGACTTTGATCCTTTTGAGGAATTTGATCCACGTGAGGAATTGGGTCCGTATGAGGACTTGGATCCATATGAAGAATTTGGTTCATATGAAGAATTTGATCTGGGGTTCCTATTCTTCACAGGTGGTGTCATGAGGACATTCACCTGAAGACTTTCAAGGCAACTTTTGGGAACCCAGATTTTCTTCATAGGGGAACCGTTCCTGCAGTTAGTGCCAACATATCTAGCAAATACTTCACCATTCTGATTTTTGAACAGTTTGTAGTTGGAGTCAAATGACTCATCAGAAGAATGAGGAGATTCACATGTAAAGCCAGATAAGTTGGATGGATCAACTGGAGGTCCCTTTGCAGCAACCCATGAGGTTTTGGGGTACTGCTCAGGCTTCCAATATGTTCTATCAACATTGAGTTTCCTCTCAAAGGCAATACCCTCTTTCCTAGGGTTTCTGTTGAGGATCTGCCTTTTGAGCACATCACCAAGAGTCTGGTGCCCTTTGAGGCTTTTGTACATGCCTGTCATGTACAATTCCTTCAGCCCTGCATCATCAGTGATACTTGCATTGTCCTCAGATGAGGAATTAGTGATAGCAGAGATAGATGAAGAATTTGTAGCATTAGAAGCATTTGAATATTCAGGTGAAGAACTAGCAGTTTCACGTTCAATGCACTTCAGACAAGGAGGAACAAATTCTTCCTGAGTAGCGCTGATTTGTTGAGCAAGTAATGAATCACGCTCCTTCTGAAGATCTTCGCAATCCACTCTTAGCTTTTCAAGATCTTGGTTTCTTTGAAGAAATTCATAAGAGAGTGTTATGATGACCTTAAAGGTTGTCAAACTTGGACTGAAGTCTCTGAAGGTTTTCAGTCAAGGTTTTAGTGCGATCCATTTCTTCACCCAACATATATCATCACTTTTATCCAGCATGTTTTGGACTTTTTCAAAAGCCTTTTGTTGTTTCACAGCAATCTTAGCAAGTTTAGAGTAGCTGGGCTTGAGGTTTTCATCAGATTCATCCTCACTAGATTCAGAGGAGGCGTATTTAGTTACCTTGGCACCCTTTGCCATGAAGCAATAGGTGGGAGCGTAGTCATCATTGCCTTCATCAGCCTTGTTGGTGAAGCCGCTTTCTTCAGAGTTAAAGATAGACTTGCAGACGAATGCAGTAGCGAGAGCTAGGCTCGCCACACCAGACTCTGACTCCTCGGATGCCTCCTCATCCTAATGTTCCTTAGATTCAGCCTCGGAGTCCATTTCCTTGCCAATGAACGCCCAAGCCTTCTTGGAGCTGCTCTTCTTGTGAGATGAAGACCTCGAGGATTTTGATAATGAGGACTTTGAAGATTTCTTCTTCTTCTTTGCGTCATCAAAACTGTAATCCTTGTATTTCTTCTTCTTTGATTCCTTATCCCATTGAGGACAATCTTGGATGTAGTGACCAGGTTTCTAGCATTTGTGGCATAGCCTCTTCTTGTAGTCACTGGATGAGGAATCATTGCTCCTTGAGGGTTTTCCAAAGCGACCACGTCTTGAGAACTTCTGAAATTTCTTCACGAGCATTTCTAGTTCCTGGCTCAGTTCTTCAGGGTCACTAAGGCTGCTAGCAGAGTCCTCATCTTCAGACTCAGAGATTGCCTTGGCCTTCAGAGCACGTGATCTGCCATAGCTCAAACCATAGAGATCTCTCTTCTCAGCAAGCTGAACTCATGAGTATTTAGCCTCTCGAGGATATCAGCGGGATCAAGAGACTTGTAGTCAGCATGCTCTTGAATCATCAGTGCCAGAGTATCAAATGAAGAATCGAGCGATCTCAGCAATTTCTTCACCACCTCATGGTCGGTGATGTCAGTGGCGCCAAGCGCTTGAACCTCATTTGAGATGTCAGTGAGGCGATCGAAGGTTTGCTGAACATTTTCATTGCCGAATCTTTTGAAGCGGTTGAAGAGGTTGCGAAGAACGTCAACACGAGAGTCACATTGAGTTGAGACTCCTTCATTCACTTTGGACAGCCTATCCCAGATAAGCTTAGCAGTCTCCAAAGCACTCACTCTTCCATACTGTTCTTCGCTCAGATGGCCACATATGATATTCTTCGCTTGAGAATCGAGTTGCCTGAATCTCTTCACATCGGTAGCATTCAGAGAAGGTGTGTGAGGGAGTCATGGACTAGGGGGTGTCCGAACAGCCGGACTATCATCGTCCGTCGGACTCCAAGACTACAAAGATACAAGATTGAAGACTCCACCCCGTGTCCGGATGGGACTTTCCTTGGCGTGGAAGGCAAGCTTGGCGATACGGATATGTAGATCTCCTACCATTGTAACCGACTCTGTGTAACCCTAGCCCTCTCCGGTGTCTATATAAACCGGAGGGCTTTAGTCCGTAGGACACAACATACATTACAACAATCATACCATAGGCTAGCTTCTAGGGTTTAGCCTCCTTGATCTCGTGGTAGATCCACTCTTGTAATACACATCATCAATATTAATCAAGCAGGACGTAGGGTTTTACCTCCTTCAAGAGGGCACGAACCTGGGTAAAACATCGTGTCCCTTGTCTCCTGTTACCATCCGCCTAGACGCACAGTTCGGGACCCCCTACCCGAGATCCGCCGGTTTTGACACCGACATTGGTGCTTTCATTGAGAGTTCCTCTGTGTCGTCACCGATAGGCTTGATCGCTTCTCCAATCAACAACGCCATCTAGGGTGAGACTTTTCTCCCCGGACAGATCTTCGTATTCGGCGGCTTCGCACTGCGGGCTAATTCACTTGGCCATCTGGAGCAGATCGAAAGCTACGCCCCTGGCCGTCAGGTCAGATTTGGAAGCTTAAACTTCACGGCGGATATCCACGGAGACTTGATCTTCGATGGATCCGAGCCGCAGCCGAGCGTGCTGCACTGTCGCGATGGGCATGATCTAACTCTGCCGCTGGACAGTGCCTTGGTGGCCGCACATGAATCCGCTCCGACCCTTAGTCCGGAGCCGATCGCCCAGATCGAGGACCAGTGGTTGGACACCGCCTCGGGGGCTGCAACTTCCACGGCGATGGAGCCGAACACTAACCTTGTCCCTTGCAAAGCTCGTGACTCCGAGGTGCCGGACTCCCTGCCGGACTCCGAACCTCCCACGCCCCTGCCAATCGAATCTGATTGGGCGCCGGTCATGGAGTTCACTACCGCGGACATCTTCCAATACTCACCCTTTGGCGATATCCTAAATTCGCTAAAGCATCTCTCACTATCAGTAGAACCCTGGCCGGACTACGGCCAGGAGGGTTGGGATGCAGACGACGAAGAAATTCAAACCCCACCCACCACCCACTTTGTAGCCACTGTCGACGATCTAACAGACATGCTAGACTATGACTCCGAAGACATCGACGGTCTGGACGACGATGCCGGAGACGATCAAGAACCAGCGCCTACAGGGCACTGGAAGACCACCTCATCATATAACATATACATGGTGGACACCCCAAAAGATGGGGACGACGAAGAAGCAGCGGAGGCAGATTCCTTACAGAAACAGCCCAAGCGCCGATGTCAGCGGCGCCGCTCTAAATCCCGCCACAGCAAGAATGGAGATTCAGGCACATGAGATAATAACACCCCAGAAAGTGCCGAAGACAATCCCCTCCAGCAAGATTCAGCGCAGGAGGATACAGAAGCAAGCCCTCACGAGCGAGCGGCAGATGAAGAGGTCGAGGATGACAATTACATACCTCCCTCTGGAGACGAGGCAAGCCTCAACGACGACAAATTCGTCGTGCCAGAGGATCTCGTCGAACAAGAGTGTTTTAAACGCAGGCTTATCGCCACGGCAAATAGCCTAAAGAAAAAGCAGCAGCAGCTTCAAGCTGATCAAGACCTGCTGGCCGACAGATGGACTGAGGTCCTCGCGGCCGAAGAGTATGAACTCGAACGTCCCTCCAAGAGTTACCCTAAGCGCAAGTTGCTCCCCCGATTAGAGGAATAAGCATACATACCTTCATCACCAGCGCACAATACGGCTGACCGACCACCCCCTGGTCGCGACAGAGAGGCATTCAGGCCCTCCACCAAGATCGTACCCCGGCACCGCTCAAAAAGTACGAAGCCAAGAGGGAACGCGCCGGACTTGCGAGATATATTGGAGGACAAAGCAAGGCAATCCAGATCCATCTACGGATCACGTGGGCGCCCAACGACCCACGACGAATACCGTCACGCCGGATACAACAACTCCGGCCGGGCCGAACACAGCAGACAACGCTCACTCGAGCTACGTCGTGATATTGCTCAATATAGAGGCGCCGCACACCCGCTATGCTTCACTAACGAAGTAATGGATCATCAAATCCCTAAAGGGTTTAAACCCGTCAACATCGAATCCTACGATGGCACAACAGCTCTCGCGGTTTGGATCGAAGATTATCTCCTTCACATCCATATGGCCCGCGGCGACGATCTCCACGCCATCAAGTACCTCCCACTCAAGCTTAAAGGACCAGCTCAGCATTGGCTTAACAGCTTGCCCGCAGAGTCAATTGGGTGTTGGGAAGACCTGGAAGCCGCATTTCTCGACAACTTCCAGAGCACATATGTGCAACCACCAGACGCCGATGACCTAAGCCACATAATTCAGCAGCCAGATGAATCGGCCAGACGGTTCTGGACACGGTTCTTAACAAAGAAAAATCAAATCATCGACTGTCCGGATGCAGAGGCCCTCGCAGCCTTCAAACATAACATCCGTGACGAATGGCTAGCCCGGCACCTAGGACAGGAAAAGCCGAAATCCATGGCAGCCCTCACATCACTAATGACCCGCTTCTGTGCGGGAGAGGATAGCTGGCTAGCTCGCAGCAACAACCTCAGTAAAAATGCTGGCGGTCCGGATACTAAGGACCACAATGGCAGGTCTCGTCGAAGCAAAACAAGCGCCGTGTTAACGGCGACGACAAGGAGGATACGGCAGTCAACGCCGGATTCTGAGGCTCTAAACCCGGTCAGCGGAAGAAGCCATTCAAAAGAACCACTCCGGGTCCGTCCAATTTGGACCGAATACTCGACCGCTCATGCCAGATACATGGCACCACCGAAAAGCCAGCTAACCACACCAACAGAGATTGTTGGGTATTTAAGCAGGCAGGCAAGTTAATGGCCGAAAACAACGACAAGGGGCTGCACAGCGATGACGAAGAAGAGACCCGACCGGCAAACAGTAGAGGACAGAAGGGTTTCCCCCCACAAGTGCGGATGGTGAACATGATATACGCAACCCATATACCCAAGAGGGAGCGGAAGCGTGCACTAAGGGACGTATATGCGATGGAGCCAGTCGCCCCTAAGTTTAATCCATGGTCCTCTTGCCCGATCACTTTCGATCGAAGAGACCATCCGACCAGTATCCGCCATGGCGGATTTGCCGCATTGGTTTTAGACCCAATCGTCGATGGATTTCACCTCACGAGTCCCGATGGACGGCGGCGAGCTGAACCTGCTTTATCGGGATACAAAGGCGCAAGATGGGCATAGACCCCTCAAGGATTAAACCTACAAAGATGACCTTCAAAGGCGTCATACCAGGTGTTGAGGCCAATTGTACAGGCTCAGTCACACTGGAAGTGGTCTTCGGATCCCCGGACAATTTCCGGAGCGAGGAGTTAATCTTCGACATAGTCCCGTTCCGCAGCGGCTATCATGCTCTGCTCGGACGAACAGCGTTTGCAAAGTTCAACACGGTGCCGCATTACGCATACCTCAAGCTCAAGATGCCAGGCCCTCGTGGAGTCATCACGGTCAATGGAAATACGGAACGCTCCCTCCGAACGGAGGAACATACAATGCTCTCGCGGCGAAGTCTGAGCAGCCTTCTAAGGCAATTCTCGAGTCCGGCCGTTAAACGGCCGGACACGGCCAAACGTGCCCGGAGCAACATCAACCAAGACCACCTGGCACGTTCCGAGCACACGTAGCAATGCGGCCCCAACCCCAGCCCCCGCATGATTGCAAGACCAACCCTCCGCGTACATCATTACGCTCTGGAGATACCATGGGCATAGGGAAGGGCACGACCACAACAGAAAGAATGCGGCTCGACCGCACTGAACTCCCAAGTGTGTCACTCTTCTTATTTTATTTTCCTTCTTTTATATATACAGACTCCGTTTTCAGAGAGGCCTGTCCGTGTGAACCCGCCGAACTCACGATACAACAGCCAGGGAGGGAAAAAGGCTGCGACGAACACTCAGGTGCTCTCCATTACGAGCATTAAATTCGATTATATACACCAGTCCGCAGCCCACCCCTGGAGGGGGACATGTTTATTTAGTCCAATCCCTTGCTTACCGCACTATTTGTATCCTTCCGCACTCATAGCAGAATTCCTTGAATTAATAATGCAGCACTTTTTGCCTGTAATTGCATTACTTTACATATATGTTCACTAATGACATCTCGCACCCGTATATTTTGGTACGGTCGAATACACCAGGGGCTTATGTTCCCCGCATTATGGTGTGATAAGTCTGAACACTTTCACAAGTGCGGCACCCCGAACTTATAGCATTATATGAATCGGCTCTGAATCATGTCTTGGGTCAATAGTTGGGTTTGCCCGGCTCCCACGTTTTGGTGCCTTATGTTCCATTCTCACGGCTAAGATGGCACTTTGGGAGAACCACTGCGATTGCGCCCGGTTGAGCTGGGCGGCGCCTCGATGGAGAAAGCTAAAACGACCGGCATGATAAGGCGAGATCTGGTCGCTGTTCGAGAGGTCTTTTGGGTCCCTAAAGACCTATGCCGCTTGAGCGAAATGCGGATAATGTCCGATTTAAGGCATGGATAGCGCCCCGAATTCGGTCTTCCGAACACTAGGGGCTTCACCGAAATTTAAAATTATAGAATTCTATGGCTAAGTGAGAGTGTTCAAGCATTATAAGTCCGGTTGCCTTGTTCGTTGTGTTGAGCGCCTCCCTAGATGGACCCAAAAATGGGAACAAGAGTGCTCAAGTTTATCCCGAACACCCCAAAGACTGTGGCTTGGGGGCTGAAGCCGACGACTTGCCATCTCTCGATTTTATAAACGGCCGCATGAAGGTAATATTTTAAATCAAACAAGCGTTGCTTGGCGCATATGAACAAAGTTTTCAGCGCGCAGGATAATACATAGCGAGTCTACTCAATAATTACATCTCTGGTGCACTCATCCGCAATCTTGCGGGCACCCTTCAGGACAGTCTTATAGTACATCTCGGGCGTACGATACTCCTTGCCCGCTGATGGCGCGTCAGTGATAAGCCTCTCCGCATCCAGCCTGCCCAGTGCACCTTTGCGCGGGAAAGGGACCGACGAGCACCTTCAATACAGGCGGAGCACTTGATGACCTCCACCCAGGGGCACGCATCCACCAGCCGTCGCACGAGGCCAAAGTAGCTCCCAGGAATGGCCTGTCCAGGCCACAGCCAGACTATGAGGCCCTTCATGGCCTCCTCATCTACCTTGAGGAGCTCGACCAGCTGCTTCAGCTGATCGCTAGGGGGCACCGGATGGCCGGCCTCAGCGTACTGAGACCAGAAGACCTTCTCCATTGAGCTCCCCTCCTCGCCACGGTAGAATGCGGCGGCATCGGACACACTGCAAGGCAGATCTGCAAACGCCCTTGGAGAGCTCCAAATTCGGCTAAGTGTCAGGTAGTTTACATTAAAATGCTTGCTTTGCATGAAAAATGCCTTACCCGCTGCTACTTTCTTCATATCCTCACCCTCCTGAAGGGCCTTACGGGCCTCAGCCTTGGCGGACTTGGCACTTTCGAGAGCCGAGGCAAGCTCGGACTCTCGAGTCTTTGAGTCGCGCTCCAAACTCTCATGTTTCTCCATGAGAGCCTGGAGCTCTTGCCACACCTCTGTCACCCGCGCCTCCTGCTTCTCTCGCTCTGCCCGTTCATGGCCGCATTATGCTTCGATCATGACGCCTTGAGCTCCTTCGAGGTTGCCACCTCGTTCGTGGCCCCCGCAGTACCCATGTTATCCTTGTTATTCTTTTATTGCAACCTAAATCCTTTTACAGAAGGTAACTATTCAAAGTGGTGTTACTCACCTTCTTTGTCCTCGAGCTGCTTCTTGGCACGGCCGAGCTCTTGCTCGGACCGCCGAGATCTGCTTCAATGCACCGACCTCCATGATCGGTCGGCAGAGGTCAGGCGCAGCCTGCAAACCCATATTGACATACTTTTAGCAACCTGCGTATATCTTCTTAGATCCTCAGTCCGGCTTTTCTTTCCGAACACCGAACTAAGCATCAGGGGCTACTGTCTATGCGGTATTACATTACATAATTTTAACTTCTTACCTCAAAGCCTGTTAGAAGGCTACTGCAGGCCTCGGTCAGCCTGCTCTTGGCGAGCTGAACCTTCTGAATCACCGCACTCATAACAGTGTGGTGTTCTTCCTCAATGGAAGCGCCTTGGAGCACCTCCAGCAAGTTGTCCGGCGCCTCCGGTTGGACAGAGGCCACCGGCGTCACGGTCTTGCCCTTCTTATGAAGGGGCCGCCTGCCGGACTCCGGAACCACTGCGGGTTCCGGTGTGGAGTCCGGCGCAAAGTCCGGGAGGCTGCCTTGCGGCGCCTCGAGCCTCCTCCCGATGGGTCCCTTCACAGGATCCCACCTCGGCGTCCTCGGCGCGAGGTGGAGGCGTCGGGATGGAATCCACATCCGACGCAGCCAACGACCCTTCGATGAAGCGGGAGATCATCATCGGCGGACTGCGAGCGTTATGCGGCATTAGAAGGACACTATGTGACACAAAAGAGAAATTATAAATCATTCAGGAATCCGGATACTTACGATCTCGCCGGAGGCCTGGCCCTTGAAGGCCACTCTTCGCTGCCAATGTTGGTGTTGGCAGACCTGTCCGGGGGAATAGTTCTTCCCCTCTTGGACCCTTCGGCCTCCCCTGTTGGGGAAGCCTTCCTCTTCTTCTCTTCCTCCTCTGGGAGAGAGCCTTCTTCCTCCTCCTCATCTTCGGGGGAGGAGTCCGGCTCGGAGTCGTCAGAGACCTGAAAACAGGAACTCTTTCGAGTACCCGTGGCCACCGTCTTGGCCTTCTTCTCCGGCACCACATGTGGTGCCGGAACCAGCAGCCCCGCTAGACGGGCGTCTACTGGGTTTTCTGGCATGGGAGCCGGGCAGATGAGCTGCTCGGCCTTCTTCATCCAGTCCTGTCAAAGGAAAAGGGAAATTGAAACCCGCTTAGGGTCGAACTATTAACAACAAGTGTCCCGTAAAGGGGTAGAATCACTTACCTCGTTGGCTGGACGCTGCGAGTGAAATCCGCGATCTTCCGTCGCGGATGCGGGGGCTTCAGCGCCCTTAAACAGCACCCTCCAGGTGCCTTCGTACATCGTGTCGAAGAGCCCGCTCAACGCCTGGTGTTGTTCCAGATTGAACTCCCACAGATTGAATGCCCGTTCTTGGCATGGGAGAATCCGGCGGACGAGCATGACTTGGACCATGTTAACAAGCCTGAGCTTCTTGTTCACCAGCTTCTGGATATAGGCTTGGAGTCCCGTCAGCTCCTTCAAATTACCCCACAGCAAGCCCTTATCTTTCCAGGAGGTGAGCTGTGTAGGGATACCAGATCTGAACTCGGGGGCCGCCGCCCACGTAGGGTCACTCGGCTCGGTGATATAGAACCACCCCGACTGCCACCCCTTGACGGATTCCATGAAGGCCCCTTCTAACCAAAGGACGTTGGGAATCTTGCCCAACATGGCGCCTCCGCACTCCGCTTGAGTGCCCTTCACTACCTTCGGCTTGACATTGAAGGTCTTGAGCCACAAGCCGAAGTGGGGCTGGATGCAGAGGAAGGCCTCGCACACGACAATAAAAGCCGAGATGTTGAGGATGAAGTTCAGCGCCAGATCATGGAAATCCAGGCCGTAGTAGAACATGAGCCCCCGGACAAAGGGGTGAAGTGGAAAGCCCAGTCCGCGGAGGAAGTGGGGAAGGAAAACGACCCTCTCATGGGGCCTAGGGGTGGGGATGAGCTGCCCCTCGTCGGGCAGCCGGTGCGCGATGTCGCCGGCAAGGTATCCGGCGCTGCGTAGCTTTGTGATGTGCTCCTCCTTAACGGTGGAGGCCAACCACTTGCCTCCCGCTCCGGACATGGTTGGAGAAGGTTGAGACGAGATGCGCGAACTTGGGCACTGGAGCTCGAGTGCGCGGAGATGGATAAGCAAAGGAGGAAGAAGGCGTAGGTGAAAAGGTGGATCCTTATCCCTTATATATAGGCGGACGAAGACTATGCGTCCCCACCGGCCTGGTAAAACTCGCTTATCCCCCAAGCGCCACCATCAATGGCGCGGTTGGGTTACCCACGTCCGTATTGATGAGAATCCCGGAATAAGGGGAACACAATCTCTGCTTCGACAAGACGTGCCAAGGGAACCGCCACTACAAGAAATATGTCAACTTATGACCTTCTGTCAGTGACCCTCGAAGAATTGGTCATAAATCTATGACCATTTTAGACC
This sequence comes from Aegilops speltoides, assembly GCA_021437245.1. Lineage (NCBI taxonomy): Eukaryota > Viridiplantae > Streptophyta > Magnoliopsida > Poales > Poaceae > Aegilops > Aegilops speltoides. The sequence continues at coordinate 549,435,686 of CM038147.1, forward strand.
AATTGGTCAAAAGCTGTTCAGGGGGCTCCAAACCCTGAACCATTGCGACCATTTTGGTCAGAAAGGTCGTAATTTCCTTACACGAAATGGTCACAAAGCAAATAGTGCTAGTCCGCTGCCTTATTTCTAGTTGTTAACGACCAATATAGATGGTCATAGCCTTGTAAATTGTGGTGGGTTGCTATGACTAGGCGCCACCTCATCAGTTTTGCCTATGTGTCATGTCCATGTGGCAGTTTTTGCCCTAGGTTGTGAAGCAACCTATATTTCTGTCATTCCCAAAATTCCCAAAAAAATCTCATAAATTCTTTGGGTCATATCTTCGTCAAATATGTAAAAACCTTCCTTGCCTAGTTCAAAAATAATTCAAAAATATTCATTTTCCTATTTTGTTCAGAGTAACAGTTTGTGAAGGAAGTACCACTTTGGCATGTCCAAATAGTATCCATTTTCTACAATGCTTTCCTATGCCCAAATAACCATCCTCCACCAAATGCCAGCTCAATCCATTCATTATTTTGAGCCGAGCTTCAACATTCAGATTTATGTCTAGTGTGGTGGTTTGCAAAGCAAGTACCACCTAGGCTCCTCCTTTGAGCTGAAAATTTGTGAAAACGGTCTTCCTAGTAACTGATCATCCTCAGCCAAAACTCACGCCCATTATCCATGTACATTTCCGCACCACTAATCAAACACTTGGCTGCTAATTCATGTTTGAGCATCGATTGGTCTCCTCATGAGAATCTTATGTTGTAATTTTCTTCCTAGCACCAACCTGGGGAGTGCCCAACCCACTAGACATGCCTAGGCCGCCTGAGAACACATGGCAACGCCACGGTCACGCTGGTGACCACGCTGGCGGGCATCTTGAAGTTCTGGCAGCTCTAGAGTTGGGGCCCTCGCCACCGCCCAAACCTTGACGATCGCCACCAAATCATGTATTTATGATTAAATAGGTCCTTATGTAACTAGAAATGATTTTTGGAAAAATACATAGCAAACTATGAGGCATTGCAGTTCAAATTTGACCCGCTTCAAATGAATCGGTAAATTTGTCTTTTTCACGAGAGGTGGATCAAAATTTTTTACACCAGACCATTTTGTCAATTGTGCATTAAATATGGCCTAGTATTTTATAAAAATGATTTGGTCCAATTTTGCAACAATTATTTGGTAGTTCCTTCACAAAAAAACCTCCTTTCGGGCACTCGAAAAATGGAAAATGGTTTTTTCGTCCAACGAAAATGAAAACTTCCTTAGGCAACATTGTTTGCCATTCCAATATGCACCCTTGTGCACAATATGAGATCATTTGAACAAACTATGCCATGAATGTGGCCATAAGATTGATCATTTGGCTTGAAAGCCATGAATCTTCACACTTGATAGCTCATTTCTGAGAACACTTTTTTAAAATAATTACCGTATTACAAGTTTATTATTTTTCCTGCAAACTTGGTCACATATAATGACACAATGTGAAGGTTTTCCAATTTTTTGATTTTTTTTGAATTTTTTATGCCCGTTTCAAAATGCGGTCAAAACGGCGGGCTTGACCGCTCTAGCTAGTGGTTGAATCTTGGAATTTTTTGGTGTTTCTATGATTAAATAGATACTTATGTACCTAGAAATGATTTTTGGAAAAAATAAAGAGCAAACTATGAGGCAGCTACAGTTCAAATTTGACCCGCTTCAAATTTAATCGGCGATAATTTGTCTTTTTCATCGAGGTGGATCAAAACTTTTTCACCCAACCATTTTGTCAATTGTGCATTATATATGGCCTAGTATTTTAGAAAATGATTTGGTCCAATTTTGCAACAATTATTTGGTAGTTCCTTCACAAAAAACCTCATTTCGCACTCGAAAAATGGAAAATGGTTTTTCATCCAACGAAAATGAAAACTTCCTTAGGCAACATTGTTTGCCATTCCAATATGCACCCTTGTGCACAATATGAGATCATTTGAACAAACTATGCCATGAATGTGGCCATAAGATTGATCATTTGGCTTGAAAGCCATGAATCTTCACACTTGATAGCTCATTTCTGAGAACACTTTTTAAAATAATTACCGTATTACAAGTTTATTATTTTTCCTGCAAACTTGGTCACATATAATGACACAATGTGAAGGTTTTCCAATTTTTGATTTTTTGAATTTTTATGCCCGTTTCAAAATGCGGTCAAAACGGCGGGCTTGACTGCTCCTAGCTAGTGGTTGAGTCTTGGAATTTTTTGGTGTTTCTATGATTAAATAGATACTTATGTACCTAGAAATGATTTTTGGAAAAAATAAAGAGCAAACTATGAGGCATCTACAGTTCAAATTTGACCCGTTTCGAGCTGAATCGACGATAATTTGTCTTTTTCATCAGAGGTGGATCAAAACTTTTTTCACCCAACCATTTTGTCAATTGTGCATTAAATATGGCCTAGTATTTTAGAAAAATGATTTGGTCCAATTTTGCAATAATTATTTGATAGTTCATTCACAAAAAAATCTCCTTTCGGGCACTCGGAAAATGAAAAATGGTTTTTTCGTCCAAAGAAAATGAAAACTTCCTTAGGCAACATTGTTTGCCATTCTAATATGCACCCTTGTGCACAATATGAGATCATTTGAACAAACTATGCCATGAATGTGGCCATAAGATTGATCATTTGGCTTGAAAGCCATTGATCTCCACACTTGATAGCTCGTCTCTGAGAACACTTTTTTAAAATAATTACCGTATTACAAGTTTGTTATTTTGCCTGGAAACTTGTCCACATATAATGACACAATGCGAATGTTTGCCTGAATAAGAGGGTACAAACTATAAGAGAAAAAACAAAAAATGCTTAATTCTAATTGGTGGAACCAGCTGTGGCATGGATCAGTGACATGGCAAACATCTATCCATTCATCCATCCATCCATCCATCTGTCCGTCCATCCACCCCTCCATTCTCTCAGCTAACCCTAGCGCTCGCAGATCCCTCCCCGCCACCCGCCCCTCCTCTCGCAGATCCATCCTTCCCTTTCCTCCTTCCCTCTGGCCAGATCCAATCCTCCTCGCCCCGGCTCCCTGCTCCCCTCCCCTTCCAGATCACCGCCACCACCTCCCTCCTCCTCCCTCGCCCCGGCTCCCTGCTCCGCCGAGGCCGCCGTCGGGAGATCCGACTTCGCCGACGGGAATGGGGCCGGATCCGCCACGCCCGAGCGCTCCATCCGCGTCGACAGGGATGACTACATCCTGGCCTCGGCGCTTCCGGCAGCGGCGGCTCATCTCCTTCCTCGGGCACCACAACTTCAACCGCACCATGGATGTGTAAGCACGCAGTCGTCTCTCCCCCTCCCCCCTTCAAACATGCCTCTGCGAATGCATCTCTTGATCCGGGCAACGCACACGCGCGCGCAGGTTGGTGACCCAGACGGACCTAGCCGAGCTGGTGGACGCGGGCTCCTGGGACAAGGCCCTCCGACCGCCTGCTGGGCGTCCACGGTCGCGCCCTCTTCCACTACCTCCGCGTGCACAAGGCCATCGACGACGTGCTCGCCGGAGCCCCGGGGGCGCGCTCCGTCACCACCGCCCTCGACCAGTGCATCATCCGCCACCCCACCAAGAGCCACGCCATCACCAAGCTCCGCACCATCTTCTCCTCCCTCCTCTGCTCCAAGCGATACAGGTAAAATACAACATTGCTAGCTATCGCTGCAAGTTTGCAATCGATTCGATAGATAAAATGAACATTGGTCCGTCAGATGGGATCTTGATTTCGTTGCGTTGCTTAGGGCTGTTATAATGTCCGTGTCAGGTGTAGCTGCAGAGACGCCAAGCGAGTGTATGGATACAATGTCCATGCGTGGAAGAACTAAAATTCAGTTAATGTCCATGTTGTTAGTCATCTAGTCTGTAGGATCGGAGTGACTGCCTGCTGCCATTTGCTTGTGTTCCATCTTTGTTGAATGTACCTACCATCATACCTGTGGTGTTTTAAGCATCTTGGATCTCAATATATGGTGTCGAAACTGTTGAAAGAAAATGATGGAAGAGTTGTCCTGCTTGTTTTAATTATTTCCCTGGATATGTTTCTCTGTTTAGCTTTCTCGCTGGAATGGCACTCTGCTTTGTGATGCGGAGCTTCTGAATCTTTGTGGTGGAATCTTGTTATTTTAATTATATGTCAGTGTATCTCATATTTCTGCACTTTTTCTTCTGGAGCCGAAACATTAAGATTCTACTGGGTCTTTGCATTTTGAAAATTGTGTGTCTAACTCCGAACTAGGACGGTGGACTATTCAGTTGTAGTTGGTGTGCACAGTTGCATCGGTACTTGTAATTTTGCTTAATAGTTTGCTGTAATTCTGAATGGAGTTGTATTTCTTGCTTAACAGGCCACTATAATTTTTGCTTAAACCTGTTGATATTAATCTGATGATATGGAAGGTAAATGCCATTTCAGAATCACTGCTGTAATTTTCATTTTTCAAGAAGAATTGGTTGATATGCATGGCAAATGCATGATGATTAGGAATATGATCATGTCTCCTGTAGAATTGGATTTCTCGGCGTTCCGTAAACTAAATTTGGTTCAGTTAAAAAACTGCACTACCTGACAGTTTTGGGCAGCGAGCTTCTAACTGAAAAACGAGTTTGTTATGCTCATAATTTCAAGTTGGCCTCTACATATGAGTTGTAAAGCATGCTCTAAGGTTTCCGTAGAGTACTCGTTTGCTTCGTTTGGATGTATGGTTTGAGAGCAGCCGTCTATTTAGTTTGCTGTCCAGAAATATAGTACAGTTTAATGTCGGTGGTGGTCTTGTCTTAAATAGATTCTGTAGTGTATTAATCTCACTGGGTAGAGTGGCCTACTTGCACACTTTTATTGACTCGTTGGTTACTGATTACTTTCGAGCGAGTAGCACATGTCTCAAGCAACTGTAGTATTCCTTTCCCTGAATTGCTCCCTTGTTTTGCTGTGGCCGTATGCTCCGTGGTCAATGATGCGTGCTGTATACATATTAAAACCAAAAATGGAGTTGTTTTAGTTGTGCATATTAGAACTGAATTATGCTCTGTTTTGCTGTAGTTGTATGCTCTTATTGCTAAATTCTTTAGTGGGTTGTTCAAACTAAACTCGTCCAGTCAACTTGCTATGATGGATTGTATATTACTGTACTTCAGACGTCTTGTAGAATTTGGTGTGGCAATACATCTGAAGTACAGTAATATACAATACATCATAGTACAGTAATATACAATATCTTGCTATGAAAGATTGTAGAATTCTTTTAGTTGCTGCTTCTAATGTATACATCAGTTGTTGTGATTGCATCTTCATTACATTATAGACATCTGCATTTCTGTGAAATTTTGTTAAATATATATTTTCTAGATTGTCTATACACTAAACCTGGAGGTTTGAATATCTACTCCAGGAATGAAGATGGTACTCTAATGCCTTTGTGTTCACCCTTTTACAGAGCTCCGTGCCTAGGAAATTTCAAGTTCGAAGCGGCGTAATAAACTGTAATAAACTGTAAATATTATAGTACTGTAATAGTAGGCATATCTGGGTTGTAATAGACTATGCACAGATTGTAATAGACTATGTACAGTAGCTCCAGGCCTAAGAAATTCTACATTTTTTCTGTTCTATTTGAAATATTGATTATTTGTGTGATTTGAAGACGTGTGAAATGGAAACCTGATTAGTGGGCCCATTTGTGAAAATAATCTAAACAATGCTCACATTTTTGATATGTGGGACCAATATAGGAGATTATGACAAGTGGGACCCATCTGACTTGTGGGACCAGATTGAAAAATATATATTGAAAAACTAAAAAGGCCATGGCCCAAAATATAAAAAAGGCCAAATTGTTGGGCCAGGCCCATATATCTAGACAAAATTCATAGAAAAATATACAAGAAAAGGTCAATTGTTGGGCTAGGCCCATGTAGAAAACCGAATTGGACCGGGCTGAATCTTGTGCCACATCGACTTGCCACGCTGGATGCCTACGTGGCTGGGAGGTTGCTAGTGACCAAAATTTGGTCAAAGAACCAACGACCTTTTACATATCACGAGAAGGTCGCTATAGTCGATTAATGACCCTCAGCTTTTGACCTTCTGTTTTTGGTCACAAAAAGGTCGCAAATGAAAAACTATGACCTTTCAGCGACCAATAGTGAGGGTCACAAGTTGACATATTTCTTGTAGTGCGCTTCGCTAAACGCGCTGAGGTGGTACAATAAAAAACGATGCAAGTAAAGGTTTGGTAGTGGTGTGACATCATGCCGCGAAATACGTCAGCAGATTGAACTTGTGTATATATTATTCTCTCTACGGTGGAATGTGGAATTTATTTTGCAGAGCCGGACACTATCCTGGTGTTCACAATCTACTATAGTTATTCGGAGGAGGAACCTGCCTTGCAATGCTGAACATTATGCGCGCCGGACTCATCGTCATTGAAGCCAGTTCGTGGGCTCTTGAGGAGTCTGGACTAGGGGTGTCCGGACAGCCGGACTATCATCGTCCACGGACTCCAAGACTACGAAGATACAAGATTGAAGACTCCGTCCCGTGTCCGGATGGGACTTTCCTTGGCGTGGAAGGCAAGCTTGGCGATACGGATATGTAGATCTCCTACCATTGTAACCGACTCTGTGTAACCCTAGCCCTCTCCGGTGTCTATATAAACCGGAGGGCTTTAGTCCGTAGGACACAACATACATTACAACAATCATACCATACACTACTAGGGAAAAGCCTAGCAGCAGCGCGGGTTTTGGGCCTATCAGTAGCGCGGGCAGGTGCGCTACTGATAAGGCGCTACAGCTAATGCTTAGCAATAGCGCGTCTTGACCCACGCTACTGCTAAATTGACTTAGTAGCAGCGGTTCTTTAGAGCATCGCTACTGGTAATTAGTAGTAGCGCTTCTCCTAACCAGTGCTACTACTATTATTTAGTATTTTATTTCTTTTCTTTTTCATGTTGTATTCATACACCTTTACACAAGTTTTCATACAACAGGAATTTAGAGATTGTTTTTACATCATAATGAGTTATACATCATGGGGTGAAAGAACCGTGGACTAGTTTCAAGTGAATGTCCATCCACTTGAAACTAATCCGCAGTTCTTTCACCCAATGATATAATAATATCATCATCATCATCATATCATTAACAACTTAGCATCATAATACATCATTGTCATATAACACCTCCTCAATATCATCGTTTTCATCATTGACATCACATAACACCTCCTCAAGATCACCATTATCAACTCTAACACATTACCACATAATAAACATATTGTACCTCATAGGACCTATTACATTCGATTAAGACCTACTACATTTTCTAAGGTAAAATAACAAAAAACAAGATAGCCCCTGACTCTCCATTATGGAGAATGGAGATTAGCCTGTCTCCCATTCTTGCCTTTCGCTGAATGTTACTTCCAAGAACCTCCTTGCGAATGTCCATACATTTCTTCCATTCTCTCGATGATCATGTGTTCACGGGTTTTAGAAATCCGATATGCACAGTGAGCTCCGTGAGATTTACCCGGCAGTATGTTCAGAATCGAGAGGCGACCATGCAGAGACATCAAATGAGGCACACAATCCATCGGGAGTTTCATGTTGAAAAACATAATAATAACCGTCAGTTAGCAATGATGTACTAGTTTTAGAAGTATGCAAAAATGCACGAATGTCGTAATAGTAAAAAATCTTACCGGGTATCTCCACGAAGTTATCGTTGTTCAACACATGCACTAGTGGCACATATTCACCATAATTTGGAGGAGTTCGATAATAGGCATTGTAATTCTCAAGAAGAGTACAAAATGCGATCGATGATTTTTCTCCTTATACGTTAATTGGGTGCCTTGATTGTAGTGGGTTTTATCTACCATCTTCGCACAGTCTTTGAAGAATCAAAATAAGCTGTCAATGGAAATAAGCTATCAACTATTTTGAAATAAACAATATAAATTAGTTAATAACTATGTTTGAGAAACTCACATAGCGGTACAATCGAAGCGTATCAACAAGGACCCAAATGTCCATATTGTCTTCCTCATTGTCGGGATCACCAAGATCCATGGTGACAATCATACCCTCATAAAAACCATACATTTTGCAAAGTGCTTCCCAATTTTGGCAACCAAAATGGGTTACGCTCTGAGCATTGTACAGATTTACTTCAAAATCCATATCATGATGGGTCCTTAGGTGTATTTTTTTTGTTTCGAAATTTTCATGGTCTTCAAAACCCATCCTCTCCAAGACATAGCGTCTTGCATGGCATGGGATAAGCTAGTCGAATTGTAAAATATGAAAATTAGACATTGAAATAGTGGAAGTCATGCTTAATGGAGAAAAAAAACTATTGTCGTCGTTGCGTACCATATGAACATCGAAGGTCTCCTCGAGCTTAATGCTGAAGCGCCGATCGTCGTCCAGCCGAACGAACCTGTCGCACATACCTCGATCGTCGTGGCACCAGCTACACTCCCCCGGGAGACCGTCGTCGTCCGAGTACAACATTTCCTACAATCATAATTCAAAGATTAAACTTGTACATATTCTAGCACCAGTCATGCCAGAATTCACGACAAAATCCGGCATGACCTTTGCTAAAAAAGGACATATCGAGCGCCTGAAATTTGCCAGTACGGAAATTAATCAACACTCCGGCAAAACATAGGCCACTCGGAGATGTAAACTGAACATGAACGGCCACTTGGGCAACCACATCCAATTTGAGCAACAACACAAGATATACAAGGATATTTGGCTGGTCTCACCTCGATGTCGGAGGGGATCGGTGACTGGGATGACGGCGGGCATGTCGGAGGGGGTCGGTGACGGGGACGACGGAGGTCACCTGAAACCATATAAGTTATCACTAACAACAAACATGACATGTTCAACTAGTTTTATTAATTCAACTAGTTCTTACTAAATATAAACTTACTATAAATAGAAAAAAAACTAGTTCTTTCTAAAAATAAAGTAGTTCAACTAGTTATATTAATTATCTTACTAAAAATAGATTAGTTCTGTTAATTCAACTAGTTCAACTAGTTTATTAATTTACTTACTAAACTAGTTCAACTACAATTAAAGTAGTTCAACTACCAATACTACTACTAAAAATCTAGTACTAACTAAGCAACATCTAGTACTAGCTAACCCTAAATTAACATCTACTACTACTAAATCTAGTACTAACTAGTGGCAGGGGGTGGGGGGCGACGGAGAGGTAGCTAGCTAGGGGCGGCGAGGTCGAGGGCGGTGGGAGGAGGGCTGCCGGCGGAGGAGGGAGGAGGGGCGGCCGCAGGTGGAGGGAGGAGGGCGGCGGTAGAGGAGGGAGGGGCGGCCGCAGGCGGAGGGAGGATGTGCGAGAAGGATGGAGGAGGGACGGAAGGAGGGGAGTACCTCGGCGGCGGACAAACGAAGGCGGCGGCGGCGGCGGCGACGGACAACAACAGTTGACGCGGGCGAGAGTGAGAGTGTGAGTGAGAGGGCCGGTCCTCCGTGGGGATAAGGTAGGGATAGTTGTAGCACGTTTGCCAAAACGCGCTACAGCTAACTGAGTAGCAGAGCGCTCTCTGAAAGTCGCTACTGCTATAGCTAGCGGGGGCCAAGGTCATGGCAACTATAGCAGATGGCCAGGCTACACACGCGCCACTGCTACTTCCAAGACAGTAGCGCGTTTGGCAGACACGCGCTGCTGCTAAGTAGCAGTAGCGTTGTATTTTGAAGAGCACTGCAGGTAAGATTCTGTGTATAGGCTTTTCCCTAGTAGTGATAGGCTAGCTTCTAGGGTTTAGCCTCCTTGATCTCGTGGTAGATCCACTCTTGTAATACACATCATCAATATTAATCAAGTAGGACATAGGGTTTTACCTCCATCAAGAGGGCCCGAACCTGGGTAAAACATCGTGTCCCTTGTCTCCTGTTACCATCCGCCTAGACGCACAGTTCAGGACCCCCTACCCGAGATCCGCCAGTTTTGACACCGACAGTGTGACTGAGGGAACACCATTTTCAACAACATACCAGAGATCATTATCAATTGCCTCAAGATGCATTCACATCTTATTCTTCCAGTAGGGGTAGTCCGTTCCATCGAAGGTAGGACACCCAGCAGAGACCTTGATCATACCTACGGTCGACATAACTAAAACTCCAGGCGACTAAACCAAAATCACACAGAACAAGGGAGTACCTTGCTCTGATACCAATTGAAAGTGTGTTATGTCGACTAGAGGGGGTGAATAGGAGATTTTTATGAATTCTTCACTAAGGAATTTGCTGGTGAGGAAATTCCTTAGCGAAGAACTACTTGCAGTGCAATAAGTATTCAGAAGTAAACATAGCTGAACACACGCATAGTCATCATGATGAAATGAAGACAAGCACAGAATACAGAAAGCATAAGCACAGGATAACATAGAAAGAAGACGGACAGACTGAAGAAATTGAACTGAGGAAATTGAGAAAGTCTTCAGTCAAAGTCTTCAAACAAATATGAGGAAATGAAAGAGTTGAGGAGAACCGGTGAGCTTGGTGAAGACAATGATTTGGTAGACCAGCTCCAACTGCTATCTCAGTTGTACATCTGGTTGGAGCGGCTGAGTATTTAAACTCGAGGACACCCAGTCCCGGACACACAGTCCTCACCATATTCTCCTTGAGCTAAGGTCACACGGACCTCGCCCAATCACTCGTGGTAAGTCTTCAGGTGACTTCCGAACCTTCACAAACTTGGTCACTCGACGATCCACAATTCCTCTTGGATCCTCTAGACCTTGACGCCTAACCGTCTGGAAGAAGCACAGTCTTCAAAGGAAACAAGCGTCGGATCCATGCAGGATCAATTTCTTCAGTGATGCTCAATCACTTTGGGTTTGGTTTTCCTCACTTGATGATTTTCGCTCAAAGTCCTCGGAGGATGGGATGCTCTCAATTGACAAGTGTCGGTTTCTCTCGGAGCAGCCAACTAGCTAGTGGTTGTAGGGGGAGGCTATTTATAGCCTAGGGAGCAGCCCGACATGATAAGACATAAATGCCCTTGTCTCATATGACCGTTAGGTGGGTAGATATTTTGGGACAGCTGGCGCATAGCACAGCAACGGTCGGAATTTTGACTCTCAAATTCCTCAAGGCTATCATGTTCCTCACTGTGTAGGCAATTCGCACTGGCGAATTCCTAACTCCTCAGTCAGAACAAATTCCTCAGAGACCAGAAGAACTTCGTCTCTGTCACTAAAGAATATGAATGAACTGTATGAGATTCCCAATGGCTTCACTCGAAGGGATTGGTAGGTGTAGGATTTTGAGTTGAGCATCACATGGAAATTTTTCCTTAGTATTTCCTCGACCCCCTTTAACAGTACGGTGTTTCCTATGACTCAAGAAAGAGAAAATAAAACTATAAAAACAAAAGTCTTCACGCTTTATGTTCCTCGAATGATTGCCAAGTCTTCAAGGTTACACCAATTTCTTCACCTTCAAAGTCTTCAGAAAGTCTTCAGACATCCAAAGTCTTCAGTTGAAGAACTTCATTTTTAGGGGTCGACTTTCTCTGTAAATATCAAACTTCTCATAGACTTATAGACCTGTGTACACTCACAGACGCATCAGTCCTTAACCTATAAGTCTTCAATACACCAAAATCACTAAGGGGCACTAGATGCACTTACAATTTGAGATAGAATCAATGTATGAGAACAAAGTGTGGACTTTGGTGGACTTGCCTGATGATCGGCAAGCCATTGAGAATAAATGAATCTTCAAGAGGAAGACGGACGCTGATAGTAGTGTTACTATCTACGAAGCTCGAATCGCAAAATGTTTTCGACAAGTTCAAGGTGTTGACTACGATGAGATCTTCTCACTCATAGCGATGCTTAAGTCTGTCTGAATCATGTTAGCAATTACCATATTTTATGAAATCTGGCAAATGGATGTCAAAACTACATTCCTTAATGTATTTCTTAAAGAAGAGTTGTATATGATGCAACAAGAAGGTTTTGTCAATCCTAAAGGTGCTAACAAAGTGTGCAAGCTCCAGCAATCCATCTATGGATTGGCGCAAGCATCTTGCAGTTGGAATATACACTTCGATAGTGTGATGAAAACATGTTGTTTTATACAGACTTTTTGAGAAACCTGTATTTGCAAGAAAGTGAGTGGGAGCACTATAGCATTTCTGATAAGTATATGTGAATGACATATTGTTGATCGGAATAATTTAGAATTTTTCTGAAAAGCATAAAGGAGTGTTTGAAAGGAGTTTTTCAAAGAAAGACCTCGGTGAAGCTGCTTACATATTGAGCATCAAGATCTATAGAGATAGAACTAGACACTTGATAAGTTTTTTTCAATGAGTACATACCTTGACAAGATTTTGAAGTAGTTCAAATGGAATAGTCGAAGAAGGAGTTCTTGCATGTGTTGCAAGGTGTGAAGTTGAGTCAGACTTAATGCCTGACCACTGCAGAAAATAGAAAGAGAATGAAAATTCATTCCCTATGCCTTAGTCATAGGTTCTATGAAATATGCTATGCTGTGTACCAGACCTATTGTGAACCTTACCATGAGTTTGGCAAGAGGGTACAATAGTGATCCAAGAGTGGATCACTGGACAGCGGTCAAAATTATACTTAGTGGAATAAGGAGATATTTCTCCGTTATGGAGGTGATAAAGTGTTTGTCGTAAAGAGTTACGCCGATGCAAGCTTTGACACTGATCCCGATGACTCTAAGTCTCAATTTGGATACATATTGAAAGTGGGAGCAATTAACTAGAGTAGCTCCACGCAGAGCATTGTAGACAGAGAAATTTGCAAAATACATACGGCTCTGAATGTGACAGACCTATTGACTAAGCTTCTCTCACAAGCAAAACATGATCACACCTTAATACTCTTTGGGTGTTCTTCACATAGCGATGTGAACTAGATTATTGACTCTAGTAAAACCCTTTGGGTATTAGTCACATGGAGATGTGAACCAATCACATGGTGACGTGAACTGTTGGTGTTAAATCACATGGTGATGTGAACTAGATTATTGACTCTAATGCAAGTGGGAGACTGAAGGAAATATGCCCTATAGGACATAATAAAGATGTTATTTATATTTCCTTATATCTTGATAAGTGTTTATTATTCATGCTTGAATTGTATTAACCGGAAACTTAGTACATGTGTGAATAAATAGACAAACAGAGTGTCACTAGTATGCCTCTACTTGACTAGCTCGTTGAATCAAAGATGGTTAAGTTTCCTAGCCATAGACATGAGTTGTCATTTGATTAACGGGATCACATCATTAGAGAATGATGTGATTGACTTGACCCATTCCGTTAGCTTAGCACTTGATCGTTTAGTATGTTGTTATTGCTTTCTTCTTGACTTATACATGTTCCTATGACTATGAGATTATGCAACTCCCGAATACCGGAGGAACACTTAGTGTGCTATCAAACGTCAAAACGTAACTGAGTGATTATAAAGATGCTTTACATGTGTCTCCGATGGTGTTTGTTGAGTTGGCATAGATCGAGATTAGGATTTGTCACTCTGATTGTCGGAAAGGTATCTCTGGGCCCTCTCGGCAATGCACATCACTATAAGCCTTGCAAGCAATCTTATATTTACTAATTGAAAGCACCATCCGAGCTTCCATGTTAATCCTTGGAGTTAATAACCCCGAGCCGTTAGATATATTTGTAGAGAGAAAACTGGCCGCTAGATATATTTAGTTTTCTTTACCAAGCCGGCTCAATGTCTCCCACGTTCCCAACCCATCTCCGTGTGAAAGCCTAACTCCTAGAGTCCTAGCCAACGCATCTGCCTATTTTGCTTTGTCTCCCTCCAGTTAGGTCTTGATCTAGTGGTTCCCTGAGTCCTCCCGTTCCCTGATCTTCCATGGTACTGCGCCGCCGGGAGCGTCACATCTAGCCTCAAAATCAAGAAGTTGCAGTTTCAGTCAGGCCACTAGCGCCGCTGTCATCACCGGTCCTGTCCCCAGATGCTTTCCACGGTGCTGCTCCACCGGGAGGGTCACCTCCAGCCTCCGGTTTGAGAAGCTGCGAATTTGGAAAATTGAAAAACTGTCTCCCGGTAGGCTTCCAAACACCCAACAAGTACATGATCCAGCGATCCTCTTCTTCATCTTGGTAGCGCTGCATCTCCTCTCCATGTTTTCCTAAGGTACAATGTTTAGTCCAGGTACGATCTGATCCATTAGCTCTGGGTCACCCTAATTCCATCGTCTCCAACCTAGAGACTCCTCGGCTTTCATGTTCTGACCGACCACACTACTAGCATCTTATTTTGTTTCCCTGTAGATGAGATGAAACTATCCCATGATGATGCGTGTGTAGAAGAAGAGAGGTGTACTGATGGATAACGACAGTTTTGAGTAGATCATGTGGTGGCTGCTGATTCCCCTGCCGCTCTCTCCTGCTCCTACAAAACTATCACTCAACATTGACCATTAAAGACGCAATAAAAGCAAAGAGTAAGGATGGTTGGGAGGAAGATGAAGGAGCTGATATCCTCTCGCTACAGTGGATGACAGGGAGGCATCAAATCTGGGCCCTGAACGCTTGATCAGTGTGCCAAGAACGCCTGCCCAACAAGTGGCAGGACGAGATTAAGTGAGTAACCCATCCTCTCATGCAGGTGGTATATTCCTCAGACTCCAGAGTACACATCTTATCTATTCCCAGTTTTAATCATTATGCAATTACTGTTCTCCTCTTTATCTCCTGTTGTTAGGCGATGCACTTTAGTTGAAAAACTGTTAACTTTATGAAGCATAAGCTGTAATGGAGGGGTCATCCTTGGAATAATTACGAGGTTGATCAACCAACTTGCAAGATAATCATGGTATGCATATTCTCTTATAAGTTACTCTTGGTAACTGAATTTCAGGTCAGCTACTTCTACCTCCATACAGCAGTTGCGTCCATTCTCCTATGCGGAACTAATCCTACCTCATGTGTTCTTAAGATAATGATTTTCAGCTTTGATAAATGAAAGACAGCCTGCTGAATCAGCAACTTTCAGGTTATCAGATATAGTCGTCTTAAATACCCTTCATTATTGCTGATGGCGGTTATATTCTTCATAAGTTCTTATTTAAATTCTCAAGAAAAAAATGATACAACACCCGATTGTTTGTTTTTAATCCTTTCTAGATGTGGTTCTATGATACATAGCTCGCTATCTTGGAGGTGCGCCTTAAATTTTTTAGTCAATGATTTTGGCTAGATGTCCTCACAGCTTAAGGATTTATGGAAATCATTATAAGCTAAGTTTCATGTTTATCTTTTTTCGGGAAAACAAGGATACTGCTCTGATGAAATGTAATAGAAATATATTCGAGTTTCAAGTATACATTGCATGAAAATAGAATACTATGCCTCTCTCAACCAATCAATGTACCTTTGAACAATAGATCCCAATTCTATTTCATACAGATGCCTTAAGGCGTTTTTTATAGCGACTCTACCACTACTACACAGTTTAATTCCCCTATTCTCAGTCTGAGGTACGTACGTTTTTATTTTCTGACATCCCCTCAAATATGAATCAAATTTTTTTGCTAACTCCTAAGCGAGACAACACTGCTTTTTTGTAACAAGAACTAATACGTGCAGATGCAGCTGACATTTAGTGGTGTAAACTGCTGGTGCAGGTCACACAGGCATACCTAAGGAACGTGTGTTCATAAGGGTTGTTAGTGATGACAAATATTTTCATGTTTATGATTTCATCTCGCAGAGAATTCGTGGCTCTTCTTGCGATGTCCAACTGTTCAGTGTATTGTTGATCTAGCAAACTGCTAACCCTGCTTTCCCCGTTTTTCTATCACAACATGTACTGTACTATAAGTAATCGTCTGAGCTAAAGAACTTTACATAACAATAGGTTAATCCTACGGTTGAAGAACTAATAATTGAATCCACAAGTTTACTATGAGTACTCCGGACATAACTGACAAAACTCTGCTTTCCCAGTTTCTCTACCACATGTACTATAAATTTGTAATACAATTGTACTACAAGAAACCATCCGAGCCGAAGAGCTTTATATAGGAATAGGTTAGTCATAAGAGTTCAAGCACTAATAATTGAACCTACAAGTATACTCTTAGTAGTCAGGACATGATTAAAAAACAGCTCGCATCTTCTAAATTTCTTGATTTTAGAAGGAAAATGGAAAGGAATGTGTATTATTTATTCCTTGAACTGAATATATCACTTTAGCTTTGTTTGTGATACTGATGTACAATTATCAACAAAACTACTTCTGTTATTTCAGACTGCTAATGACCTTGAGGAATCAAGGACAATAATTCCTGCTGCTAAATTAGTATTTCTGCAGCTGAATACTCAAGTACCGACAATAGAGGAACCGGTACTTCTTCAGGTAAAAACAACTTTATGTTTTGACTCCAATTTGGTATATCATTTAAGTTAATATGATACCTCTGTTTCACTATTAATATATAGCACCCATAAGCATGCCAACAAATCTTCAGTTTGACCTTCCACTGGTCAGAATAATACTGTCATCTTGGATGTATACATTTATTCAGCTTAGGTTTTGCTCTACGTGAACAATAAAAATTATGTTGCCTGAAACGAATATATAGGTATGAACAAGTTTTGGGAAGACCGATCCCTTATTCAGCAATTACCCGGCATTGATGAGATCGAGGGTCGGAGGAAGGCTGCCGAGGTTCACAACTAAAGAGGCCAGTCTGCTGAAAGGGTTGCGACTTCTTGGGGATAATTTATTACACCACATTCTACAGAAGGATGACCATTCCACTGGTAGAATGATACCATGGAAGATAACAAATCAATCATCCCTCCGTAAGAAATGTCTTCTCTCGGCACTCCAAACCTAAGTTGTTACTCCTAAGTGTCTCTCGCATATGCATTTTCAGCATTCAGAAATTATAAGCCAATTGGAGATAAGGTAACCATCATTTTAGCAACATGCAGACTAATATTTTTCTGCTTTGATGTTGCATTTGAGTTTCTGAAAATCAACTGCTGGCATCATGACTGAACAATGCTCTCACTCACTGCCGCGAGTTGTTCGTGGACGTCCATAGAGATTTAACATACATCCACGTGTTCAACTAGATCTGAAGAGCATATCCAGTTGAAACCAAGTTATGGTAAAAACTGTGGAAATCATTTTGTAAAAGCTTTTGAAAAAGGATCTTTTACAAATACTACACGTTAGCAGATTGATATTCTATTAACATGTGATTTTCGATCATATTTCAAATTCAGAGGTAGTTACAAAATTAAAAATGATGTTACTAGAATATATGACTGAGGATGTTAAGCCTAAATTACTTTCAATCGACAATCTCTAGAGTCAAACACATGATACAACACAAACATGACAGATGAACATGTTTTGTTTTTGCTCCACAAGTTATGACAAAAACTATATTTGCATGTATTTTAAGTAGTATTGCAAAAGGGAGTCCCATTTTTTAATAATGCTATACTTATAACATATAAAATAAATACTACAAACACAATATACCATTTAACCAAAGAATTGTTTTACTATTTGTTTCAAATACGACTAGTTGATGACTAGTGTGACTAATGAGTTAGTTGCAGGATGATACATTACGGAACGAGTAAAGAGACTTGTCGGTAACGAGATTGAACTAGAGCAAGTAACATACTGATGACAAAGAGAACAACGTATGTTGTTATGCGGTTTGATCGATAAAGATCTTCGTAGAATATGTAGGAGCCAATATGAGCATCCAGGTTCCGCTATTGGTTATTGACCGGAAATGTGTCTCGGTCATGTCTACATAGTTCTCGAACCCATAGGGTCCACACGCTTAATGTTCGATAACGATTTGTATTATGACTTATGTGATTTGATGACCGAAGTTTGTTCGGAGTCTCGGATAAGATCACGGACATGACGAGGAGTCTCAAAATGGTCGAGACGTAAAGATCGATATAATGGAAGGCTATATTCCGACATTGGAAAGGTTCTGAGTGGTTCAGGTATTTTTCGAAATACCGGAGAGTTACGAGAATTTGCCGGGGGAAGTAGTGGGCCTTAATTGGCCATACGGAAAAGGAGAAAGGGGCCTCAAGGGGTGGCCGTGCGCCCCCCCCCCCAAGGCAAGTCCGAATTGGACTAGGGAGGGGCCGGCGCCCCTCTCTTTCCTTCTCCCTCTCCTACTCCTTCCCTCTCTCACCTCTTGGAAAAGGAAGGGGACTCCAACTAGGATTGGGAATCCTAGTTGGACTCCCCCTATAGGCACGCCCCTCCTAGGCCGGCCTGCTCTTCCTCCCTCCTTTATATACATGGGCAGGGGGCACCCCAAAGACACAAGTTGATTTCTTAGCCGTGTGCAGTGCCCCCCTCCACAGATTTCCACCTCGGTCATATTGTCGTAGTGCTTAGGCGAAGCCCTGCGTCGGTAACTTCGTCATCACCGTCAACACACCGTCATGCTGACGAAACTCTCCCTCGGCCTCAGGTGGATCTAAAGTCCGACGGACGTCACCGAGCTGAACATGTGCAGATCGCGGAGGTGTCATGCGTTCGATACTTGATCAGTTGGATCGCGAAGACATTCTACTACATCAACCGCGTTACTTGACGCTTCCGCTTTCGGTCTACGAGGGTACGTGGACACACTCTCCCCGTTCGTTGCTATGCTTCTCCTGGATAGATCTTGCGTGATCATTGAATTTTTTTTGAAATACTACGCTCCCCAACAACCCTCTGCTGCTCCCGACTTTGCATCTACTTCTCCTTCAGCTCGATCTGGCTCCACAAGATCCTTGTCGCCGTGTTGCTCCAAGCATCCCTCCTCAGCAGATCTGACGCACTCTCTGCGGTCACAAAAATTAACAACCTCAACTTCTGTTTCACCGTTGATTCAGACGACATGCGCTAGTGTGTTCTTGATCAGCTACCGATCATCGGGGAAAAAGTTTCTCTCGAA
Organism: Aegilops speltoides; assembly: GCA_021437245.1. Classification (NCBI taxonomy): domain Eukaryota; kingdom Viridiplantae; phylum Streptophyta; class Magnoliopsida; order Poales; family Poaceae; genus Aegilops; species Aegilops speltoides. The sequence goes on from CM038147.1 coordinate 549,454,725, forward strand.
TTCACCAGCCTACCAAATCCCTCCCAATAACCTACGATCCACGGCCCTCTAATCCTGCCTAGCCTCCTCGCTATCTCTGAAGACTTGGGCGACTCTTTCTACCAAGAAATTGGGGACGCAAATCATGTCGCGGATAGCCCATCTTCTTTGCGTATACATTAGATGAGGCACACAATCATTCGGGATTATCTGTTGAAAAATATAGTAATAACTTCGTAGTTAGCAATGATGTAATAGTTTTCGAAGTATGCAAAAAGATGCACGGATATCGTAATAGTAAAAAAATCTTACCAGGGTATCTCCATGGTAGTTACCGTAGTTCAACACGTGCACTAGTGGCACGTATTGACCATAATGTTGAGGAGTTCGATTGTAGACATTGTAATTCTCAAGATCAGTACAAAATGCGATCAGATATTTTTCTCCCTGTAAGTTAATTCGGAGCCATCGGTGTAGTGGGTTTTGTCTACCATCTTCCGCACATTCTTTGAAGACTGAAAATAAGCTGTCAATGGAAATAAGATGTCAACTATTTTGAAATAAACAATATAAATTACTTAATAACTATGTTAAGCTCACATGGGGGAAGAATTGGAGGTGTATCCATAAGGACCCAAATCGAAGGTCTGTCTTGCTCGATTGTAGGATCACCAAGATCAATGGTGACAAGCATACCCTCATCAAAACCATACATCTTGTAAAGTGCTTCCCAATTTTTGCAACCAAAATGGGTTACACTCTCAGCATTGTACAACTTTACTTGAAAATCCACACCATGCTGGGTCCTTAGGAGAATTTTTTTGGTTTCCATACTTTCATGGTCTTCAAAACCCATCCTCTCCAAGACATAGCGTCTTGCATAGCATGGGATAAGCTAGTCGAATTGGAAAAGATGAAAAATACACGTTAAAATAGTTGAAGTCGTGCTTAATTACGAAAAAAACTATTGTCGTCGTTGCATACCGTATGAACATCGAAGGTCTTCTCGAGCTTAATGCTGAAGCGCTGATCTTCGTCTAGCTCAATGAACCTGTCGCACATACCTCGGTCGTCGTGGCACCAGTCGCACTCCCCCGGGCGGTTTTCATCATCGGAGTACGACATTTCCTGCCTATATATGTTCATAATTCAAATAATAAACTAGATCATTATTATTAATCACGGGTTGACTATCGGTGGTGTAGCTCCTCCTTTCATTCCCCAGTGCATTATTACATCAAATTGTCTAGCACACGGGAATGAAGGAGAACCTTTCCAATATGAGCATTCAATAAGCAAAACCAAATCATAAAATAAGCAAAACCAAATCATAAAATAAGGTGGTATTCAAATTAGCATGCATTCAATTATAAGCAAAAGTACATCATCTCTTGGTGTCCGTACATCATCGAATATTATCACTAATATAGCATCACTAATACAACTAGAACCGTAGCGCCCGACGTGTATCGTCGCGGGCGGTGGACACCCAAAGATAAGGAACCATCACAGGATCATAGCTCCAGTGAGATCCCTGAAGAATCTGCGAGGTATTGTCGAACCTGCCCTCCAATGCAACTATGTAGCGACGGACGTGCTCGTCCTCCTCGCTGACATGGTGACGTACCACCTCCGCGGTGTTCGGAAGCCTCGGCACTGTCACTGGCCCACGCGACCGCCACCAAACAAGGATCAGGTCAACAACGGGCTGCCTCCTCACCAACCTACGTTCCCCGGAAGGTAGCACCTCCCAATACCAGCCCAGCGGAGCCCAGTCCTGAACATAGCCCTGATCAAGCAGGCCTCCACCGTCGAGTCGACGACGACGAGGATGCGGGATAGGCATCGCCGACGTCGTCGATGCGGGAACTACTTCTATATATAGTTAAATAAAGTAGTTTTATTAATTAAATCAACTAGTTGAACACCTAAGCACTTACTATAAATAAAATAAAGTAGTACTTCCTAAAAATAAACTACTTCTATATATAGTAAAATAAAGTAGTTTTATTAAATCAACTAGTTCAACAGTAAGCACTTACTATAAATAAAATAAAGTAGTACTTACTAAAATAAACTACTTCTATAGTAAAATAAAGTAGTTTATTAAATCAACTAGTTCAACTACTAAGAACTTACTAAAAGTAAACTTGTTTAACTAGTTCTATTATATTTAACTAGTTCAACACAATTTTTTTTCTAAATATGCACATATATATACATAAATTGACAAAAAACATCTAATTCAACTAATCTAAAATACATGGAAAAACATCTAATTCAACTAATCTAAATAATTTTATTAAACACTTACTAGTATATATACATGGATAAAATACATATACGAAAAAAAATGAAAAAAAGAGGATCCGGGGCGGCGGCGGCTCACAGCAGGGCGGCGAGGGCGACGACGGGCGGCCCACGACGCCGACGACGGCGACGGTGGGGCGGCGGACGGCTTCAAGGCGTCAGAAGGACGACGTCGGCGTCAGAGGACGACATCGGCGTCAGAAGGGCGACGTCGGCGTCGGTGGAGGCGTTAGCGGCGCAGCGGCGGCGGCGTGGCGGTGGACGGCGTCGGTGTGGGCTCTGGCGGGCGATAACAACGGCGTGGCGGCGGATGGCGTCGGCGTGGGCTCGGGAAGGGCGACGGCGACGACGTGAGCGGCGGACGGCGGCAGCGTCGGCGTGGGCTCGGGCGAAGCGATCGCGACGGCGTCCGGCAGCCTGGCGGCGTCCTCTTCGTGCGCGTCGTCGGGGGCGAACTGCAAGATGCAAACCAAAACTTTCACAAGTGTGCCTTATATACATGAAGCTTTAGTCCCGGTTCTTGCCACGGACCGACAAATGTTTTTTGTCGGTTGGTGCCACCAACCGAACCAAAGGCCTCTTTTCAGCAGTCCAAAGGGCGGGAAACAGAGACCTTTGGTCGGTTGGTGGCACCAACCGACTAAAGGGAGGCATTATCCCGGTTGGTTCCACGAACCGAACTAGCAGGGCATTGGTCCCGGTTGTTGCCGCCAACCGGTACCAATGCACCCGTCTAATTACTTACTTATTTTCTGCAGATGTTTTTTAGTTGATTTTTTCTGCAGCTGGTTTTTAGTCCCACCTCGCCAAGCGAGAGGCACTCGCAGCGGTTTATAAGCCCTGAGTGCAGAGACGATGAAGAAGAGGCTCAATGCTCACCTGCACGTTGCTTAGCTTCAAGCATTGAGAATTAGGGTAGACTGCACGGAGCTATGTATAGTGCAATTTACACTATTCCAAAAGGCTTGAAGCTAATTAACGAGCATTGCGCCTCTTTTTTATTTTTAAGGACTTATTACAACTCAGAAATAAATAGAAAAAAATAAATATAGCAGAAAGAAAAAATATATAAAAAACTACTCAGAAATAAATAGAAGAAAAAATAATTGTGACTAACTTTACTAAAAAAATGAACATAGATGCGCTTATATAGAGAATTCAACCTAAATTCATAATAAATTTCTACTAACTTCAGAGAAATTCAGTATGAATTTAGGTCAAATTCCATGTATAAGGGCATCTATTTTCACTTTGAGAGGAGCTCAACAAGGCAGAGAGGGAGGGGCTTATAAACCGGTGTGAGCGCCCTTCGGTTGGCGAGGTGGGACTAAACACTGAGCGCAATGAGGACCAACCCTTTAGTCCCGGTTGGTGGCATGAACCGGGACTAAAGGGCACCCTTTGGTCCCGGTTCATACCATCAACCGGGACCAATGGTGGTGGTCCGGAGCGAGGCCCATTGGTCCCGGTTCGTCCCATCAACCGGGACCAAAAGGTCCACACGAACCGGGACCAATGGCCCACGTGGCCGCCGATCGCGGGCTCACGAACCGGTCCAATGTTTCCATGGGTCCCGGTTCGGGTCGAACCGACTAATGGGATGGCGGACCGACCATCGCCCCTTTTCTACTAGTGGCATGCAGGTGTTGCGGCCGCATGCAAATCCAATGTGTGTTTTATACGTTTCCCGCTCACGCTCTTCCTGATCTCGTTGCGTCCACCTTTCTTACTCTATACGGGGGCTGCCATCCGATCTCCACATCCACGTCCAACACTGCGCCGGCAAAAACGTCGATTCCGTCCTGCTCTCTGACCACGCGACCAATGTTATCCGAAAGCTTGGTGAGTTCCATCTCGTCCTTTTCCTCGTGCTCATGCTCGCCCGCGAAAGCCAAAATTGAACCTCGCTACAGTGGTATTGTGCACCAGTGCACGTCTGCACGGCCAAGCACGGCGTAATCATGTACTCCAAGATAATTGTGTACGCCAACGAGGCTCAAGCAATAAACAATCACGACTCAGGAAACTGTGATTTTTTTAAAACAAAATGTGATTTTTTTCATTTATGTTTTATTTTCTGTTTTTAATTTTCCATTTTTATTGCTGTTTTTCCTATTTGCAAAGATGTTTTTAATTCATGAACATTTTTTTGAAACTGTGGATTTTTTGAAATTTGAAATCGTAAATAGTTAAATTCATGAACTATTTTTTGAAACTATGAATATTTTTACATTCTTGAACAGTTTTACAAATTTGTGAAACATTCTCTTAAATCATCAACATTTTTTGAAATTGCGAACATTTCTTGAAAACATGAACAGCTTTTAAATTCTTTAACATAATTTGTGAAGATTTTTTGAATTACTGAATTTTTGCAATTCATCATTTTTTTAAAACAAAATCGCTGAAAGCCACGGCCTAGTTTACACGGAAGCCGACCCACCTCCATGCCATATGAACCTGATTTTAAAAGGCATGGAAAGGCCATACCCACGGCACCCACCCTCTTCGGGGCCGGCTCAGCCGCGTAGGAGGCCACGGCCTCGTTTCTTCGTTCTTTTTCATGTTATTTTACATCATTTTTTTCTATCTATTTTTACTTTCATGTACAAATCCAAATGTTGTAAATAAATACTATATCTCAAAAAATAATTTATATAAAAAATTGAAAAAACATATATTAAATAAGCATTGAAAAAAATGTAAGCTTTGTATTGGGAAAATGTTTCACACGTGTACGTAAAATGTATACAAAATATATACAATGTGTGTGAAAAAAGATGATCCTGTATTTCAAACTTTTAATTAAGCATTTTCAAAAAATTTAAACAATTATTTTGAAACTTTAATCAATCTTTGGAAAAATGTTAAATGTGTACATAAAAAATGTTTACCATGTATTCCAAAAACTTAACCTTGTATTGTATTAAAAAAATATTAAATTTATTTGAGAAATTTTAATCAAGCATTTGAAAATGTTAAATGTATATAGAAAAATAGTAAACATGCATTTGAAATAAATATTAATGAAGCCTTTGAAAAATAATATTAAATGTGCGTACAAAATTGTTAACAATGTGTTGATAATATATCAATATTACAGTAAAAAATTAATATAACATTTCAAAATGTTAAAGATAAAATGTTGACCATATATTAAAAAATTCTGATCTTGTATTCAATAAAATATTAAACTTGTATTTGAAAAATGTTGTTTTGAAATCTCATGAATTTTTTTGAAACTCATGAACAATGTGTTGAAACTGTGAAAAAAATTAAATTCGTGAACATTTTACAAGCTTGTGAACACTTCATGAAATCGTGAACATGTTTTTAATTCATTAACAATTTTTAAAGTTGTGAAGATTTTTTGAATTACTGTTTTTTGAATTAATGATTTTTTAAAAGAAAACCGCAGAAGGCCACGACCTAGTTTACGCGGAAGCCAAACCAGCTCCACACCGTACAAACCTGATTTAGGCCCACTTCTTTCGGCCGACTCTCTTACAATCTTGAGAATCGATCCTTCACCCAGCTTCTCCCAGAATCTTAAACTCATATTTTCTTTGCAATCCTAGGTAGTTTGGATGTAAACGACTAAAATCGGCCAAAAGAACTGGGCCTTAAAAAGGCATGGAACGGCCATACATAGGACACCCACCCTGTACGGGGCCAAATGTAATTCCTTAGCTGATTGGGCCGTTGTTTGTAAACTTTATTGTGAGAATGTTTTGGAGCTAGGAAATAGAAAATAGATTTAATAAGTTATTAACAATAAAGAAAATATATATTAGAAAAAAGACTGACGTCATTCCACACTTCTAGCCCCCCTCATGCATGAGTTACATGCAACTTCAGGTGACAGACCCGTGGCTTGGCCCAGCTAGAAGTGGGGTGTGACTGCTTTTTGCCTCGGCAGACATATTTACAACAGCTTTGCGTCTTCGGCAAATAGATAGACGGATACACACTATTTAAGCTGCAAAATAAGTTCCATAGCAGGCGATGTGGTACTATTAATAGAAGCGGAACAGAAACGATGAAGTCACGACCTGGCCTGTCGGGTGGATTGTTTTCGGCCCACCAGACGTCTCGGGTGGATTAGAAGACGCGAAAACGTCGCTCACCTTCTCTCCTCGATACCACTCAAAAAAAAAACTTTCTCTCCTTGATCTGGTCTGCCCGGAGGAGGCAGAGCCGCGCGCGCATGCCATGGCCCCGTGTCTTGGGTATGACACTGCACGAGATTGAGTTGAACAGTTGCCCTGTTTAATCTCAACAACGACGACGACGCCACAGCCTGGGACGCGAGCACCGCCACCAAAAACGATCAGTTCTCTTTTTACTGTTTGGTCCAGTCAAGTGCGCCTCACGTATTAAGAAGAAAATCGGACGTCTTGTGAGGATAATATGATAGATTTCAGAGACTCCATGAGTGTTTCGGAGGAGGAGGGGGGCGAGATTTCCGCCCGGGATTCACAGTCAATTCATAAAGTTTTGCTAGTTAATTTATCCTTTACAGATTTTAGTACGAGTTTTCAGCGGGATTTGATTGTGATCTCGTTCTTGGATCCAATTCTGCCCGTTTATGAATCTTTTGAGGGAAAGGGAGTTTTTCTCGCTGGAGTTATTAGGAAACTGCTCATTCATGGCCTTTTACTCGTGATTAATATCATCAATTTCATTACTGAGGCTGTGTGGAAGGGGATCCAGACCTGCTATATTTGTGGGTTCGGGAGAGATTGTTCCTCCTCATTGCTATCACCAGTGCAGCAGCATCTGCCCTCTTCTCTGTCTAAATCTTGCTGCAACCGAGGGGAGTGTGCCATGGAGGGTCAGGGAGAGAATGTGTGTGATGGTTGGGGGAAGAAACCAGTGAGTGGAGAGGGTTCGAGGGGGGCAACAGATGCTGCGGCGGGGATGGGTTCCCCGTCGGCCATTGCCCAAGCTGGTTCGTCTCTTCACCTGGCAATGCATAACCAGTTGGGGACGAAGATGTCGGGGAGCCGTCCTCTGCTCGTTGATATGGAGGCTACCCACAAGGCCATCAGTGGTTTTCTCGTGGTTGGACGCCTCCTCTCCCCTTTCCAGGCCAACCCAAGGGTCATCCTCGATGATCTCCTAACTCGGTTTGAAGAACTAAGGCGACCACCTCCATGAGGTGGACAGTGACGACGGGAGGTTCATCCTCAACTTTGCCGCTGAGAGTGACCGTCGGTTTGTGCTTAAGGCGCAGCCATGGCACTTCAAGCGGGATGGGCTCATCTTCGCCGAATTCGACGGCAAGGGTGACCTGACGGAGGTAGATCTTGTCGTCATGACCATATGGGTCCAGGTACGAGACCTTCCGTTCGCGCTTAAGACGGAGAGTATAGGGGGGTCTCTCGAGGATCATTTGGGAGAGGTGCTGGAGGTTTCGCACCGTAACCATGTAATTGTTGAAAAATATTTGCGTGTGCGCGTGAAGCTCTTATTGCATGAACCTCTGAAGACTTCTGTAGAGTTTACCCCTTTAGGTAGTTCAAAGATACTTAAATTTGATGTAAAGTATGAGAAGCTACCTTTGTACTGTGAGTTTTGTGGGATTGTGGGTCATACTTCCGAGAGATTTTGTAAAATCCCAAGTGAGAAGAGAGTAGCTTGCTTCCCTAGAAATCTTAGTGTTGAGCCCTACTGGAAGAGCCAAGGTGCTAGCAGGAGGGGTCTCCTCTTCGAGAACTACTCTCGCGGCGGCAAGAATCCGAACACAAGCATCACCAACAACAACAATAACGCCAAGCCCATGGATGTTGTTAAGGTGGCCACTGCTGTGAGTGGTCTCACGGTCTCTGATAAGGGGGCCGCTACTTCAGCCAAGACGACCGCCGGCCAGGAGGGCCGGGTTCAGGAGGTCCTGGCGCATGTTTCGGCTGGTGCGTCACTTGGTCAGGTGGACCAGGTGGGCGTGCTGGATGCTCAACTCGGCCAGGAGGGCCAGGTTCCTGTGGCTCTTTCGCCGACTCCTTTTGGAGCTGCTCCCGGTCAGGCGGACCGGGAAATGGCTCTGGCTGCCACTGCTAACCTTGGCCAGGAGGGCCAAGGGTTGGCGGTGCTGGGTTGCACCCATCCAGGTGTTATGCATGGCCAGGAGGGCCATGAGCTGCTGCAGCCGGTAGTGCCCAGCTATGCCAAGGCGCTGGTTGCTGCTGCTGGCCATGGTGGAGATCCTACTGGCCAGGAGGGTCAGGGGATCCATCCCATGGGTGGAGACAGCCATTCAAAGGGTGCAGCTACAACAGCTGCTAAACATGATGGGCTTTTATTCATGCCCGGTGTGCTGGAGGCTCTTTCAGGGGCTGTTGCTGCTAGGCTGGCTGCTCAGGAAACAACAAATGGTAATATGGCGTTTACTTTTAATGCTGGGAAAAATTCGGTGCAGGGCAAGCAAAAGAGGAAGGGGGGGAAAGGAAAAAATGTGGGAGTGTTTGAGAGAGCAGAGAATGCACGTAAAGTAACTATAGGTAAAAAGAGGAGAATCCCATCTGATCCTAGACCAACAGGTAGTGAGTTAGACTTTTCTTTTGAGAAAGAGATGGAGAGCTATGAGCGCATCCTGTATGGTGATTTGAATGTGTCCTCCAAGCGAATTTGTACAGGGAGAGTGGTAACTGTGAAGGATGGGGATGGGGTAATCACACATGTAGCTAAGGAGACAGAGGATGAGGAGGCGCATATGGAGCAGAGGAGGGAGTCAGTTGGAGATGACGGCGCATCGGCGGCCTCCGAGGCGGAGGTCCGCCGGGCCAAATGAAAATCCTAGGATGGAACTGCCGTGGTATGCTCTCCCCCACGACAGTTCGAGAGCTCTTGGATCTCCAAGGGCGTACTAAGGCCGATGTGATTTTTCTTTCAGAGTCTCACTTGAATAAATGTAAAGCCAATGAGCTGCGTCGTGTTTTAAATTTTGATTATATGTTTGTAGTGGAGAGCGATGGTCGGGCCGGTGGCCTTGTTTTGTTTTATCATAAGATAAATAAAGTTGTTTTGAATTATGTCTCGGATAATTTCATTGATATATTGTTTATGAACGAGGATATTGTACAGTGGCGTTTTACAGGGTTTTATGGTCGTCCGAGCTGGAGTGAGCGCACTTTGTCCTGGGATGATATTCGGAATTTACATTGTAAGGGCAAACACCCATGGGTAGTCTTGGGTGATTTTAATGAAATTTTACTTTCTTATGAAAAAGAGGGCGGTAACGCTAGACCTAACGCTATGATGAGAGATTTCCGTAATTGTTTGCAAGAGTGTGGTCTAGAGGATATGGGATGTATTGGCGATCTATTCACTTGGAGAAGAGGCGAAATTAGGGAGAGACTTGACCGTGCAGTTTGCAATGTGGATTGGGCGAATAAATTTCCTCGGGCTGCAATTATAAACGAAGAACACGTACACTCTGATCATCGACCCCTCATCCTGGATATAGATTACTTTGATGTGAATATGTTTAATCGCCCAAGGGGTCGAGTAAAACAATTTGAAGCTCGATGGCTCAAAGAAGAGACAGTTGTAGAAATTGTACGTACAGCATGGGATAAAGCAAAGATGATGGGTATTGGGCCGTCTCTCGCTGACCGTACAAGGGCGGTGCAGGCGGATTTGCATATTTGGGATCGCGATATTCTGAAGGGACCGAAAAAAAGAATTAACAAACTAAAAAAAGAACTAGAAAGGCTGCGGAGGGGACCTATGGGTGCGGAGTCTCAAGCGCGACAAAAGGAGATTCTTGTCCTCATTGAAAATCTGTTGGAACAAGAGGAGATTTACTGGCTACAACGTGGTCGCGCAAACTGGCTATTGCATGGAGATCGTAACACCTCCTTTTTTCATAATGTGGCAACGGCCAGAAAGAAAAGGAATCAGATTAAAAAATTGTTGGATGATAATGGGCTATGGGTGCAAGGTACAGAGATGAAGAATCATATCATGGCATATTTCTCAAACCTCTTTAAATCAGAAGTTTCCCATCCTAACTCGGAGGTTCTATCTCTTGTCCAACGAAAAGTGACCGATGAAATGAATGATGCTCTTCTAGCCCCCTATACGGCCGAGGAGGTTCGAAAGGCCCTATTTGATATTGGTGATTTAAAAGCGCCAGGTCCTGACGGCCTCCATGCTATTTTTTACAAAAGATTTTGGTCTATGTTGGGAGATGACTTGACCGAAGAGGTTCTTCAAGCGGTAAATACCTGTTCTATACCAACTGGGTGGAATGATACTGCAATTGTAATGATCCCAAAGATTAACTCTCCTGAAAAGGTAACCCAATTTAGACCAATCAGCTTGTGCAATGTGGTGTATAAGGTCATTTTAAAAATGATTGCTGCTCGTCTAAAGATAATCCTATCAGATATTATTAGACCAACTCAGAGTGCCTTTGTGCCGGGAAGATTGATTACAGACAATATATTGGTGGCATATGAATGTTTCCATACAATAAAAAATAAAAGGGCGGGTAAAGAGGGTTTGTGTGCCGTCAAATTAGATATGCACAAAGCATATGACCGAGTGGAGTGGTGTTTCTTAAAGGAAATTATGCTGAAATTGGGTTTCAAAGAGAGTTGGGTGAACTTAATTATGAAATGTGTATCCTCTGTGGAGTACCGGGTCCGTATTAATGACGATGAGACGGAGAGTTTTAAACCAACTAGAGGATTAAGGCAGGGAGATCCCCTTTCTCCCTATTTATTCTTGTTATGCACAGAGGGTTTGACCGCCCTGTTAGCTAATGCGGAGGAGAATGGAAACATTTCCGGTATAAAGGTTTGCAGAGATGCCCCATCAATTTCTAATCTCCTCTTTGCTGATGACTCTTTGATCCTTATGCGAGCCAATCCCATGAGCGCGGAGGCGTTGAAATCACTCCTGGATTCATATTGTGCCGCCTCAGGGCAAATGGTTAGTGTTGAAAAATCTAGTATATTCTTTAGTCCCAATACTAAAGTGGAGGACAAGGCACAAATATGTACAGTTCTTAATATTATGACCGAAGCCGTCAATGACAAATACTTGGGTTTGCCGGCAAATGTGGGCATGGACAAAAGTGACTGTTTCCAGTTCCTGATCGATCAAATTATTTTGAAAATTAGTGGATGGAAGGAAAAATTGTTATCCTCTGGAGGGAAGGAATTTTTTCTCAAATCTGTTGTACAAGCTATCCCCACCTATGATGCCATGTCCGTCTTTAAAATTCCTAAAAAAATCTGCAAAGGAATTATTGATGCGATGTCGCAAGTTTGGTGGGGTGACGAGGACAATCAGAAGAGGATGCATTGGATGGCATGGTGGAAAATGTGTGTTCCAAAAGATCAAGGAGGTATGGGCTTCCGAGATATACACTGTTTTAACCTGGCTCTATTAGCTAAACAAGCGTGGCGTCTTCTTGATAATCCTGAATCTTTATGTGCAACCATATTGAGAGTTAAATATTTTCCTGAGGGAGATTTGATGAACGCAAGGTTAAAGAAGGGATCTTTGTTTACTTGGCAAAGCATTATGGCGGGAGTGAACTCTTTGAGAAATGGTTATATCTGGCGAGTTGGAAATGGACAAAACATTGATTTTTGGAGAGATGCAAGGATTCCGAATTGTGCGAGTAAGAAAATTATTACTCCTAGAGGTGGGCAACTTCTGTCAAAGGTGTCTGATCTTATTGATCCAATCACGAATTCTTGGGATGAAGATTTGGTGAGACAAACTTTGTGGCCAATTGATGTGCAAAGGGTTCTCGCGATTCCCCTTACTATGCATAATATGTCGGATTTCATTGCCTGGAGCTATACAAAAAATGGTGTATTCACTGTTCGATCAGCTTATTCGGAGGAATGGAACCAACAACACGGGAGGAAATTGCAATATACTAATGGTATGGGTCGTACCAATGTCAATCCTATTTGGGAGAAGATTTGGAAATTATCGTGTCCGGCAAAGGTAAAAATATTTATCTGGCGAACGTTGCATGGAACTCTACCGTGTCGTGTTACACTTGCCAATAGACATATGAAAGTTTCGCCCCTTTGTCCATCATGCTCAAATGGGCAAGAAGATACAAAACACATCTTGTTTTTGTGTGAGAAGGCAAAAGAGGTTTGGGGTAAGCTGGGGATGTACGAGGTAATTAAGAAAGCTTGTGTTATTGATCGTGCGGGTGAGGCGGTTCTTGAATTCTTACTTCTTATGCCGCACCAAGAACTATCTATATTAGGATGCCAGAATGCAAGTGAATTAATCGCGATAACCGCTTGGTATTTATGGTGGGAGAGACGCATGTTGGTTCATGAAGGGAAGTCTCAAGATGTGAACCAGATTTCGATGGGGGTTCGTGCTATAACGGCAAACTATGTGAATGCCCACTCCCCTAGTGCGTCTAGTAGAAAAATAAGGATGGAGCCGACCTCCTATGGGTTTTGTTAAACTAAATGTTGATGCTTCTTTTGACCATGATCTGCTCAGGGGCACGGTAGGTGTTGTACTCAGGGATGACAAAGGAAAATTCATTGTTGGCGTAAATGGGAAGATCGATTGGTGTGCTGATGTACTAACAGCAGAAGCGATGGCTCTGAGGTTTGGTTTAATTCTTGCACAAAAGGCGGGATGCAATCGTCTTATTATTAACTCTGATAATATGGAAGTCATTGACACAATGAAAAATGGAGGACAATCGGCGGGAGTTGCGGCGGCAGTATTCGAGGATTGCTATTTCATGGCATGTGATTTTCCGTTGACTAGATTTGAACATTGTAATAGGATAGCTAATAAGGTTGCTCATGAACTTGCTAGGCTAGCGAAAGTTTCTGTAACTAGAGATTGGTTTGAGGAGCCTATGGAGAATATTATACCTCTTCTTATAGACGATGTAACCATTATTTCCAATCAATAAAGTGCATGTTTTCTTTCAAAAAAAAAGAAAATCGGACGTAATCATTGATGTGTGCAAGAATGATATAGATACGGGAAAAGCTTATCATCACCCGGCGGATCACAGCTTTTGCGACAGAGGCTATATTTCTGAAACATATGTGGTGTTGCAGTAGTTTACGACGGGTCTATGTTCTACAACAAAACCCCGGTCGTGAAAATTTTTTGCAACCAGACCTCAGTTGCAAAAAAAAATTGCAACAAGATCTCAGTTGCCAAAAAATTTGCAACAAAATATCTGCTGCAAAAAAAATTTGGAACAAGACCTATGTTTTAGAAATAATTCTGCAACAAGGCTGTGTTGCGGTAGACGCGTAGCACGCCCCTTTTTTTCTTCTATATTTTTTTTGGGGAAAAATTTACTTTCACCCGACTGACCACGCGCGCCGCGTCCGCCAGCTCCGTGTCCATCGGATCATCTGTGATCGGATGGACGAGCGTCCTTGCTTCTGCTTCACGCACGACCATTTTCTGAAACAGACCTCTTGTTTTAGAACCAGCATTCTTGCAACTGGCAGCTCCGTTGATTGGGAGGGTGGCGCTTCTATATTTGGGAGGGCGACGGGGCTAGCGGCGCAGGGCGTTGGCCATTGGGCGACGAGGCCTATCCAGCACTGTGGCGACGGCGAGGGGTTCGTCGGTGGCCGACGTCGACTCCAGCAGGTATGGATCTGAGATCCCCTCCCCTGTCCCCGCATTTTCTAGCGATTCTGTAGGTTTTCATGGCGGTTCTCCCTGGGGCAGCTTGATCCATACCACCGAGATGACGAGGACGGTGCGAACTAGGAGGAAGACGGCTGGTTTGTTGGAAAGTGGTCGTCGGTGTAGGTAGTTCGGCGGCGTTGTAGGTTGCTAGTGTAGTTAGGTTGAAGAATTTGGATCTGCGGCAGGATTTTTTTTACATAATTTCTGCACTGGCAACGTCATGCAAAGGGACTTGAAGCTGCATGATCCGTTGTTTTATTTCTGGATTTCTGGAGCTCATAGTTCCCGTAGAATTCCCTGTGATTTTCTCTGAAGCTCATAGCTTATGATAAACTTAAAGTTGCAGGATCCCGTGCGGCCAGTCTTTTTCTTTTTCTTGCAATAAGGGTGTTGTTTCTACAACACAGGACTAGTTTCGGAAAGAAAGAAAAAATGATTCAGTACTGAAGTTCTTTTTTGCAACTTGGGTCTTGTTTCAAAAGATTTCTGCAAGGACTAGTTCCTCCCATGCATCGGCGGAAGCGAATTTTCGGTGGTGGGGGCTGGCGCCGCTGGGTGAAGCTTTGTCAGGACGGCGGACAGGGGAATCTATTTCCGAAACAGAGGGGTTGTTACAGGAAGTAAAAAGTGGTCGCGCCGCGTGATGGTCAGATCCGACGGCTGTCAGGGCGCTAATCGAATGGAGTTCGACGCGGCGGATGTTTCCAATACATCTGCCGGCCGACGCGTAGCGGCGCCCAAAAAAAAGAGCGACTTAGCTGAGAGGAGACGCGTGGGGTGGTGTCAAACCTGGGACTAAAGGAACTGCAGCAGTAGGCGCTGACCAAAACTGAACAAGTTTGACTTGGTGTATAAAACAGCATCCTCGCCTTTTCTTGGTGCGGTTTTTTTTAGATAACTTCGGATCTATTGATTTTCAATCATGGCAGTATAACAAACATAAAAAATAATAAAAGTTACATCCAAATCTGTATAACATCTAGCGATGACTACAAACACACAAGCGAGCCAAAGACGTGCGGCTCGCCGCCGCCATCGCCCCTCCCTCACCGGAGCCGGGCATAACTTGTTGTAGTAGACAGTTAGGAAGTCGTCGTGCTAAAATCCTATACAACCAGTGCACCATAATAGTGACCACCGTCGATGAAGAATAATGTAGATCGAAATGATCCATCTAAAATACACATGAACATAGACGAACAACAACCAGATCCGAGCAAATCCATCGAGGATAGAACCACCGGAGACACACCTCCACACTCCCACCAACGATGTTATACGCACCACCAGAACGGGGGCTAGGCGGGGAGACCTTTATTCCATCTTCAAAGAGCCGCCGTCGTCTCGTCTTCCTGAGCAGGACACAAACAATAACAAAACTCGAAGGAACAACTAACAATGAAGCCCTCGCGTCGGTCTTTGCTAGGATCCGCCGCGCCCTCATGACCCTAGGGTACTGGAGACGAGACGGACCTGCGGCGGCACCAATGAGAAACGCGAAGCCTAGCTTTGTTTTGGTGCAGTTTGTTTGCCCATTAGTAATTTCCTTTTTCATCACTTATAGAAAGGAGAAATGCTCAAGCCAGAATGAACTTCTTTGAAAGCTCTATTTTTTAAGGGAGCGGCTAAACGTCAGGTGACTGAATATAAAATTTGGGTCAGTCATTTTTCTTCTTCTTTAACAACTAGCTAACCACAGACGGGAACTACTCGAGGGAAAAAGCAGCCGTGGTGCCCGGCCCATGTGGGAAAAATTATACTGTCAATATATGCAGTTCGACACTGCATGAGTACGTACAACATTGACTCGCTTCGTCCCTCATATCTTCGCACGCAACACTGAGTATCCTTCGCTTACACCAATGATCTGTCAGGTCGGCTAGTATTAGCTAGCTAGCTCGAACCAGCTGATCAGTCCAACATGCAACTGCAAAACCGTATTATCAGCTAAACTACACTAGCAAGCAACACTCCACAGGCACAGGCAAGACTCTATTTTTTCTGTGTTCTCTCCTCTAGGCTGGCCCGCCCAGTTTTTATTTTCCATTATCCGCCACTGCGGCTAACTACTCTACACAACAATGAATGATAATGCATGCGTACAACAACTCAAAGTGTACGTGAGTAAGCAAGCGATCAAAGAAATGAATAAAGCACAACCTACTATACAGATACGCACATGTGCTAAAAATCATATATAAATTGTATAATCTCTCAACTTTTTGGTACATCCTGCAATCAAATGCAATAGAGCATGAAAATAACCACAGTCCAGCCAAAAAACAATTTCCAAGAATAATGAGCTAGTGGCATTGGTATTACCCTTAAAAAAGGAAAGAAAAAAACAAATAAAATAAAGACAAAAATTGCACATAGTTTACACAGAAATTGCGCTTATTTATAATATGCAAGAATAAGCACACATCTACTATTAAGGGGGATCGAACGCTGTGATGGTTCGACCTCCTTCGATCCCCCTATCCTACGTGAAAAAAAGACCTACTCGCATGAAAGAAAAAAAAAAGCCCACGTTCTCGATCACCTCCCCTCCTCCCCTTAATTCCTATTTGCCGCTTGTTGCGGCAAGTACTCGACCGGACGCACAGGGGGAGATCGACCAGCGTTCTTATTGGGCCGGCCCGTTCAAACTTTCTGCGAGTCCGGTTTTGGGAATCTTCTAGGTGGTTCCCAGCCGGTTTTTTTCTGGTTTTGGGAAGCTTCTAGGAGGCTCCTGAACCGTTTTTTCTATTTCCCTTTTTTTTCCTTTTTGTTTCTTTTTTTATATTTCTTTTTCTTTTTCGTTTAAAAATTTTATTTTATTTTTCTGTTTTCTTGTCCTTTTTTGCTCTTTCGTTTCATTTTCTTTTGTTTGAGAATTTCCAATATCTATTCGGAAATTCATAACATGTTCTTGTTTTCAAATTTTGTACTCAATTTCAAAAAATGTTCCTGTTTTCAAATTTTACTCACAATTTTATAAAATTTCCGTGTTTCAAAAAGTCTTTCAAGAATCAACAAAAATGTTCTTGTATTAAATTTATTTCGAAATTTCAAAAAAATCATCTTTTAAAGAATGTTCAGTTAATTCAAAAAAATTCTCGTTTTCAAATATTTACTTTTGTTCATGTTTTCAAAAAATGAGCAGGAATTTTATAAATGTTCCCGTTTTCAAATTGTCTTCACAATTTCAAAAAATGTTCTAGTTTTAAAATGTTCATTATTTAAAAAAATGTTCGTGTCTTTTAAAAAGAATGTTCAGTAAGTCCAAAAAATGTTCCCGTTTTCAAATATTTGTTCTGTTCATGTTTTGAAAAAATGTTCTCTTTATAAAATCTCTTCAGAATGACATTGATACAAAATTTATGTTTCAGGAAATGTACATGAATTTCAAAACATGTTCTTGTTTCCAAAATTTGCTCACATCTTCAGAAAAAAGAATTGTGTTTAAAAAAATGTTCATGTTTTCATTTTTTCTGGAGTTTCGAAAAATGTCCCACTTTCATAAATTGTTTTCAAGTTTGAAAAAATGTTTGTGGTTTCAAATTTTGCTTAGGAATTTCAATGTTAGTGCCCCAGTTTTTTTTTGGAATTTGGAAAAATGTTCCCATTCCCAGAAATCTTCATGATTTTGAAAAAAGGTTCCTGTTTTTTGAAAAAAATGTTTTAAAAAATTGTTCATAAATTTGGAAAGACTTGGTGTTTCGTAGAACATTCCGTTTTTTGACTTAAAATGTTTGGAACGTCAAATTTTATTAATTCTTTGAAATACGTTTGTGGTTTCAAAATTAATTCCTTTTTGTTGAAAACTAACAATTTAAAAATATGCTCTTATATTTTGAAAAATTGTTCCAAAGTAAAAATAACTCCTTCACAAATTTTGTTCTTATTTTACTTTTTTTTTTTGAAAATCTGTTTGAAATTCCATAATTTTGTGCTCGTTTTTCAAAGACTATTTTGGAATTTCAAAAAAAAAATTACATTTCTTCAAAAATTCATTCGTGTGTTTTCGAGATGTGTTCAAATTTTCAAAAATATATATGCTACTGTACATGTACAGAAAATAACATCCAACTGGGAATATCCCATGAAGGTAAGTTGCTAAATATGTTTGTGATGTGTTTTTGTTCACACGTGTCCATTTAGTCTAGTGGTAAGCATCGCTCTGGAGCAAGGCGACATCCCGTGCTTGAATCCTGGGAATCTTATTTTCTTTTATTTTTTTGACATTTCTATCATTTTCTTTTATTTTTTTGAAACTGAAAAGGCGGTCCACCGGGGGGTGTGCATTTGGTGATTTTTTTGTAAGACTCAGACGTGTGATGTGCAAATGTTAGTAGTGGCACACCAGGGGACGGTGCGACATTACTAGTTAAAACTAGTGATGGCGCACTATCCCCTGGTGCGCCATTACTAGTTTTGAAAAAAAAAAGATTGTTAGTAGTGGCGCACAGAGTGTGTGGTGCGCCATTACTAGTTGCCCTGGTGCGCCATTACTAGTTTTGGAATTATAATAATAAAACAAATTTGTTAGTAGTGGCGCATCATGGGTGTGGTGCTCCATTAATGTCCATATTAGCTATAGCTCTTTTCCTAGTAGTTTTATTTTAAGGTCCCTTTGTTTAAGTGCAAATGGGTCAATCTGTCAGGAGGCGGGGTACAGGTAGACCCACAGTACGGAATGACAACAGCGGATCTGAACAATCTTGGGTACACTGACGAACCGTTAGTCCTAGCCAATGATATGGCACATGTTATCTATGTGAAGGACATGTCTACCAAACCGAGAAAAGAATAGATAAGGAAGCGAATACATCATACGATGAGCCAAAGCGTCACATAGTTATTTCAGGAAAAAGGAACAATGTGGGAGTGGAGAGCAAGACAGACATGTCTGAAGATTATGAAAAGTTTCATGAAATTCCTCCCTTCAAAGTCAAGGCTGACCCAAGCATCCTGATAAACGATGAAGATTATGCATGGTTACGGCGCAATAAGCAAATGACACAAGCAAAGAAAAAGTGAAGACTTTCTCTCCACAACTATTATGATGATACCATACCAACCTTCAACCTTTTCGTAGTTCATTTGACATGCCTGTTGTAATAGACGAGTTTCCGTATGAAACCCTAATATCTCGAAACAGATTGTCCGTTGTACACGAAGTCGGAAAGGGTTGAAAATTGATGATGTGGCTTTGATGAAGGAAATATGCCCTAGATGCAATAATAAAGTTATTATTTATTTCCTTATTTCATGATAAATGTTTATTATTCATGCTAGAATTGTATTAACTGGAAACATAATACATGTGTGAATACATAGACAAACATAGTGTCACTAGTATGCCTCTACTTGACTAGCTCATTACTCAAAGATGGTTATGTTTCCTAACCATAGACATGTGTTGTCATTTGATTAATGGGATCACGTCATTAGGAGAATGATGTGATTGACTTGACCCATTCCGTTAGCCTAGCACTTGATCGTTTAGTATGTTGCTATTGCTTTCTTCATGACTTATACATGTTCCTGTAACAATAAGATTATGCAACTCCCGTTTACCGGAGGAACACTTTGGGTGCTACCAAACGTCACAACGTAATTGGGTGATTATAAAGGAGTACTATAGGTGTCTCCAAAGGTACATGTTGGGTTGGCGTATTTCGAGATTAGGTTTTGTCACTCCGATTGTCGGAGAGGTATCCCTGGGCCCTCTCGGTAATGCACATCACTATAAAGCCTTGCAAGCAATGTGACCAATGAGTTGGTTACGGATGATGCATTACGAACGAGTAAAGAGACTTGCCGTAACGAGATTGAACTAGGTATTGATACCAACGATCGAATCTCGGGCAAGTAACATACCGATGACAAAGGAACAACGATGTTGTTATGCGGTTTGACCGATAAAGATCTTCAGAGAATATGTAGGAACCAATATGGGCATCCAGGTTCGCTATTGGTTATTGACCACGAATATTTCTAGGTCATGTCTACATAGTTCTCGAACCCGTAGGGTCCGCACGCTTAACGCTTCGATGATAGTTTTATTATGAGTTTATGAGTTTTGATGTACCAAGGAGTTCGAGTCCCGATGAGATCGGGACATGACGAGGAGTCTCAAATGGTCGAGACGAAAGAGATCGATATATTGGACGACTATATTCGAGTTCGGAAAGGTTCCGAGTAATTCGGTATTTTTCGAGTACCAAAAGTTACGGAATTCAGTCTTGGGCCTCAATGGGCCATACGGAAGGGAGAGAAAGGGCCAAAGGGTGGCCGCACCTCCCCTTGGACTAGTCCGAATTGGACTAGGGAGAGGGCGCCTTCCTTCCTTCTCTTCTTCTCTGCTCCCTTCCTTCTCTCTACTCCTACTACATGGAAGGGTTCCTAGTTCTATTAGAAAGGGGGAATCCTACTCCCGGTGGGAGTAGGACTCCCCTAGGGCGTGCCATAGAGAGGGCCGGCCCTCCCCCTCCTCCACTCCTTTGTATACGGGGGCAGGGGGCACCCCATAGACACACAAGTTGATATACGGATCGTTCCTTAGCCATGTGCGGTGCCCCCCTCCACCATATTCCACCTTAGTCATATCGTCATGAGTTTAGGCGAAGCCTCGCGCCGTAGAACATCATCATCGCCACCACGCCGTCGTCGACGGAACTCATCCCCGCTTTGCCGGATCGGAGCTCGGGATCGCCATCGAGCTGAACGTGTGCTGAACTCGGAGGTACCGTGACGCTCGTACTTGGATCGGTCGGATCGTGAAGACGTACGACTACATCAACCGCGTTGTCATAACGCTTCCGCTTACGGTCTACGAGGGTACGTGGACAAACACTCCCCCCTCTCGCTGCTATGCCATCACCATGATCTTGCGTGTGCGTAGGAAATTTTTTGAAATTACTACGCTCCCCAACAAAGGCATCCGAGCCCAGGTTTTATGCGAGATGTCATATGCACGAGTAGAACACAAGTGAGTTGTGGGCGATATAAGTCATACCGCTTACCAAATGTCATACTTTGGTTCGGGCGGTATTGTGAGATGAAGCGCCCGGACCGACATTACGCCAGACGCTTACGCGAGACTGGTTTCACTGCTACGAGCACTCGTGCTTAAAGGTGGCTGGCGGGTGTCTGCTCTCTCACTTTAGATAAATCGAGTGTGGCTACGCCCGTCCTTGCGAAGGTTAAAACAGCTCTAACTTGACGAACTATCGCTGTGGTTTTGATGCGAGGTAAGAACGGTTCTTGCTAAGCTCGTAGCAGCCACGTAAAATTTGCAACAACAAAGTAGAGGACGCCTAACTTGTTTTTGCAGGCATGTTGTGATGTGATATGGTCAAGACATGATGCTATATTTTATTGTATGAGATGATCATGTTTTGTAACCGAAGTTATCGGCAATTGGCAGGAGCCATATGGTTGTCGCTTTATTGTATGAAATGCAAACGCCCTGTAATTGCTTTACTTTATCACTAAGCGGCAGCGATAGTCGTAGAAGCAATAGATGGCGTAACAACAACGATGCTACGATGGAGATCAAGGTGTCACGTCGGTGACGATGGTGATCACGATGGTGCTTTGAAGATGGAGATCACAAGCACAAGATGATGATGGCCATATCATATCACTTATATTGATTGCATGTGATGTTTATCCTTTATGCATCTTATCTTGCTTTGATTGATGATAGCATTTTAAGATGATCTCTCACTAATTATCAAGAAGTGTTCTCCCTGAGTATGCACCGTTGCAAAAGTTCTTCGTGCTGAGACACCAGGTGATGATCGGGTGTGATAGGCTCTACGTTCAAATACAACGGGTGCAAAACAGTTGCACACGCGGGATACTTAGGTTAAACTTGACGAGCCTAGCATATACAGATATGGCCTCGGAACACGGAGACCGAAAGGTCGAGCGTGAATCATATAGTAGATATGATCAACATGGTGATGTTCACCGTTGAAGCTACTCCATCTCACGTGATGATCGGCCATGGTTTAGTTGATATGGATCACGTGATCACTTAGAAGATGAGAGGGATGTCTATCTAAGTGGGAGTCCTTAAGTAATATGATTAATTGAACTTAAATTTATCATGAACTTAGTCCTGGTAGTATTTTGCAAATTATGTTGTAGATCAAAAGCTTGCGTTGTTGCTTTCATATGTTTATTTTGATATGTTCCTAGAGAAAATTGTGTTGAAAGATGTTAGTAGCAATGATGCGGATTGGATCCGTGATCTGAGGTTTATCCTCATTGCTGCACAGAAAAATTATGTCCTTGATGCACCGCTAGTGACGGACCTATTGCAGAGCATATGCGACGCTAGAACGCTTTGGCTACCTCAATATGATGACTACTTGATAGTTTAGTGCACCATGCTTAAACGGCTTAGAATCGAGACTTCAAAGACGTTTTGAACGTCATGGACCATATGAGATGTTCCAGGAGTTGAAGTTAATATTTCAAGCAAATACCCGAGTTGAGAGATATGAAGTCTTCAACAAGTTCTACAGCTAAAAGATGGAGGAGAATCGCTCAACTAGTGAGCATGTGCTCAGATTGTCTGGGTACTTCAATCGCTTGAATCAAGTGGAAGTTAATCTTCCAGATAAGATAGTGATTGACAGAATTCTCTAGTCACCGTCACTAAGCTACTAGAACTTCGTGATGAACTATAGTATGCAAGGGATGACAAAAACGATTCCCGAGCTCTTCGTGATGTTGAAATCAATGAAGGTAGAAATCAAGAAAGATCATCAAGTGTTGATGATTGACAAGACCACTAGTTTCAAGAAAAGGGCAAAGGGAAAGAAAGGGAAAGTTCAAGTAGAATGGAAAACAAGTTGTCACTCCCGTGAAGAAGGCCAAAGCTGGACCAAAGCCTGAAACTGAGTGCTTATACTGCAAAGGAAATGGTCACTGG
Organism: Aegilops speltoides; assembly: GCA_021437245.1. Taxonomy (NCBI): domain Eukaryota; kingdom Viridiplantae; phylum Streptophyta; class Magnoliopsida; order Poales; family Poaceae; genus Aegilops; species Aegilops speltoides. Next base: position 549,477,607 of record CM038147.1, read on the forward strand.
AAGCGGAAATGCCCTGAATATTTGGTGGATAAGAAGGATGGCAAAGTGAACAAGGGTATATTTGATATACAGATTATTGATGTGTGCCTTACTAGTGTTTATAGTAGCCCATGAGTATTTGATACTTGTTCGGTTGCTAAGATTAGTAACTCGAAACAGGAGTTACAGAATAAACGGAGACTAGTTGAAGAGGAAGTGACGATGAGTGTTGGAAGTAGTTCCAAGATTGATATGATCATCATCGCACACTCCCTATACTTTTGGGATTAGTGTTAAACCTAAATAAATGTTATTTGGTGTTTGCATTGAGCATGAATATGATTTAATCATGTTTATTGCAATACGGTTATTCATTTAAAATCAGAGAATAATTGTTGTTCTGTTTACATGAATAAAACCTTCAATGGTCATACACCCAGTTTGTTAGATCTCGATCGTAGTGATACACATATTCATAATATTGATGCCAAAAGATGCAAAGTTAATAATGATAGTGCAACTTATTTTTGGCACTGCCGTTTGGGTCATATCGGTGTAAAGCGCATGAAGAAACTCCATAAAAATGGATTTTCGGAAGCACTTGGTTATGAATCATTTGATGTTTTCGAACCGTGCCTTTTGGGCAAGATGACTAAAACTCCGTTCTTCCGAACAATGGAACAAGCTACTGACTTGTTAGAAATAATACATACTGATGTATGCAGACCAATGAGTATGAAGGCTCGTGGCAAGTATCGTTATTTTCTGACCTTCACAAGATAATTTGAGCAGATATGGGTATATCTACTTGATGAAACATAAGTCTGAAATAGTTGAAAGTTCAAAGAATTTCAGAGTGAAGTGTAAAAATCATCGTAACAAGAAAATAAAGTTTCTGCGATCTGATCGCGGAGACGAATATTTGAGTTACGAGTTTGGCCTTCATATAAAACAATGTGGAATAGTTTCACAGCTCACGCCACCTGGAACACCACAACGTTATGGTGTGTCCGAACATCGTAACCGCACTTTATTGGATACGGTGCGATCTATGATGTCCCTTATTGATTTACCATTGTCGTTTTGGGGTTATGCATTAGAGACAGCTGCATTCACGTTAAAAGGGCACCATCTAAATCCGTTGAGACGACACCATATGAACTGTGGTTTAGCAAGAAACCCAAGTTGTCGTTTCTTAAAGTTTGGGGCTACGATGCTTATGTGAAAAGTTTCAACCTGATAAGCTCAAACCCAAATCGGAGAAGTGCGTCTTCATAGAATGCCCAAAGGAAACTGTTGGGTACACCTTCTATCAAAGATCCGAAGGCAAGATATTCGTTGCTAAAAATGGATCCTTTCTAGAGAAGGAGTTTCTCTCGAAAGAAGTGAGTGGGAGGAAAGTAGAGCTTGATAAGGTAATTTGTACCTTCTTCCGAATTGGAAAGTAGTTCATCACAAAAATCAGTTCCAGTGATTCCTACACCAATTAGTGAGGAAGCTAATGATGATGATCATGAAACTTCAGATCAAGTTACTACAGAACCGCATAGGTCTTCCAGAGTACAGTCCGCACCAGAGTGGTACGGTAATCCTGTTCTGAAAGTCATGTTACTAGACCATGATAAACCTACGAACTATGAGGAAGTGATGATGAGCCCAGATTCCGCGAAATGGCTGGAGGCCATGAAATCTGAGATAGGATCCATGTATGAGAACAAAGTGTGGACTTCGGTGGACTTGCCCGATGATCGGCAAGCCATAGAAAATAAATGGATCTTCAAGAGGAAGACAGACGTTGATAGTAGTGTTACTATCTACAAAGCTCGACTTGTCGCAAAAAGGTTTTTCGACAAGTTCAAGATGTTGAATACAATGAGATTTTCTCACTCATATCGATGCTTAAGTCTTTCCGAATCATGTTAGCAATTGCCACATTTTACGAAATCTGGCAAATGGATGTCAAAACTGCATTCCTTAATGGATTTATTAAAGAAAAGTTGTATATGATGCAACCAGAAGGTTTTGTCAATCCTAAAGATGCTAACAAAGTGTGCAAGCTCCAGCAATCCATCAATAGACTGGTGCAAGCATCTCGGAGTTGGAATATACGCTTTGATGAGTTGATCAAAGCATATTTTTTTATACAGACTTTTGGAAAGGCCTGCATTTACAAGAAAGTGAGTGGGAGCACTACAACATTTCTAATAAGTATATGTGAATGCCATATTGTTGATCGGAAATAATGTAAAATTATTCTGCAAAGCATAAAGGAGTGTTTGACAGGAGTTTTTCAAAGAAAGACCTCGGTGAAGCTGCTTACATATTGAGCATCAAGATCTATTGAGATAGATCAAGACGCTTGATAAGATTTTCAATGAGTACATACCTTGACAAGATTTTGAAGTAGTTCAACATGGAACAGTCAAAGAAAGATTTCTTGCCTATGTTGCAAATGTATGAAATTGAGTAAGACTCAAATCCCGACCACGGCAGAAAATAGAAAAGAATGAAAGTCATTCCCTATGCATCAGTCATAGGTTATATAAAAGTATGCCATGCTATGGACCAGACCTATTGTATACTCTGCCCTGGTTTGGTAAGGGAGTACAATAGTGATCTAGGAGTAGATCACTGTGAAGGAAATATGCCCTAGAGGCAATAATAAAGTTATTATTTATTTCCTTATTTCATGGTAAATGTTTATCATTCATGCTAGAATTGTATTAACCGGAAACATGATACATGTGTGAATGCATAGACAAACAGAGTGTCACTAGTATGCCTCTACTAGACTAGCTTGTTAATCAAAGATGGTTATGTTTCCTAACCATGAACAAAGGATTGTTATTTGATTAACAAGGTCACATCATTAGAAGAATGATCTGATTGACATGACCCATTCCATTAGCTTAGCACACGATCATTTAGTATGTTGCTACTGCTTTTATCCATGACATATACATGTTCCTATAACTATGAGATTATGCAACTCCCGTTTGCCGGAGGAACACTTTGGGTGCTACCAAACGTCACAACGAATCGGGTGATTATAAAGGAGTACTACAGGTGTCTCCAAAGGCAAATTTTGGGTTGGCGATTTGAGATTAGGTTTTGTCACTCCGATTGCCTGAGAGGTATCTCTGGCCCTCTCGGTAATACACATCACTTAAGCCTTGCAAGCATTACAACTAATGAGTTAGCTGTGAGATGATGTATTACGGAACGAGTAAAGAGACTAGCCGGTAACGAGATTGAACTAGGTATTGGATACCGACGATCGAATCTCGGGCAAGTAACATACCGATGACAAAGGGAACAACGTATGTTGTTATGCGGTCTGACCGATAAAGATCTTTGTAGAATATGTAGGAACCAATATGGGCATCCAGGTCCCGCTATTGGTTATTGACCGGAGACGTGTCTCGGTCATGTCAACATTGTTCTCGAACCGTAGGGTCCGCACGCTTAAGGTTTCGATTACGGTTATATTATGAGTTTGTTAATTTTTATGTACCGAAGAAGTTCGGAGTCCCTGATGTGATCACGGACATGACGAGGAGTCTCGAAATGGTCGAGACATAAAGATTGATATATTGGAAGCCTATGTTTGGAGTTCGGAATGGTTCCGGGTGAAATTGGGATTTTACGGGAACATCGGGGGGTTACCGGAACCCTCCCGGGGGTTAATGGGCCTTAGTGGGCCATGAGGGAGAAGAGGAAGGGCCGGCCAGGGCAGGCCGCACGCCCCCTCCCCCCTAGTCTGAATAGGACAAGGAGAGGGGGGGCGGCGCCCCCCTTCCCTCTTTCCCTCCCCCCAAGTCCTAATCTAACTAGGAAAAGGGGGGGAGTCCTACTCCCGGTGGGAGTAGGACTCCTCCGGCGCGCCTCCTCCTAGGGCCGGCCGCACCCCCTTGCTCCTTTATATACGGGGTAGGAGGGCACCCTAGAACACACAAGTTGATCCTTGAGATCGCTCCTTAGCCGTGTGCGGTGCCCCTCCACCATAATCCACCTCGATCATATCAGAAGCGGTGCTTAGGCGAAGCCCCGCGTCGGTAGAACATCAAGATCGCCACCACGCCGTCAGGCCGACGGAACTCTCCTCCCAAGCTCTCTTTGGATTGGAGCCCGAGGAGCGCCATCGAGCTGTACGTGTGTCAAGAACTCGGAGGCGCCGGAGTAACGGCGCTAGGATCGGTTGGATCGCGAGGAGAACGTATTTACTACTTCCTCTATGTTGTGATTGCTTCCGCTTCGGTCTCACGAGGGTACGTGAGACAACACTCTCCCTCTCGCTGCTATGCATCACCATGATCTTGCGTGTGCGTAGGAATTTTTTGAAATTACTACGCTCCACAACAAAGGCATCCGAGCCTAAGTTTTATGGTTTGATGTTTTGCACGAGTAGAACACAAGTGAGTTGTGGGCGATACAAGTCATACTACCTACCAGCATGTCATACTTTGGTTCAGCGGTATTGTGAGATGAAGCGGCCCGGACCAACATTACGCCAGACGCTTACGCGAGACTGGTTTCACCGCCACGAGCACTCGTTGCTTAAAGGTGACCGGGCGGGTGTCTGCTCTCTCACTTTAGTTGAACTGAGTGTGCTACGCCCGGTCCTTGAGAAGGTTAAACGGAGTCTATTTGACGAAGTATCGCTGTGGTTTTGATGCGTGGGTGAGATTGGTTCTTGCTTAAGCCCGTAGCAGCCACGTAAAATTTGCAACAACAAAGTAGAGGACGCCTAACTTGTTTTTGCAGGGCATGTTGTGATGTGATATGGTCGAGACGTGATGCTATATTTTATTGTATGAGATGATCATGTTTTGTAACCGGTTATCGGCAATCGGCTGGAGCCATATGGTTGTCGCTTATTGTATGAAATGCAAACGCCTGTAATTGCTTTACTTTATCACTAAGCGGTAGCGATAGTCGAGAAGCAATAGATGGCGAGACGACAACGATGCTACGATGGAGATCAAGGTGTCGCGCCAAAGGATTTATGGTGATCACGACGGTGCTTGGAGATGGAGATCACAAGCACAAGATGATGATGGCCATATCATATCACTTATATTGATTGCATGTGATGTTTATCCTTTATGCATCTTATCTTGCTTTGATTGACGGTAGCATTATAAGATGATCTCTCACTTAAATTATCAAGTAGTGTTCTCCCGAGTATGCACCGCTGCCAAAGTTTGTCGTGCCGAGACACCACGTGATGATCGGGTGTGATAAGCTCTCGTCCATCTACAACGGGTGCAAGCCAGTTTTGCACACGCAGAATACTCAAAGTTATACTTGACGAGCCTAGCATATGCAGATATGGCCTCGAACACGGAGACCGAAAGGTCGAGCGTGAATCATATAGTAGATATGATCAACATAAGATGTTCACCATTGAAAACTACTCCATCTCACGTGATGATCGATTATGGTTTAGTTGATTTGGATCACGTGATCACTTAGATGACTAGAGAGATGTCTGTCTAAGTGGGAGTTCTTTAGTAATATGATTAATTGAACTTAAATTTATCATGAACTTAGTACCGATAGTATCTTGCTTGTCTATGTTTGATTGTAGATAGATGGCTTGTGCTGTTGTTCCGCTGAATTTTAATGCATTCCTTGAGAAAGCAAAGTTGAAACATGATGGTAGCAATTACACGGATCGGGTCCGTAATCTCGAGGATTATCCTCATTGCTGCATGTAAGAGTTACGCCCCGGATGCACCGCTAGGTGCCAGCCTCGCTTCCGATGCAACCGACGACGTTAAGAACGTCTGGCGAGCAAAGCTGATGACTACTCTATAGTTCAGGTGCCATGCTTTACGGCTTAGAACCGGGACTTCAACGACGTTTTGAACGTCATGGAGCATATGAGATGTTCCAGAGTTGAAGTTGATATTCCAACAGTAATGCCCGGATTGAGAGATATGAAGTCTCCAATAAGTTCTATAGCTGCAAGATGGAGGAGAATAATTCACAAGGAGCACATACTCAAAATGTCCGGGTATTACAATCACTTGACTCAACTAGGAGTTAATCTTCCGGATGATTGTGGCATTGATGAATTCTTCAATCACCGCCACCAAGCTACAAAGGCTTCGTGATGAACTATAATATGCAAGGGTTAGTAAAGACTATACCGAGCTCTTCGCAATGCTAAAGGCTGCGGAGGTAGAAATCAAGAAGGAGCATCAAGTGTTGATGGTCAATAAGACCACTAGTTTCAAGAAGAAAGGCAAAGGGAAGAAGAAGGAACTTCAAGAAGAACAGCAAGCAAGTTGCTGCTCAGAGAAGAAACCCAAGCCTGGACCTAAACCTGAAATCGAGTGCTTCTACCGCAAGCGACTGGTCATTGAAGCGGAACTGCCCCAAGTATTTGGCGGATAAGAAGGATGGCAAGGTGAACAAAGGTATATGTGATATACATGTTATTGATGTGTACCTTACTAGAGCTCGCAGAGCACTGGTATTTGATATCGGTTCTGCTGCTAATATTTGCAACTCAAACAGGGACTACGGATTGCTTAACACCGCAAAGGACGAGGTGACGATGCGCTGGGAAATGGTTCCAAAGTCGATGTGATCGCGGTCGGCACGCTACCTCTACATCTACCTTCGGGATTAGTTTTAGACCTAAATAATTGTTATTTGGTGCTGCGTTGAGCATGAACATTATATCTGGATCTTGTTTGATGCGAGACGGTTATTCATTTAAATCGAGAATAATGGTTGTTCTATTTATATGAGTAATATCTTTTATGGTCATGCACCCTTGAAGAGTGATCTATTTTGATGAATCTCGATAGTAGTGATACACATATTCATAATGTTGAAGCCAAAAGATGCAGAGTTGATAATGATAGTGCAACTTATTTGTGGCAATCGCCGCTTAGGTCATATCGGTATAAAGCGCATGAAGAAACTCCATACTTGATGGACTTTTGGAGTCACTTGATTATGAATCACTTGGCACTTATGTAACCGTGCCTCATGGGCAAGATGACTAAAACCCGCTTCTCCGCACTATGGAGAGAGCAACAGATTTGTTGGAAATCATACATACTGTATGTATGTGGTCCGATGAATGTTGAGGCTCGTGGCGGATATCGTTATTTTCTCACCTTCACAGATGATTTAAGCAGATATGGGTATATCTACTTAATGAAACATAAGTCCAAACATTTGAAAAGTTCAAAGAATTTCAGAGTGAAGTTGAAAATCATCGTAATAAGAAAATTAAGTTTCTACGATCTGATCGTGGAGGTGAATATTTGAGTTACGAGTTTGGTCTACATTTGAAACAATGCGAATAGTTTCAGAACTCACGCCACCCGAACACCACAGCGTAATGGTGTGTCCGAACATCGTAATCGCACTTTACTACATATGGTGCGATCTATGATGTCTCTTACAGATTCACCGCTATCGCTTTGGGGTTATGCTCTTGAGACGGCCGATTCACATCGAATAGAACACCGCCAAAATCCGCTGAGACAACACCTTATGAACTATGGTTTAGCAAGAAACCAAAGTTGTCGCTTTCTTAAAGTTTGGGGATGCGATGCTTATGTGAAAAGCTTCAACCTGATAAGCTTGAACCCAAATCGAGAAATGTGTCTTCATAGGATACCCAAAGGAGACAGTTGGGTACACCTTCTATCACAGATCCGAAGGCAAGACATTTGTTGCTAAGAATGGATCCTTTCTAGAGAAGGAGTTTCTCTCGAAAGAAGTGAGTGGGAGGAAAGTAGAACTTGATGAGGTAATTGTACCTTCTCCCTTACTTGAAAGTAGTTTGTCACAGAAACCGGTTTCTGAGACATCTACACCAAATAGTGAGGAAGTTGATGATATTGATCATGAAACTTCAGATCAAGTTACTACGTAACCTCGTAGATCAACCAGAGTAAGATCCGCACTGCAGTGGTACGGTAATCCTGTTCGGAAGTCATGCTACTAGATCATGATGAACCTACGAACTATGAAGAAGCGATGGTGAGCCCAGATTCGCAAAATGGCTTGAGGCCATGAAATCTGAGATGGGATCCATGTATGAAAACAAAGTATGGACTTTGGTTGACTTGCCCGAGGGTCGGCAAGCAATAGAAAACAAGTGGATCTTCAAGAAGAAGACCGACGCCGACGGTAATGTAACTGTTTATTAAAGCTCGACTTGTCGCAAAGGGTTTCCGACAAGTTCAAGGGATTGACTACGATGAGACCTTCTCACCCGTAGCGATGCTTAAGTCTGTCTCAATCATGTTAGCAATTGCCACATTTTATGATTATGAAATTTGGCAAATGGATGTAAAGACTGCATTCTGAATGGATTTCGGAAGAAGAGTTGTATATGATGCAACCGAAGGTTTTATCGATCCAAAGGAGCTAACAAAGTGTGCAAGCTCCAATGATCCATTTATGGACTGGTGCAAGCATCTCGGAGTTGGAATAAACGCTTTGATAGTGTGATCAAAGCATTTGGGTTCATACAGACTTTTGGAGAAGCCTGTATTTACAAGAAAGTGAGTGGGAGCTCTATAGCATTTCTGATATTATATGTAGATGACATATTGCTAATCGGAAATGATATAGAATTTCTGGATAGCATAAAGGGATACTTGAATAAGAGTTTTTCAATGAAAGACCTCGGAGAAGCTGCTTACATATTGGGCATCAAAATCTATAGAGATAGATCAAGACGCTTAATTGGACTTTCACAAAGCACATACCTTGACAAAATTTTGAAGAAGTTCAAAATGGATCAAGCAAAGAAAGGGTTCTTGCCTGTGTTGCAAGGTGTGAAGTTGAGTAAGACTCAATGCCCGACCACTGCAGAAGATAGAGAGAAAATGAAAGATGTTCCCTATGCTTCAGCCATAGGCTCTATCATGTATGCAATGCTGTGTACCGCACTGATGTGTGCCTTGCTATAAGCTTAGCAGGAGGTACCAAAGTAATCCAGAGTGGATCATCGACAGCGGTCAAGAACATCCTAAAATACCGAAAAGGACTAAGGATATGTTTCTCGATATGGAGGTGACAAAGAGCTCATCGTGAACGGTTACGTTGATGCAAGTTTTGACACCGATCCGGACGATTCTAAATCGCAGACCGGATACGATTTACACTAAACGGAGGAGCTGTCGGTTGGTGCAGTTCTAAACAAAGCGTCAGAAGCGGGATCTACATGTGAAGCGGAGTACATAGCAGCTTCGAAGCAGCTAATGAAGGAGTCGGATGAAGGAGTTCATATCCGATCTAGGTGTCATACCTAGTGCATCGGGTCCAATGAAAATCTTCGTGACAATATCGAGCAATTGCATTAGCAAAGGAATCCAGATTTCACAAGAGGACCAAACACATCAAGAGACGCTTCAATTCCATCCGGATTTAGTCCGTGGGAGACATAGAGATTTGCAAGATACATACGGATCTGAATGTAGCAGACCCGTTGGCTAAGCCTCTTCCACGAGCAAAACATGATCAACACCAAGACTCCATGGGTGTTAGAATCATTACTATGTAATCTAGATTATTGACTCTAGTGCAAGTGGGAGACTGAAGGAAATATGCCCTAGAGGCAATAATAAAGTTATTATTTATTTCCTTATTTCATGGTAAATGTTTATCATTAATGCTAGAATTGTATTAACCGGAAACATGATACATGTGTGAATGCATAGACAAACAGAGTGTCACTAGTATGCCTCTACTAGACTAGCTTGTTAATCAAAGATGATTATGTTTCCTAACCATGAACAAAGGGTTGTTATTTGATTAACAAGGTCACATCATTAGAAGAATGATCTGATTGACATGACCCATTCCATTAGCTTAGCACACGATCGTTTAGTATGTTGCTACTGCTTTTATCCATGACATATACATGTTCCTATAACTATGAGATTATGCAACTCCGCTTGCGGAGGAACACTTTGGTGCTACCAAACGTCACAACGTAATCGGGTGATTATAAAGGAGTACTACAGTGTCTCCAAAGGCAAATGTTGGGTTGGCGATTTCGAGATTAGGTTTTGTCACTCCGATTGTCGGAGAGGTATCTCTGGCCCTCTCGTAATACACATCACTTAAGCCTTGCAAGCATTACAACTAATGAGTTAGCTGTGAGATGATGTATTACGGAACGAGTAAAGAGACTAGCCGGTAACGAGATTGAACTAGGTATTGATACCGACGATCGAATCTCGGGCAAGTAACATACCGATGACAAAGGGAACAACGATGTTGTTATGCGGTCCGACCGATAAAGATCTTCGAGAATATGTAGGAACCAATATGGGCATCCAGGTCCCGCTATTGGTTATTGACCGAGACGGTCTCGGTCATGTCTACATTGTTCTCGAACCGTAGGGTCCGCACGCTTAAGGTTTCGATGACGGTTATATTATGAGTTTGTGAATTTTGATGTACC